>CM057086.1:28320006-28852506 GCA_029959045.1 Taenioides sp. WSHXM2023
AATAGTGGAGTACACACAGCAGGCGCATACATGTCTTAACAAAGGTGCTTCCTGTGTGCCGTGGGGAAGGTTTTGATTATAGAAAGTTGGACATACATGGATATAAACTTATTTAACATACTGTTCGTACAAGGTCGTAAATGGATATACCTTTAACTGTTAACAAAAATGCAAAATATGTCACAGAAAGATTGCTTGTATTAGCAGAAAAGATGTTTACAGGGGTTTCTTGTCTCAAGTATATAAATATTAAGGTCTGTAACTGAAGGAGCCAGTTGCAGTGGAAACATTTTAAAACAAGAACATTTATTAATTTACTCTGGAAACAATTTCATTTCAGTAATTAATATAAGTTTAAATAGCAAAGATACAAAATTATAACAACATTCATCCTTTCACATTGTTATGCAGTCATTTAATTCTAATTATGAATGTAAAATTGCACATGTACACACTGCAAGATCTGTGTTTTCTTTTTTTTTTCTTACTAATACCATGCAGTGCAAAGCCAAAACTGTAAAATCAAGTACTGCCATGTATTCCCTTTAATTTAGGAAAGTAACTGTATTCTGAATACCACCGAATGAAAAAGTAAATACCTAAATACAGTCACTCAAAATTAGTGCATGTATTTTTGGCAAATGTTCCCAACACTGTTTAAAGTTGTATTCTTCTCTTCAGTGACATCCTGAACGGCTCAGCGGTCTGTGTGTACCGCATGGAGGATGTGGTGAGAGTTTTCAAAGGGAACTTCCTCCATAAAGAAGGACCTCAGTACAAGTGGGCCGAGTACACCGGACACATCCCCTACCCACGACCAGGAACTGTGAGTGTACAGTACAGAAGAAATCTACTGCTTTACAAACCCATCCCTGTGCAATTATTATATCCACAAACTTCTCTAACTTTTCCCTGTGCAAGTGTAACTGTAGTAGTAATAGTAGTAGTTGAAATAGGAGTGGTAGTAGTAGGTGTAGCAGTAGGAGTAGTGGTAAAAGGTAGTAACAGTAGTAGTATATCACTGAACAGTACTACAAGCTCCTCAGTGTAGTTTATTTGTAGTAATATTAGTTGAATGATGAAGTATTATATTAGTATCACTAGTAGAACCTCAAAATGTTTTAACCCCCAGTAATGACACAGAACAAACCCAGAAACTAGTACCCTCTAGTGTAGTCCAAGTAATACTAATATTAACTTAAATTGTAGTAATAGTAGTTGAAGTAGTAGTACAGCTCTACCTATCACTGTTTTAAAACATCCAAAGATTTCTTCCTCTGCCTGGAATGTTCCACAGTAGGACATTAAACAGCTCTCTCTGACATTTGTTAAATTACAGGTGGTTTTAACATCCATTCTGACTGTGAGCAGGGTCGCCTTTCCACAGATCTGACCTGTATGTAGAATCCCTCAGTCGTCCAGGTAGAATCCATAGCAAAAGGAGAAATTTAATTTGTCAACTGGACATAGTTTATTTGGTTGAATACGTTTCGCAGCTCATCCAAGCTGCTTCTTCAGTTCTGGTCAGATGCTGGCGGACACTGCTTTATATCTGCCTGAAGGGAGGAGCTTAATTACAATGAAAATTACTCTGAGACAACACATATTTAAATACAGTTTCAGTTGGTCAGGTGAGTCTATTCACTATGGAGTTGTTTACAGTTTCTGTAAACAACATCTGTATGTTGGTCTGGTTTGGTCTCCATGAAGGTATAAAAGTTTAATGCCACTGTGAACATCTGTATGTTGGTCTGGTTTGGTCTCCATGAAGGTATAAAAGTTTAATGCCACTGTGAAACATTCCAGACAAAGCAATAACATCTCCAGAAAAGCATTTGACAGACCCTCCACCAGAAAACTTACACAGTGCACCTTTAATGTTATGTTTTTGTTTTGTTTTGTTTTTTAAATAATATTTTTTTACCTTCAGTGTCCCAGTAGCACCTATGGGAGCTACAGTTCGACTCGGGAGTATCCAGACGATGTGATCTTCTTCAGCCGTACCCACCCTCTGCTCCAGGTCTGTGCTTTCATATACCAGTCCACTGCAAACATAACTGCTCTTTTAAACCCATTATCTATTATAAAATCAATACAATTTACAGGAGAATGTCATGCCTGTTGGAGAGCGCCCCCTGCTGTTCAGAGTAGGAGTCCATTACAAGTTCAGTAAGCTGGTGGTGGACAGAGTGGAGGCTGTGGATGGGACCTACGATGTCCTCTTCATCGGGACAGGTGATTTTTTTTTTATTTTGAGGTGATTTTTTTTTTATTTTGAATTGTATTTGATTTTATTATTTTTAGATTCTGGTTTGGTGCTGAAGTCCATCCACTTCCCCAAAGAACATGGCCAGGGTCAGGAGGTCACTCTGGAGCAGATGCAAGTTTTCCAGGTAACAACTTGTGCTACTCTCATCTTTTTAACAAACAGGCTATGGACAGAAAGTATGCTTTGTCTAATGTTTATTTTTCTGTATGTATGTCTATATAACTATATTTTTAGTATAGACCCCTCATAAAAGTAAAAGTCTATAGAGTCTCAGTTTAGTCTAAATAGTGTTTAGTCTAAAGTGAACTGAAAAAACACTGTCCACAAGCTTTTAAACTTAAAGAACTATACTAGATCTACACTAGGGCTGAATTATGTGACATTAAAAACATAATATTAATAAAATGCATTCGTCTTATATGGTGCTTTTCCACAAAATCAAAGTGCGTTATTCATTTACTCCACATTTGGTGGCAGAACGATATTTTTATAAGGTCAGGGTTAGATGCATTCACACACCACATTCATATTAGGCAAGGTGGGATATAAAGATATAAAGAAGTGGACTAAGGCAGTGTGACGTCACCCACAGCGTTTGGCTCCAGTCAAATGAAGCTCACGAGGCTAGCAGTTATAGGAGCGAATTTGGAGTCAGATCCATATTAGGACTAGGAATTAATTTACAAGCAAAAAAGAGAGAGGTTTTCAGTGTAAGTTAATTGGAGTCGATGGAGCTGGAAGCGCCCCCATGTTTACTTCCTAATTGGAACAGAGCGGCTAGCGGGTTAGCTATGTTCATTTATATACAGTGAGCTCCTATCTCAGTACTAAACAAGCTCAGTCCTGCTTCTGAGATCAGAGGAAGATGCTATATTTTATACGAGTCTTGACACAAAATTCGCCAATTGGACGCTTTTTTAAAATGACAGTAGGGAAAAAAATGTGTTTGTTATTGTTATTTATTTATTTCAAGGAGATTAATGAACACAAGAAGTATACATGTATCTAGTACACTTAATTTACATTTCACATATATTTATATATATTTTGAAAAGGAGTGGGAAGAAGAAAATGTATTTAATCCATTCCTTTTTTCATCTTGTACTACATCACAGCAATCTCTAAAATTCTGAAGTAAGGACGATTATTAAATTATGTATTGTCATTCTTTTGTTTTAGCAACTGAAGACACAAAATTCAAACCAGCTTCTGTAGTTAAGCGCCCAAGGACAATTTCTCTCCACTAATAATCCAATGATATGATAAAGACCCTTTTTCCACGCTATAATGACATAAATATGCATGCTTTACGTTGTACTGTGCATCTGTGGATACTTATAGAGAGATGAGCAGATGTGGTCACTGTAATCAGACTCCTCTGCTCTGTGTTCGAGATCCACTGACATCATTTCAGTAAATTTAAATTATTCTGTTTTTTGGAAACAAGCCCGAGGTTATATTATCCGCCCACTATTGTTCTACACTGCATTCTTGGTATTCACTGGATGAACTCTTATATAAAGTACTAAATAATACTACTGTGACTATTGAAATATATTCCAAGAAAGACAATATTCTTTTATCAATTCTCTGTTGCTGCTAGAAATTTGCTAAAATATGATAACGCATTGACATCTCGTTTCACTCACAATTTAAAGCTCTTATATTTCACAAAACTGACTGTTGTGAGCTTCAAAGTCATGTTATTATGTTGTTACCTCATTACAAAAATACCTGGAATTGTGTTCTGTTTCACACATGTTTGAGTAATCCTTTATTATTAGTCTGTCTACATCTCCAAAGGCAAAGGAGAAGTTCAATTTGTCAACTGGACAAACTTGAATACGCTATTCAGAGTCAAGTCAATCTTTGACATTTCAGAGACTTTTATTGGTAATAAATGTAAAAAAACAAAACAAAAAAAAACACACTAATAACATGCCTTTCAATTGTTTTACTCTGTCAACATTATAACACTCATTATAGTCATTAATTAACTTTTGTTTCATTTTTGTCGTCACTTTCGTCTACAAAAATATCCTTTTGGTGAAAAGCTATAACAAAAATATTTTAAAACTAATACTAATACTAATAATTCATTGCAAATTACCTGTTTATAATATTTTCTTCGTCTCAACCTGCAGCACAAGTCTCCGGTGACGGCCATGACACTCTCCAAGAAGAAGGTACCTCCCCCCTTTCCCCACACACACACGCACACACACACACACACACACAGACGCACACACGCACAGATGCCCTTACTCCTTTACTGTACACAGATCTACACCGTGCACATTATACAAACACAGAGAAACACACAGCTATCATCAGTCATCTCACTGAGCTCCGTCTCCAAGGACCGTCTCCAGCACCTGTTGCCATGGTGACACAGCATCCGTCGGCGCAGCAACAGGACAAGAGCGACTCCTTTGGTTTATCAGGGCCAAGTCTGAACTGATACAAATGATCTACAGCGTTTCAGGGATATCGCACAAACTTCAATGTAGCTGCATGTTTTTCAAGCAGGCAAACATTTGAAAATAACTACAGTTTGGTGCAGAGATACATTCTGAATTATTTTTTTACAATTTTGGGAGGGAAATTAACCAAAATGTTAGCAATCATTATTTTAAATATGTATTACTTTGTATATATATTTTTGTCTTGAATATGAATTATATTTTATTATTTAAAGAGGGGGTATTATGTAAAATCAACTTTTTGGAGCTTGTTTCCATGTTATAACATTGTTCCCTCATTAAAAACATGCTTGAAGTGGTTTTGTAGCGGCGAAGATCTTCCACTATAGTTTGCCTCCTGACTGTCAATTCTTAAAGGTGCACAATGTAATTTTTTGGTTGGGGATCTGTCATGCTTGTTTCTATGGATATGTTACTGCTCTGTCTGGAATGTTCCACAGCTCTACCTTACATTTATTCAATTACAGGTGGTTTTACAGCTCAAAAATACCTAGAAAAACAGGCATTCTGACTGTGAGCGGGGTTGCCTCTCCACAGGTCTGACTTGTAACTTGTTCTGGTTTGGTTTCCATGACAATAGAAAGGTTTAATACCATTCTGTGAAACATTCCAGACAAAGCAATAGCATCTCTGCGAAGAAAAGCATTTAATGGATCCTCCACCAGAAAAGTTACACAATTTTCATAAACCACAGGTCAAAATATTGCATTAGAATTTCTTTATTGGTCCCTGTGACCTTTTGTTCACATAGATCAATAACACATTTCCACAGTACAGGCACGGTAAGAAATGGTGTACCTCTCAACCTAGAGGCACTTACCTTTTTCTGCCCTTTTTATAGACTGACAGGCACCAGCACATAAAGTCCACAGTGAGAAAGTACATTTTGGCTCCTACAGGCTATATGTCATCCATGTATATCTGAGTAATATAGCAACTCTCCAGGGCAATATTCAAACCCTTCTTACGGTTAGCAGTCCATGCCTTTTGTATACGGCTCAGCTAACATCACCCATGCTCCCACATTTTCCATGAATATACAAAACAATACACTACAACTTCACAAACCTGAAGCAATGTGCAGTAAGATAAGATAAGATAAGATAAGATAAGATAAGATAAGATAAGACTTTATTGATCTCACAGAGGAGAAATTCACTCGTGACAGAAGCTCACAGTCAGGGGACAGTATAGTGCAAAAAGTTGTGAAAAATTGTGCAAACACTCAGAACAATAAGTAAATAAAAAATAAAATCACAATAAATATTAACATATTTACAACATCAGGTAGCTCTTATGTACAGGGAGTGAAAGAAATGTAAATATATAATAAAACATATCTCTTATATAATATATATATATGTAAAAGAATACAAATATACAAATATATAAATATATAATCTGAGGACAGTGGAGGCAGTAGTTTTATTAGTGGGATACACGTGTTGTGATAGCGCTCTGAAGGGGGAGCAAGTAAAGGGGGGCCCCAGAGTGTCAAAACAATAAAAGGTAACAGTGAAATATGTCATGTTATATGTCATGTTAGCTGTTAATACCCCAAATGTGTAATGCTCCCTCTTTAAGTAAAGATAACACACATTATTTTGACTTTAATTATGCTACCTATTGCATTTTAACATAACATATAATGAGATTTTTTTTTAACCAACATGCAAAGACTATAGAAAAAGAACAAAGTATACAATCATGACAAAGACAATAACAATACATTACAGTTACACTACACATATACAATTAGATTATCATACAAAACATGAACATAAAATAATGAAGTAGAAGTAGGTGTCATAAAATATATTTTTCATCACATTTCATCACTTTTAAAGGTGCACTGTGTGACCTTTCTGGTGGAGGGTCCATCAAATGCCTTCCTTCTTGGAAATGGCATTACTTTGCCTGGAATGTTTCACAGTGTGGTATTAAACCTTTCTATCTTTATGGAGACCAATGGCCAAGTTACAGGTCAGATCTGTGGAGAGGCAACCCCGCTCACAGTCAGTATGACAGTTTTTTTTAGGTATTTTTGAGCAATAAAACCACTGTAATTGAATAAATGTAAGGTAGAGCTGTTTAATGTCATACTGTGGAACATTCCAGGCAGAGTAATGACATATCCATAGATACAAGCAGATGATAGACCCTCAACCAAAAAGTTACACCGACCCCACCTTTAACATAACATATAATTATATTACCATACAAATTGCTGACTTTTGATCAATATAAAATCAATTTCATCACATTTAATAGTTTTTGATGGCAGACATACAATCTATTAATTTGAAATACTCATATTAAAGATACACATTTCATATTACACACTCATAAAAGCAACTGAATTTGAAATGCAGTTTTAACTCACACTGCCCTGTTCCCCTGTCGTGTAAACAGCAGTGGTTGTATGTGGGCTCCGGAGAGGGCGTGTCCCAGCTCTCCCTGTATCACTGTGAGATGTACGGTCAGGCCTGTGCCGAGTGCTGCCTCGCCCGAGACCCATACTGCACCTGGGACGGGCACGCCTGCAGCCCCTACATGCCCACGGTCCGCAGGTAACAGACTCACATAACTAACAGGGATCTCGTGCCACAACATCTCGTGAGACAAAATTGCTACAAGATTGTGCACACATGAGGCTTTTTTAGAAGCTATTATTCATTTATTTCAAGTCTCGTGATTTGTGCATGTTTGAGCAATCTTTAATCTCTTATTTCCAAGATGTTATATTGCTGATCAACTCCCATTTTCACTGTCTGGTAAATGAACACTGCTCTGTACTTACGCCGTTCACCCATTTAGGTACAAATGAAAAAAATCTGCTGTGCGATAGGGTGATCTGCAGTTATTCATTGAAGATGATGATGTTTATGGTAATGTCTGCTCCCATTGGGCATCTCAGTTTTCTAACATGGAAGTCAGCTCGCTTGTTTCTTTTATTAAGTCGTTTTAGAACAATATTGCGATTTAAAATGTCCAAATTATAACATAATGATCCAGGGTTGGCGTAAATTATAGCTATATAGAAGACACAAGCACAATAGGTCTTTCTTAAATAAAATAAATCAAAAATTGTGAATGTCTTGTCTCATCTTGTCGAAATTATGTCTTGTCCCACCCCCTACTAATTAACTCTCTTCTCTCACACAAAAACTACACTCTATATCTGCTGTTCGGTCTTTCTCTAGAATTTTCTTGTAAGTTTCTTGGCTGCATTACCTCCATATCTTTTTGTATACACATCAGTTGTGGAAAGTAACAAATTACAAATACTTTTAGCATGATTGTACTTTTTTGAGTACATTTTTAAACATGTACTTTGACTTGTAATTCATTATCATTTTAGTTGTCTTTGCTCTTTTCATCATTAAATTAATTAAATAATGCGGCTGCTCTGATTGGTCACAGCTCAGAGAATATGCAGATTGTAGTTATCTGTGTAATTAATAATATTTTAGTAGTAGTAGCAGTACTATTTTTCATGTGTACTTAATACTTTTACTTTTTCTTACTACACTATACTACAAGATACAAGATAGAAGAAGAAAAACGTATATAAATCTGAACTAAACTACTGTCACTAACTGACTACTACACCATATATACTTTACACGTTTGGCAGCAGTACTTGTACTTGTATTTGACCACATTTTTGGCCACACTCTGTTGTATCACTGTTGTATATTCACTATCACTCCTCTGCACATGTCCAAACTAATCGTAATCTTGAGGAACGTGACGTTATCTCCAAAACATCAAAAGTTTGCCAACTCTCACTTAATCCTTTCAATGCTCTTCACGAGTAAAGAGATGATATCAGCTGCTCCTGTTTGCTCCTGTCTGCTCCTGCCTGTTCCCCTGTCTCTGCTTTCACCTCAGAATTAACCACCTACACGATACTAAGTTCAGCCAGTTCTTGTGTTTAGTATATACGGGTAAAAATTAAAATAAAGTGGACCTTTCAAACTTGAAGCTTCTACGTGTCATGAGTCTAATGTAATACACAGGTTTGACTTTCTGGAATGAGTGACAAAAAATCTTGAACTTTTTCATGATATTCCAATTTGAGATGTACCTGTATATAAAGTCTCCAATTTCAGGGTAACTTCCAACTTAAATCAACTCAAATATTCAAAAGTTTTAGCTAGTTTCACTTATTTTTTGTCTTGTAGGCGGAACGCTCGTCATTTGGGAGAAGAGGAGGACCCACTCACCCAATGCGTCAGACAGGGAGGTAAGTATTAGATCTAACTATTCAAGTCTACTACATACATAGACTGGATAAAGAAGTGGTCTAAAGAAGCGTTGGGCCCCAGTCAAATGAAGCTCACGAGGCTAGCAGTTATAGAAGTGCATTTGGAGCCAGGTCCATATTAGGAAGAGGAATTTATTTACAGACAAAATAGCGAAATAAAAACACCAGAATCATGTAGAGCGGGTTAATACGAACATTTTTAGACCCAAATGACGAGGCTCACTGCAGCAGTTACACAGAACGGGGTGACAATTTTTCAGTGTAAAGTCAACTGGGGCCAGAATCGATGGAGCCTGAAAGTGCCCCCATGAACACTTCCTTTATATATGCAATCTATGCCCACATATCAAGTACTTCTGGTTGTCTGTGTCACTAAATGGGACCTTCTTGTGTGTGCGGCCCTCAGCTGGTCTGCAAGTGGAGGCGGAGCAGCGCATCATGATGGTTGCCGAGGGTAACAGCACGTACCTGGAGTGTTTGCCCCGCTCCAGACAGGCTTCAGTCACATGGTACAAGCAGGCCGGAGAGAACAGCCCCGAGCTCAACCAGGTACGGCTTATACTGGAATAAATAATAACATATACGTAAATTAAATCTGGACATCACTTTGGCAACCTTGGGAAGAGGGTGGATAGTGTGCGGAGTGATCCCATCAGCCCACGCGGGGAGGCCATGGTGCCGATATACACGCACATGCACACCGGCGTTTCACTATACCGCTATCCTCAAGTTTCCTCACATAACCATCGCTACAGTCAAGGGTGCACACTTGATATCTGCATAAACATTCCTCTTGCCATAGCCGTTGTTTCATCCCCACATTTTCCTCCATGTTCGCTGCTCCTCAGTGCATGTGTCCGTTGGCCAACTCGAGCGTCATGGTCTTCCGCATTTTATTGTGTCACGTATATTTTTTCCCTATCTGTGACTGGAGATTACTTTTGTACTTTTGTTTATGGTAAGGTTTATGATTTTTCAGTATTAAGGGGGGTGTATCTGTTTCTGTATGCGGAGAAAAAGCTGTTTGTCATTGTTAATTGATTTGGAGGAGGCGCCTCGTACTTTAAAAAGGGCCTCCCATCTTCACAGAGGCAGTGTGTGCGTTGTGGGTTAGAGCTGTGTGCACCGCAGGCACCAGCTCCGAAGCTTTTTAAAGACTGCTACAGTCTGTAAATTTTTTTTTTTTCCCCATTTTCACTATTTTGCGCACTTTTGTAAATAAAATCACCAACACTATTTTGACTACGCCATATTATTTCTTTTTTGTCAAAAAAGAACCCACGACATTGACACACTAATTAAAGTAAACACTTAAATTTTGGGGATTTTAAGGATTCTTGCTCCAAGTGAGACTCAAACTCACAACCTCAGCATCACTCTGCAGGTTACTGTTTTACCAGTACCACACACTGACTGATTTCACCACTGGATCTCAGTAGAGTATGTAATGAATGGTAGTCTAAGTGAAAGCGTCTTTGTTTCTTTCAGTGGCAAAACACTCGGCGACCTACAGTAGGTGCCAAGAGATTAGCAAATCCGTTCAAATGGTCCGTGTCGTCTTCTTCCTGTCTGTGTTGTGACAGGCCTTTGTCTGCAACTTGAATCAAAAAAACTTTTTTGGGAGAGGGGGTTAAACAGGAGTCTCTTAGAACTTTCTTTCAACATGTTTATCATGTGTCTTATTTTGACAAATCTCAAACAGGCCTAGCAGTGAAGCTTTGAGAAAAGGATATTTAAAGACTTGCTCCAGGTGAGGCTTGAACTCACAACCTCGGCATCACTCCACAGGTCACTGTCTTATAAGTACCGCGCGCTGACCGATTGCGCCACTGGAGCTTAAGGAAGACACTAATGTAGATTCATAAAGGCACAATTAAAATAGTCCAGTCATTGGTAAATAAATCTAAATTAAACATTTGATTAAAGTTTTCAATTAACTTACTTTATATACTACCTTTTTTTGCTGTGTTGAAAAAAAAAAATAATCATAATGGACAGGATAAGTTGAAAAGACATTAGATTTAAGTCCACACAATATAATATTCCATTGTCTCTGTCTCTCTCTCTCCCTCTCTCTCTTCCTCTCCCTCCGTCTCCATCTCTCTCTTTCTCTCTGTCTCTCCCTCTCTCTCTTCCTCTCTCTGTCTCTCTCTCTCCCTGTCTCTGTCTCCATCTCTCTCTCTGTCTCTCCCTTTCTCTCTCTGTCTGTCTCTCTCCCTCTCTCTCTTTGTGTCTCTCTCTCTCTGTCTCTCTCTCTGTCTCTCTCTCCTCTATCTGCCGCTCTCTCTCTGTCTCTCCTTTTCTCTCACTCTCTCTCTCTGTCTCTCTCCCTCTGTCTCTCTCTCTCTGTCTCTCTCTCCCTCTATCTGTCGCTCTCTCTCTCTCTCTCTCTCTCTCTCTCTGTCTTTCGGTCTCTCTCTCTCTCTCTCTCTCTCGCTCTCCCTCTGTCTCTCTCTGTCTGTCTCTCTTTCTCTCTTTCTCTCTCTCTCTCTCACTCTCTCTCTCTCTCTCTCCCTCTCTCTCTCTCTCTCTCTCTCTCTCTCTCTCTCTCTCTCTCTCTCTCGTCAGGTATCGTCAGGTGACCAGGTCCTCGTCTTCGATCGTGGCGTTCTGATTCGCCGCGCGGAGCTGTCCCACGGCGGCGTCTACCACTGTCAGGTGGAGGAGCACGGCTACCATTGGACGGCAGTGACGGTCCGCCTCGCCGTGTGGAGCCCTTCGGCCAATCGGATCAGAGCGTCCCTGCCCTCCTCGGCCTATCAGAGCGCGGGGCCTTGGTACGATGACGTCATGGCGCTGGTTACCCCGGGCAACATAGCGCAGCACTGCAAGGCTTTAGGATTCAGGCCACCCAAGGGACACCGGAGACACAACGCGGGGTTTCTGAGGGAGAGGAGCCAGTACAGAGGAGGTCAAAGGTCAGCCGGGAGGAAGAGCAGGAGTAAGCCTCAGCTCCGAGCACCCAGGAGCACCTGAACGCACCACCAGTGAAACACCAGGGCCCTGAACGCAACACAGAGGAGACTGAGAAACATGTACAGACATAAATTAAGCACGTATAGAAATGCAGGCTCAGACTATAGGCAAGTTCTGTTTCTCCCAATATTTTTTTCTTTTCTTTATTTTTTTTTATTTGTAGGTCTCAAAAGATCAGGAAAAAAGCAATTATGTGTATAGTACAAAGTGAAAATTAAAGTGGGACCCTCAAATGACTGCAGTATTTTGGTACTTATTTATTTCTAGCTATTTATTGAGGCACTCACAAGAGAAACATTTAAAGGTGCACTAAGAAACTTTTCTGGTGGAGGGTATACCGCCTGCTTGTTTCCATGGAGATATTATTGCATTTTATTGCATTGGATTGCATTGGGACAAGCAGTTATGTTTTACAAGGCATTTTTGAGTAATATAAACTCCTGTAATTTAAATGAAAGATATGTCACACTATGGAACATTCCAGGCAATGCAGTAACATCTCCATGGAGACAAGAGGATGGCGGCCCCCCCATTCCCCTATCATCAAAGTTACGTAGTGTGCCTTTAATAAAAGCACTGGCATTTGAATTGCTTTAAAATATAACAGTAAGTAATAAAAGATTAATATTGTGAATTCAGTTTTGTTTAATTTTTGTTTAAGATCCTCGTTGATTTGCCAATTTCCTTCAAAAGTTTGTGTGGAAAAGCTACAGACTATAAAGCTTTTAATTTCTTAGTTCTTAAAAGGCCCATATTACACTATTTTCTGAGCTATGATATAATGTTGTTTTCTCATCACAAACATACCTGGATCATGACATCACAAGGTGGAACGGAGCATTATGAACCGCAGATTAATAATGCAGGATTACTCAAACATGTGTGAATGAAACAA
Source organism: Taenioides sp. WSHXM2023 (assembly GCA_029959045.1). NCBI lineage: Eukaryota > Metazoa > Chordata > Actinopteri > Gobiiformes > Gobiidae > Taenioides > Taenioides sp. WSHXM2023. The sequence goes on from CM057086.1 coordinate 28,332,900, forward strand.
AACACAACTCCAGGTATGTTTTTGATGAGGAAAAATAATTATAACATGTCTTAAAGCTCAAAAGAGTCAGTTTTGCATAATGCAGGACTTTATTTTTGGTTTATCAAAAATATCAAGATTTTTCAAACCAGTATTTTTCACATCCACATCAATGCAATGACCCACTTTCCAATCTCTGTACAAAGAATTATGAAAAAATGTAACCCAACCATGTTTATTTATTAAAAATACCTGTACATATTTCATTTTTTACCCTATTCTCTGAGCCTGATAGCATTCCTTTCACTGTCCCTCTCATCTGTACAAAGACCCAACGCTGGCATGTTTCTGTCTCATTACGAAGACAAAATGATCTCACAACGGCGGACTGTGACATTTTAGACGCGTTTTTCTTTGGACTAAATGAACGAGGATCCACTACTTTCACGCCAGAACATTTCAGACCACCTTTTGTGACGATTTGTGCCTCAGAGCTTGTTATTTTTGTTTATTAATTATTGCCATACTCACAGCTCTCTCCAGATGTTGTCAGATTGATTTTCGTAGTTTGAGGCGGACATCGAAAACATGATTTCATCCATCACGGACAACTTCAGTGCCAAAGTTTGTTTTTTTTCTCTTCTCAAGGACGAGCTGAAAGTGTACAGGGCTAATGAGAAAATGTTTTTGCTAAGATGGAGTGGGATCTGCAGGTTTTAGTGCAAGTCCTTGAACTCGACTTTTATTAGAAGAGTGAGCAATTTAAAAGTAACACAGGCTGGACAAATATGAGCAAGAAAGGTGGTGTTTTTCTCAAAAATCTGAAGTTTAGCGGTTACCGTGGTGATGCGATATGTTTAAACACTCAAGAAAAAATACAAAAGGGATTAAAACAGCACATTATCAGGATCCTGTGATCAATACGAGCGTTCAAGGTCCTGTTTAGTCACCTCTTTCTGGTCAGATTGTGTTAAAACAAAGCTCAGATTAAGGTCTAAGCCTTAGACAGAGCAGTGTCTACAGTTAGCGTCACACCCCCAGGGAATGTTGATGACATCAGCTGCAAAGTATCAGAAAGGGCAGAAAATATTAGTAGGTTTTGTGGTGAGATCCTGAAACCTAAACAGTTGAATATATTACGTCTTTCTCTGTTATTATTACAAGGGGCACTGTATAAAGAACTGGTTTATAAATGGAAATTCACATTTATTCAAATCAGTGTTCATTTCATCATCTAAAATATTTCGTCATAATTTCCACCATCTTTTAGCTGGCTACATGAAAGTTAAATATAATTACTAAAGCCAAGACTACAGTTTCATAGATTTTTGCCAACTAAAACTACAGATATTTTTGTTTAATAATAAAACTAAACGTAAACGAATGAATGTTACGGGTGGAGACAAGATCACAACTTTTAAATCACAGAGATCCTGAAACAATGCCATACAATTTGTCATAGAAATATTTCAATTAACTAAAAAAAGACAAACAAAAATTATTATTTGACTAAATCTTGGCGAGAGATCTGGCTGCAGGACTGTCATGTGATGTACCTCCATGCACAGGTTTTCAGTGTAACGTTACTAAAGTTGACATTGTTTTACACTAAAGACAAGCCCAACTCCTTTTCCAATGAACCATAACAGATTTGAGCCTAATCTTAACCAGACACAGAGCCTAGACAAAATAGTTTATGTTATTTGTAGATATGTTTTAAACTGCTAATTTAAAAAGAAGAGCAGAGAAAAACACTTTCAAATTAGGATGTTTTTAGAAATGTAATGGGGATTAAATGTACAATCTTTGAAGTGCTAATAAGTGCAAACATTTTAATTAGCTTTTAATAACATTTAATTGCAAACTAAGGCGGAAACTCTAATTAATTTGCTTATAAAGAGTAAACTAATGAAAATGGTGAGGGACATGTGAGTGGAGGTCTGGTGGAGTTCTGCAGCCAGACTGTTGAAATCTTAAAGGTGCATTGTGTAACTTTTCTGGTGGAGGGTCCGCCGTTTACTTTTCTCCATGGAGGTGTTATTGCTTTATCTGAAATGTTACACAGTATGACATTAAACCTTTCTGTCATCACCAAATCAGGCCACGTTATAGGTCAGATCTGTGGAGAGGCGACCCCGCTCACAGGTTTTTTTAGCAATAAAACTACCTATAATTGAATAAATGCAATCTGTTTAACGTCATTTTGTTGAACTTTTGATGCAGAGCGATGACATATCCATAGATGGCGATGGATCCCCTACCGAAATGCACCTTTAACTAAAAACAGCAGCAGTACAAATTTCCTTTTAACACTGTTTGAAGTAGTTGAGAAAAGTGCGGTAAATAATCCCTTGTAAATATAAAAGTGTAAATACGTGCTTGCAAAAACACTATCTTCACCAGCATTGTTAAACAGCCAAACTGATAGGATCTTCATCATACTGTGGCCTGTCAGATTTTCATATTTTTGTCACAGAGTTCTTGGTCGACCTCCCTCACCACAACGTCTACAGATACACACACGTATACACACAACACTTAATATTCATTTTTATCTTACAGTGTTCGTATCAGTCTCATCTTTGTAAATACTCTCCTTTGCAAAATGGGAATATCTAAACACAAAATGTACCAGCATGTTTATCTAAAATCAAAACCAAATCTATGAATCTGTGCAAATCTACATTGCTGTAATCTTCCTGTTACATACGGTTAAGATTGGCATGTCTAGTGTTTTAAAGGTCCCATATTAGGCTATTTTTGATCTGTGTTATAATGTTTCCTCATCACAAACAGATCTGGAGTTGTGTTTTGTTTCATTCACACATGTTTAACACACAAACCTGCATATTTAGGCTTCTTCTATCAAACGGAAAACAGCAAGACAGGAAGTGCTCCATTGTGTTTGTGAACTCCATACACCTTCACTAGAATCATTTGGATCATTTCAGCCTGAAATTGCCAGTCTTTACTGAACAAAACGTAAAATGTAGCTGTTAACATGAAAACTACCGCTTCATGACATCACAAGGTGAAACAGAGCATTTGTAGATGAAGACAGACAAATAATGCAGGGTTACTCAAACATTTGTGAATGAAATAAAACACAACTCCAGGTCTGTTTTTGAGGAAATAACAACATTATAACACAGGAGTTAATATATATTAATATTGCGTAATATAGGACCTTTAATTGTCAATGCAGGATCTAAACCAAGACCAGTCCAAGTACTACAAGGGGACTAAACCAGGCTTAGGTAAAACTAAACCAACTCTTAACTCGGACTACTCCAGGTATGAGACCATTCTAAACCAGGTCCACAACTAGAACTAAACCAGGACCAGCCTATGTCATATAATCCTGGATATTTCCAGAACTATTTGTGTGGCCCTGAACTTAATGCTTTGAGAACTCTCTGCATTCATCCGTGTACAATGCCATACCACATCCACTATAATATGGACTTTTAAGTGTTGTCTTTGGAATGAACTGTAATGGTTTGTAAATACTGCATGCTTCTCAAACGGTGGACCGCGGACCAAGAAGAGGCCCACTTTAAAACAACTTTACAAACCAGCTGGACAAAGGCCTGGACTGTCAGTTACGGATCAGGTCTGAAAATGTGTGAGGAAAAGGAGTGTAATGTTGAAAGATGTAAATATTCCTTCTTGATGTTATAATATTAAACCGATTCCAACTTATTTTGTTTGTTTTGTCTTTTTATTGTGTGAATATGTGTGGACTTTTAGAGACATTTCACCTGTACGTGTGTGTGGATGTACACTGCCAGTCAAAAGTTTGGACTCACCCTTTCATTCAGTGTTTTTTTTCTGTTTCCTACTTTGAAATATATGAAGTAAGATATATGGAATTATGTAGAAAAGATTTTAATAACAATAAATAATAATGTGTGTGTGTGTGTGTTTCATATTTTACTGCATGCCTGAGGAAAGCCACTTGACATTTACACACTTCAGAAACACCTCCTGAACATGTCCTCACAGTCTCAACACAAACCCGCACTCGTCCATTACACATCTTGACCACAGACCGCTGGAAATTCAAAGTGGACAAACATTTAGACATATTCTCCATTAAACGTGATTTAAATGGTCAGATTTTCCTCCAGACACCAAGCCAAAACCTGACGTTGCATTTTGAAAAGACATTTTTTGACATGGAAAGAGTCCTGCCTGTTTAGATCAAGGTCTCAGACAGAATCCAACCCGCAACCTTCTAACACAGGCTGGAGACGGGCTAACCACTCTGCCACAGTAACGCTAAGCAGACGTGCACTCATGCAGTCTCATCTTTGTAAATACTCTCCTTTGCCGAGCAGGAACATCTAAACAAGTTTCCTTCGCACATGTTTAACCCTGCAATATTTAGGCTGAGCTCTTCACTCAAACTGAAAACACTCTGTTCCACATTGTGATGTCATGTGGTAATACAGGGAGTGCTCCGTTGTGTTTTTAAACTCCATACACCTTCACTACAATCATTTGGATAATAATTTCAGCCCTGGAATTGCCAATCTCTGCTGAACAAAAGGTAAAAGGAGCTGTTAAAACTTGAAAAAACCACCACTACATGACATCATAAGGTGGAACAGAGCATTTTGAGCTTTAGTGGTGCAGACAGGCTAATAAGTTGAGTACTTCTTTCATCACTGCCTGTACATTTATGGATATTTAGAGACGTTTCACCTGTACAAATTCAAAAGTTTGGACTCACCCTCTCATTCAGTGTTTTTTCTGTTTTATTAGCTACTTTCTACATTTAATATGAAGTAAGATTATTATAAAAGTGAGCTGTATTGAATTATAAAACACTTACTCAGGCTGGTGTCTGGCTAACCACTCTGCCACAGTAACACTAAGCAGACATGCACTCTCATTATAGTTTATAGTACTGTTCTCATTCCAGGTCTGGTGAAAGTATTGCTTGAATATTTGCTGTTGCAGTGTTGTGGTTTACGGCTCATGTTGAAAACTACTATAACTTACGGAGGCGGTTTTTTCTACATAACTTCATAAATTATACGGATGCATCTATTGTGTGGCTTTATTATTACTATTATTACCTTCATTTTGTTAAATGAAAACTTAAATTGCCAATGAAATGTGGTCCTTATTGTCCGCTTGTTATTTTCAACTCATTTTTTCTTCTTTTATTTACACACTGCCATTTTGTTCTGGAAAAAAAAAAAGTTTAATATTTACCACTGGCATTATCCCACCAAACCAAACAATAATGAGGAAAACTTGTCATGTGCACTTCAACAGCTGTAACAGTTTTCTTCAACTCATGATTTAAAAACTAGAAAATGCAGCTGATGAATTAGATCCTTGTGTGACACGTTACACAAAACTAATTGTACATAAAGTGATCTTTAGGCCAAGTGAGCTTTAATAATAATAATAATAATAATAATAATAATAATAATAATAATAATAATAATAATAATCTATATAATAATAGTCTTAGATAGCACTTTATCAGTCACTTTACAGTTTATTGCATTTTTCATTCACTCCACACTCAGTGGAGCTCCTATTGTAGCCACAGCTGCCCTGGGGCAGAGTGGCTGCCAATCTGCACCATCAGCCCCTCCAACCACCAGCACACATTCACATTCATACTAGGCAATGTGGGTGAAGTGCCTTGCCCAACGACACAACGTTTTTTTGTTTTTGTCACTGGCGCCCCCCTGTGGCTCCTGTCCGAGTTCTGACCAGACCCGGTCCTGCTGAGCCTCTGAGATCTGACGGGATCAGACTTTGACAAGGTTTGGCCACACAAACCAAAGCCATTTTAAACTGTTGTTACCTGGAGCTGTGTTTTGTTTCATTCACACATGTTTGAGAAACATTTTATCTTCAGTCTGTCTCCATCTCTAAAGCTCAAAATACTCTGTTCCACCTTGTGATGTCATGAAACATTAGTTTTCAAGTTAACAGTTTACCTTTTACCTTTTGTTCAGTAGAGACTGGAGTGAAGTGAAGACCTATGGAGTTTAAAAACACAGTGGAGCACTTCCTGTATTACCACATGACATCACAAGGTGGAACAGAGTGTGTTCTGTTTGAGAGAAGAACTCAGCCTAAATGTGCAGAGTTTGTGTGTTCAACATGTGTGAATGAAACAAAACACAACTCCAGGTCTGTTTTTGATGAGGAAACATAACAAAGATCAGAAAATAACCCAGTATGAGCGCTTTAATATAAACATTTAGGAGTAAATAATTTAAACATATAAATTACATTAATAGGGCTATGATACAACGTGACCGAACTGAATGCATAGGTAAAGGAGTCTGAAATTTACAATATAAAAATACCAGTGTCCAGATCATAAACTAAACTGCTACAACTACTACAGTTTTCAGATCTACAGAAATATATGTATGCTAAGTATTCAAAACTCCAATTTAGTCCAACCACATTGACATTTCTTTTCCATAACTTGAAACGGGAGCTGTTGGACGCGACCATTAGTGAGTTAAACATGACGTACCTTGAATATTTGTGGATGAGACAGATTCCACAGTAAAAGGCCACACAGATGAGTCACTGTTGGACCAGGTCTGACTCAGAAGAACTTCAGAAAAATATAAATAACCTGGAGTGTATGAGAGGTTAAAAGTACTCTGTGTGTACTCTGTTTGAACTGAGTAAATACTTTGTGAGGGGCGGCACTGCAAAAAGGAATATCTATGAGACAAATAAGTTTTTATATGACCTTTAGCTGAACTTGTTTTGCAATATTTCTGACAGTTTCAAGATTTTTTGGCTTGATATAATAGATCTGCTAATACTAAACTTTCAGAGCCCAATTAAAGGTGCATTGTGTAACTTTCAAAGTATGGCATTAAACGTATCCATCTCCACAGAGACAAGCAGGTCAATTTACAGGTGAGATCTGTGAAGCGGTGACCTCACTCACAGTAAAAATGCATGTTTTTAAAGATATTTTTGAGCATCCATAATCAAATAAATGCATCTTATATAAGTTTAATACCATATTGTGGAACATTACAGGCCAAGCAATAGGATCTCCATGGTGACAGACTACCAAACCTGAAAAGTTACGCAAAATGATCACAAAATCCTGAATCTAGTCAAATAATCTAGTTTAATCCAGTCAGTAAATCTGCTCTACTCTAGTCTAAACTACTCCAAAAATCATAACTTTTTAAACTCTTTTATTTTTTACTGTATAGTGAAAATTTTGACACAAATCTTAAATTTATATGGCTCTTTACAAACTCCAACAGTCTCTCATTTTTTTGTATTTATTTTACAGCAGTTCATTATTCATTCACACCTCAGTTAAAGTCTGATTATAAGCGAGCCTGAAGTTGGACTACGATTGGACTACAATTGTGTCATTGTGTCCTTGAGCAAGACACTTCATCTCCCATTGTTGGATGAGTCTGCCTGAGAGAGAAAATGCAAACAAAGGATAAAAATTACAAGTCCATGACCAAAGGAGCTCAACAGTGGCCGCCTGATCTGGTTCTGGGAGTAAATTGTCCGTGGTCCTTGTGAGGTCATGTAGTGGTGGTTTCACACAAGTTCACAGCTTCTTTTACCTTTAGTTCAGCAGAGATTAGAAATTCCAGGACTGAAATTATCCAAATGTTTCTAGTGAAGGTGTGAGGAGTTTTAAAACACAATGGAGCACTCACAACTCACAATTGAGCTGCTTCTGGGAGTAAATTGTCCATTGATTTTTCCCAAAGACTTTTCAAAATATTCAAATATTAAGAGTTCAAACACATTGCAGAGACTAAACAGCTACTTAGAGCAATAAAGCTGTTGTTTTAAGTCCAAAAACTTTAATTAAAACACAAGATTCTGTGAAATGTTTTAATAACTTAACGATTTATAAAGTTTCAGAAATAGAATTGAAATAAAATTATCATTCTTATGGACATTAGTTAGCACAAGTAATCTTTCAAACTTTTATTTTTTTTTTTTTTTTAAAGAAATGTAGAATCAGGAGGTGGGTGGTTATTGTTGAGCTCTATTGAATGTTACTTGTTTATACAGACTGTATGTGAAGTATATATGTCAAGTATGTTTTTCAAGCTGTACTGTCCCCACTGAATAAACAAATGAAAATAGAAATTGATCTTAAACCTTAAAATCTTCAGTTTGGTCGAAAAACTCAGATCAGATTTCCTGGATTTGAGTTTATTTGTTTGTTTGTTACAGCTTGTAAATTTCTGTGGTTTCCCCTTAATTTAACCACAAGACATAGATTTGCTCTCAGAATTCTCGTGTGTCTTTTTTGTGGTCTGTCAGTAGAAGTAAAAGTGAGCTGGAGATTGAGTTTGCCTTTGTTTGTGTGGTTTCAATAACAGCGAAAAACCTCCATGAGGAATGAACCAATCTGATGAACAAATGTTATGGTGTAAGCTTGATTTGCATGCGGTTTTCCTCAAATAGTAGTGGCATCTCTGGTTCTGTCTTCGTCTTCTGGGTGAAGAAGAGTCTCTCCCACATCAGAACAAGAAGTTGCGTTGTTCAATCTGCACTGGATCTGCACTGCAATCTGCAATTTGGATTAAAGGTCCAATATTACGCAAAATTGACTCTTTAAATCAAATTATAATGTTACCTCATCACAAACATACCCGGAGTTGTGTTTTATTTCATTCACACATGTTTGAGTAATCCTGCATTGTTAGTCTGTCTGCATTTCCAAAGCTCAAAATGATCTATTTCACCTTGTGATGTCATGTAGTGATAGTTTTCAAATTAACAGCTACCTTTTACCTTTAGTCCTGTAGAGATTAGCAATTCCAGGGCTGAAATTATCCCAGTGATTCTAGCGAAGGTGTGTGGAGTTTAAAAAACACAGTGGAGCAGTGACATCACAAGGTGGAACAGAGTGTTTTCTGTTTGAGAGAAGAACTCAGCCTAAATATCTCTGTGTACATGTGTGAATGAAACACAACTCCAGGTATGTTTTTGATGAGGAAACATTATAATATAGATCAGAATATCTATGTTATAAAATTGTGTTGATCTAATAATGAAGGATTTACGTCACAGGGACCTGATTTTTGTCTCCTGGGTTAAATTTACCTTCCATATAAGGTTTTCCATTTCACTGTCCAAGTCTCATATCAAGTATATCTTCAAATTTAATAAATGAGACTGGTTTTATGTCCTCATCCGTGGGACAACAGAGACACCTACTGGCTGATCATGTAAGTTCCAATTAATGTAATAATTATTTAAAATATCTACATTTTCTATACAAATGAAACAGTGGCCAGATATTAAACATTTTATTACAATCTTATTGGCGTCTCTTATCGTTTTATTACAAAAATTTACGAAAGAAACTCGCAAACCAGTCAACCGCCAGACTGTTGGAGGCGGAACCTTTTGTGGGGAAACAATATCGCGACGGACACGATTGTTGCTGAACGAACTGAAGCTGCTTTGGTGAGTGTTTACTGCTTTTAAACAAACAAATTTACGTTTATTCAAGTGTTATACTGTCAGACATGCCCCTTATTTAGTGCTAACAGGTTCTGCCTTGTGTCCAGTTGATTGAGTGCTAAGATCATGATTAATAATGTGATTAAAATAGCTAGACAGGTTGCGTTAGCCACGTTAGCATCAAAGCGGCTAATGACAGCGAAACATCAACTTCCTCATTCAATACACCTTCATATGTCTTCAATTTATTCCTTGATTTCTTTCTGTCACATTCTCCGTTATATTCGACACTTGTTTCATGTCACGTTGTCGTTCTTTACGGTTATTTTTGTAACTTTGCTTAATAAAGCTAATTGTGGGCACTTGTTTAGCTTGGAGCCCCGCGTCTGCACAGAAGCCGCATTACGTCATTTGTAAGATTTTGGAAAGTGTCGTTCACTTTTAGGCTGATTTACAGGGTTAATAGTTACAACAATAATCCGTGAAACATTTTCCTCTAACTTAATGTGGCTGAGCATAAAAGTTGTGATCCGATGCTATTTATAACCAATTGTTAGAGGGGTTTAGAAATGGGCTACTAGTATTTCAACCAGCGGGTCATTAATTCATCAAGATAAATATGATTAAACTAAATAAAATCTCACACGAGATCTGATGACCCAAAGCACAGGCTACAGCCCAGGGAAAATGGTGATGACTCATTCCTCAGATTTACAAATGAGGAAACTGTTTTGAACTATTGCAATACACAGGTGTCACTGAATAAACCACTGGCCACTGAAGTAAATGCAGCTCAACGTTGGCATTGTTAGACAATATAGTTCTTGATACAGAAAGTAAATGTAATTTAGCTCTAAATTGGGTTTATATAAGATATAAGATCTTGGGATTGTGTCGTCACACCTCAAATAATTTTCAGTTACCTTAATGTCACACCAGTGGAGTTTGGAGATGCTCAATACTGAGTATTATTAAGTCACACTACAGTGTGATATTTACCGGTGTTTATCCAGCATCTTATTGGGATGTTCCACAGCTTGTTTTGTTTAACATTGTGTTTTGCTAATGCCTCTCTATGGACGTTTGGCACATGGCCAGTGACGCTTTTGGCCAGAAACGCACAATTTATGATGTTCTCTTCCAAACTTTCAAAATTAATTATCTTATTGCTTTTGCGGAAATAGTTATTACACAACAGTAGCAGTTTTAAGTAATATTTGAATATGAGAATACTGACAAGTACGATGCAAAATTGTTATAATTTGTATTGCTTTTATGTTGTAATTTAATCCTCCATTGCTGTCCTCACATTTCCATTTGTTCTGTGATGTTTTTCTTTTTGCCAGTATTTCCTGTGTTTAATCCACACATCTCTCTCTTGCTCTGTCAGCTGCAGGTGGAGGGATGAGTCTCTCCCCTGTGATTGGCACAGAGGTGCCAGAAACGGCCAATGGGATCCTGACTTCAGCAGAGAATGGACCCCACTCTACAGTGAAGAGTCCAAGTCCTGCTTTAAACAAACCTGCGTGTCCAGAGGAGAGAGACACAGAGGAGGATATAAGACAGACTGACAATGGAGCTGTTGTGTCAAACAATGAACAGACTGTGTGTAATAATGAACTATCAGGTGGGAAAAGTGGAGTGGACCTACAGACTGCAGACATAACCCAAAGAACGGCAGGTTTAACTCTGAACTCAAGTGTAAATGAGGCTACAGACACAGCAGAGCCTGGTGGAGGAGGCCCAGAGAGGTGCAGAGATGGAGCGGAAGAGGAAGAGGAAGAGGAAGAGGAGGAGGAAGGAGAAAAGGAGAAACAGGATGAAGAGGAAGACGAGAAGAAGTGGGGGAACCAGTACACGTCAGGGAGGACGCAGGGCCAGGTGTGACAAAGCAAAATACATTTTATCTGAAGTTTTGTCCAACCCTGTTCAAATATTGTGATTGTTAAAATGTACCAATCTTCTCACAGACAGGTGCTTTCTTCAGTCAAGTAAAATCAATAATAGTTTGATATAAGTGTTTAAAGGTGCAGTGTGTAACATTCTGGAGGCGGCACCTACATAATTTCATGAAAGTAGAAAATTAAAGCCATACTTTGGAACATTCTCCATAGAGATAGATAGGTTTTATGCCATATCATGATTAGCCAAAGGAACGACATTTCCATGGAAACAAGGAAACAGGAAGTTTTTCTGTGCAATAAAAACAATGAAAATGAAATTAAAAACAAAACAAAACATGCATTTACTTAAGTCTATATTTTCTCTTAAAAATTACATGCTGTTGCTTGTCATACAGAAACCACTTGTTCCACCTTGTGATGTCATGTGGTAATAGAGGAAGTTCTCCACTGTCTTTTTAAACTCCATACACCTTAATTCCTTCATTGATTTGAATAATTTGGATGATTTCAGCCCTGGAATTTCCAATCTCTACTGAACAAAAATGTAGCTGTTAACTTGAAAACTACCACTACATGACATCACAAGGTGGAACAGAGCATTTTGAGCTTTGGAGATGTAAACAGACTAATAATGCAGGATTACTCAAACACTTGTGAATGAAACAAAACTTTCTAACATGACTTAAAGCTCGCAAGAGTCAATTTTGCGTAGTAGAGAACCTTTAAACAATAACCACAGTGCAATTAACTAAACTGATATCCTTTTTATCCATTTCCCCAGTTCCGGCCGACCCACCAGTTCTCCTCGTCTGCCCCTGGTCCGAGCTCCGCCTCCTGCCCCTCTCCTCCCCCTCTGGTGCCCTCGGAGGAGCTCCCCTGCCCCCCTCACGTCATGGCCGAGGTGTGGGTGAGGAACGTGAGGGGCATGCAGGACAGTAAGAGCCTGGACGAGATCAGCCAGGCCTATGGAGGTAAAGCCCTCTTCTATAGCACAGTATGAGGTGGGCCTGTTTTTGTTGATCTCAGGGTTTTGTGTTTTGGATTTGGAAAATATTGCAACACACAGCAGCAGTCACAAGATGGGAGCGTGGTATAAGCATAGTTGTAGTCTAGCAAATCTTTTACAAATCTGTTAGCATTAAGGGCACTTTTTTGGCTTGATAAACATGGACTCAATTTAAACTTAATCATTATTTATCGACACAGGATTTTTGACGTTGTTGTTGTTATTGTTGTAATTTATTTTATTATTGAGGTGTTTAAGTGTTAGATGTTAAGTATATTTTTTCATTTTGGCTGCACTGAAACGGGGCACAAAACAACACAAAGCATTTACACATAGGAGCTTGGAATTTGATTTATTCTAACACTCCACAAAAACATTTAAACATTTTTCCACATTTTTTTTTGCATGTTTTAGATATTTTTTTGTGATTTTTTACAGTACAGATATACAAAATTTTGTGAGATACGAGAGATACTGAGATGCTGCTAAGATCCAGCCCAGATGCATTATGACTAAGGAGTTCAGTTCATTTCCTCAGTTAAATGTGCTTTATGTAGCTGTTTGGTGGAGGGTCAATGCTTGTCTCCATAGAGATATTACTGCTTTGCCTGGAATGTTCCACAGTATGGCATCTAGGGCTGGGCAATTAATTGAACTGTAATCGAGCTTGTGATTCAGTCAAGTCTAATTATCAATTATATGGTTGCTTTGCTTTTTTGTTTTAATTAAGAGGTCTTCGTCCATTCCTCTGTCAGGAAAAGCATGTGTTTTGAGAGTTCTTACTTTGGAGGAAGACATTTGGCTATTTTTGTGTTGAAGGGCAAAGATTACAAGTCTGTATCATTTACAGAACATTTTTGTGCAAAGTTCAGAATTTATGGATTGGAACGTTTCGGGAATTTCTATTCGTGGAAGCCACTGTGGAAAGTACCTAACATTTTTGTATGTGTTTATGTCATATAAAAGATGCCAGATCTGTGGAGAGGCGACCCAGCTCATAGTGAGAAGGGTGTCTTTCAAGATACTTTTATAACAGTAAAAACACCAAATTGAATTTGTACACAATTTTTATACCAGAGTGCAGAGCATCTTTGGAGACAAGCCTGAGTCATAACTTTCACCATAAAAGTTGCATCCTCCACCTTTAATAGCTTCTAAAAACAGGAGTGATTCTGTTTCCGTGCGTACCCAGTCCTGATGGTGCTTTGGTGTGTAGGTTCAGGGGCTCGGGGAGGAGGCAGAGCAGGGCAGTCTGAAGGCAGGAGAGCCACCATCTCCTCTGCTCTGGAGCTGGAGGGAACAGTCAGTCATGAGGGAGACTTAACCAACTTCATCACAAAGAACCTAGAGCAGAAGATCAAGATGAGCTCCAAACCCAGCCTGGACTGCAGCGACTGTGAGTACTAGTGGAGTACAGCTGTGGTTCTCTTAATGTTTAAGATCATTAAGAGAGTTTTGTTTTCTTAGTGAAGGTTTTATTTAATGGTGAAATGTACCACACAGCTTAGGCCTGGGTTAATAGATTTTTTTCAGAATTTAATCCTTTTTGGTATTCACTTTATTTATTTTTTGTTTGTGTTTTGTTCAGATTTAGACCTTTTTTGTAGCTTGTTTTGTAGATGAGTTTTGATTATCTGATTTAGTGAGTGATAGGGCTGCTACTAACAATTATTACGAGTAACAAGTATTTTGATTGTACTATAAGAGATTTATTATCAAATACATTTTTGTCTAAATACAGGTTGAAATATGGTGGCTGAAGGCTTCTAGCTAGAGAATATTTTATTAATAAATTGTATTATTAAATAGAAAACAGAAATTGTTCATTCTAATTTGCCATTTTGATTTAATAATATTTTTGTCTTTGATTAAAAAAAAATCTGTTGGCGTGTGTTTTAGAGTTTGTATAGCCCAGATAACAGGAATGAGGCAAGATCTCACGAGACAAAATTGCCACAAGAAAACTATTTCGTGAGATTTTTTCCTCCATGTTTTTACATTTGGATTTGATTAAAAAAAAATTGAGTTAAGTATTGGCGAGTAAATTTGTTTGAGAAGCTATTTGTTCCAGAAAGCAGTGCTGCAGTGTCGGCAAAAAATATTAAAGAAAGTAAATAAAAAATGGCGAGACCCAAATTGGGAGCTGAATTTTACAATTTATTTATTATAATTAATGTGAAAATCTCATCTTCTAGTAGATCCAGTCTCATCTCTTGTCTCGTTTTATGCAAATTGTATGTCGCCCCTACCAGATTATGATTTCAGTTAACAATAGTCCACTACTCATGGTTATTTTTATTAACTGTTGCCGCCATAGTGAGTGAGCTGACATACTATTTTGTGTCTTGTGTCAAATAAAATGTCTGACCTGCTATAATTCAGTACACACTTGCACTAACACACGAGTTGAGTTTCCATGCCTCTTGGGAACACTACATTGATGTAGTCGTACTGATTGAATAGTGTTGAGTCACCCTCATCTTTTATTCATGGGCTCGAACATCAGAGCAAACGGAGAATCAATGCTCTATATTTAGACAATGAATAGACTTTTCTGTTGTTGTGAGCTGAGAGAGGTTTAACAGAAAGTGTCATGTCTTATTCTAATTATTTAATCAATCAGGGTAGTTCAATTTATTATACATGTACATCAGTTAACAACAATTATAGTTTAATGTAATATATACGTTTTTTTGTAGAGCACATCTAGCATTTGACTTTTATTATTTAAATTTTTTACAAGATTATGATTGAATAATAAAGTTGCCCTCCGAAACTTATTATTATTTTTTTTTCCCCATAAGATTGGAAATAAATGGAAAGCCACCAGCAATTTCAGCTTAATTTTTTTTTTTTTCCCAAAATTTTTATTTCCACACTTACTTAGACAAACTTTATTGATCCACATGGGAAATTACTTGGACACAGTAGCTCACACATCACAATATAATATAATAACAGAGAGAAGAGGAAGAGAAAAAATATAAATGGTAATAATAAATTCTAAATATGTAGAAAAAATGGCAAGAGACTGAGACTGAATATAAACTTGTGACTCTCTCCTCTCTCTCTCCTGTGTTAGCGGACTGCTCGGGGCCGATCTACCGCAGCAGCCGGTCGGGGGGACGCAGACCTGTGGACATCCCCCCCATCGACCCCTCTGTGCTCCAGGACCTGCACAGACACACACAAGAGGTGGCCCAGAGCGTGGAGGCCATGATGAAGAGTCTCAACGGAACCATCCAGAATGTCAGAGCCACTTTTAGTTTAGACTTATCACAATAAAGTGGTTATCTGATCTGTTCGTCTCATGTGGTTTATTTGATCTGTTTTTCCTTCAGATGACAGCGTTGAGTGTGGGTTACATTCAGACGTACAGGGACTCCGTGGACAGCCTGGGAGAGTCTGTGGACATGAGCATCAAGGTGAGTAACAACAAGAGTAAAGCATCATTTTAATGGGGGAAATGCATCTTAAGGCCGCCGCACACTGCTGGAGAATTTGCCCTATTTTGGTTGCAGTTTGTGACTCAACTTTGTATCTTCATGTGCGATTTTGAAGCCGTTGTGCTCCTCATGTTTGTGGTGTCACTGTGACTCTGAGCTGCTCTGTAGATCGTAACCACCAAACATCAGCAACGCTACGATAACAGCCATTAAAACAGAGCGTCAGGGGCAGGTGGAGGGACGGACACAGAGACGCAAGATAAAAACTCAGTAAATAGCGAAAATAATGAGAAGACTTTATTATTCACCTCTCGTAAAGTGGTAAATTTAAACTGCAGCTTCTCATCCATATTATCCATAGAAATTGTCCTCTGCAAATAATAAAACTCAGTCCACAAAGCAGCGCTGTGAATCCAGTTTGAAGCACGAATCGAGATGAAGCTGCAGATTAGCGATAGTGACTCTACTTCCTGTGGACTTTAACGCTTTTATGCTTTAAAAATCAAGTATCGCACCACATTTCACAAATAATAACACAGTTTTGCATCTAAATTGGAAGTGCAGTGCTCTGATCTTTTGCACACTTAAGAGTCTCAAAGCGACTCGTTTTACTCTAGGCAGGAAACCACAGACTCAAGGTGCGCTCACAACCGTGTCGCCTGTAGCCCATATCCCCCTGTAGTCTTTGCGATCAGAGATTTAAAATGAAAAATTTTAAGATTCTCCTCGTGTCTGTGGTGTTTGCTTTGTGTCACACGTTTAAAAATCCCTTAAGACCGAAAAATCCTGTAGTGTGTAGCGGCCTTTAGCTTGATAGTGCTGCCAAGTACAAAGCAGTGTCCTTTGATTAAACCTTAGATAAGATAGATTGTTAAGTAGAATTCGGTGCAGTTAATAAGACTTTAAATTAGAATATTATTATTTACAGTGAAATAAAGTATAAAATAAAGTGGCTGCGAGTTCTGCCCCACAAAACCAGGCGCAAAGCTACTTGTCTAATCAACATTTAAAAACATTCCAAATAAATAATAACATATCTATACCGTCTCCTTTTGACAGTACAAACTTGTTTCAAACATTCATGACTTCAGTGATTACCAATGAATGGTGATTGTGGTTTTCCAAAACTGAGCAGCCCTAATTTAAAGGTGCACTGTGGAACTTTTCTGGTGGACGATCCGCGGAGATATTACTGCCCCACAATATTGCCTGAACCCTGTCAGGCCTTTTAAAGAACAATCGTGAACATTAGCAACCATAAACCTCGTCACTAAAGGAGTGTTGTTGTTTCTCACAGGGCATGTACACTCTGATGGCGCGCTGTGAGGAGCTGGACAGGTCCATGCAGCCCATCCACGGGTTAGCAGCTCAGATACGTGACATCAAACGCACCCTGGACGCTCTGGAGGCCATCTGTAAGTAAATCCACCCGCCTCAGAGGTACCAGCCCCAGACTCCACCCACCTGAGAGGTACCAGGACTCAAACCTAACCAACTCCAGAGGCCACTAGGCTCCTGTCCAACCAAACAAGGAAGTTCTTGTCGTCCGATTCTGTTTACCGCGTGGAGTTTAAAGGACCTGTATTACGCTATTTTTTTTATCTGTGTTATAATGTTGTTTCCTCATCACAAACACACCTGGAGTTGTGTTTTGTTTCATTCACACATGTTTAACACATAAATCCTGCATTTTTAGTCTGAGTTCTTTTCTCAAAGTGAAAGAGAAAACACACTGTTCCACCTTGTGATGTCATGTGGTAATACAGGAAGTGCTCCAGTGTGTTTTTAAACTCCATACACCTTCATTACAATCATTTGGATAGTTTCAGCTCTGGAATCTCTACTGTACTAAAGGTAAAAGGAGCTGTTAACGTGAAAACTACTGCTTCATGACATCACAAGGTGGAACGGAGCATTTTGAGCTTCGGGGATGTTAACAGACTAATAATAAAGGATTACTCAAACATGAATGAAACAAAACACAACTCCAGGTATGTTTTTGACGAGGTGACCGCATTATAACATGGCTTAAATCTCAGTCAGCTTTGCATAATATAGGACCTTTTAGCTCTACACCTCAGCTCCTTGATAAATTTAACTTTGGAGCCTTTTTTGTGTCCTAAAATGGAAGAATTTGCCATCCATTGCTTGGAAAAATTGCACTATGCTCTTCTTGGTTCAGAAGAGACTTGTCTGAACTCTCGAGACTTTTGCACAGAATATATTTTTTAACCTTTATGCAA
Organism: Taenioides sp. WSHXM2023; assembly: GCA_029959045.1. Taxonomy (NCBI): domain Eukaryota; kingdom Metazoa; phylum Chordata; class Actinopteri; order Gobiiformes; family Gobiidae; genus Taenioides; species Taenioides sp. WSHXM2023. The sequence goes on from CM057086.1 coordinate 28,350,937, forward strand.
CACGATTTCTCTGAGTGAAGTCCGCGTCATGTTTGTCTTACCGTCTTTTGTGTTAATTTATACTTGGCATGTTTCTATGTGGCAGCCGTTTTGAATTTTTCTTTGTTTACATTCAAGTGACACTGGAGCTTTTGCAGTTACTGAATAGTGTTAAATGGAGAGGCCAATCTCAAATGAAAAAATGCATCCTTATAGGGCTGCACTATATGAAAAAAGATGCGATATTTGATAGCTATGTTTTGTATTGTGATAACGATATTATTACAATATTTTAACATACTTTTCGGCAAGTTCAGATAACTAAAAACAAGAAAAAATCACTTCATTTACAGGCCAAACTGCATCAAAAACCAAAGACCAAACCGAGTCCAATGTTGGACTTAATAAGGAAAATAATGAGTAAAAGATTTGCCTTTTGTCCATTTTACTTTAAAGGTGCACTGTGTCACTTTTATTATTTTTGTATGGGGCTCTGTCACCTGCTTGTTTCCATGGATATGTCACTGTTCTACTTGGAATGTTCCACAGTATGGCATTAAACAGCTCTGCATTACATTTACTCAATCACAGGTGTTTCTGTTGCTCAAAAACAGGCATTCTGACTGTGAGCGGGGTCGCCTTTCCACAGATCTGCCCTGTAACTTGGTCTGGTTTGGTCTCCATAAAAATAGAAAGGTTTAATGCCATAGTGTGAAACATTTGAGACAAAGCAATAACATCTCCACAGAGAAAAGCATTTGACAGACCCTCCACCAGAAAAGTTACACAATGCACCTTTAAAAACACATTTCAGTAACAAACAACTTAACCTGTGTTATTGCAGTATCTTTATTTTATTGCAATATTGATTATCGCATCAACCAATACTGCAATATCGATATTTTTGTGATGTACTGTGCAGCCCTACATCTTTCTATGTGGTCTCACTTCTTACAGCTTATTTTGGTCATTTAATATTCTATAAATTACAAAAATGTGCAGATTTTTCAACTTGCACTCACCACAGGGAGTATATTTTGTTGTCATTCTTAGTAAAAGATGTACAATTAAATTTGACAAAATATTGGCCTCAAAAACTAAAACTTTACAAGTGTTTACATGGATTTTAAATACTCATACTGATCATTAGTGATACAAAATGACATAACCTCTGATTTTAACCCCTAAAATACATATGGAGTTTTCGTTCATGAGTACAGCGTCTGCATGTCTGTTTTGTTGTTATCGCTGGCAAACGTTACAAACACACTGCACAAAGCTCTGGCCTGCTTTTTCCTCACACCAGTTTAAATCTGAGGGACTGATTTATCTGCATGTCCGCTCTCGACTTCTGAGAAAAATTGTAATTTAATTGTGAATAATTATACATAAAGTGGTGTATGATTCTCGTTGTACATGTAAATAATTATACCTGTAACTCTGATTTAGATACTCCTGTCTCTGTATATTTTAATTAAGAACAAATAAATTTGCAAATGTTGAATATTTTGTCTTATTTGCTCCGGATTCAGTCTCTGCCTGGTCCAGTTTAAATCTGGTCTTGCATTTATTCAATTACAGGTTTTATACTGAAAAATGCCTTTAAAACATGCATTCTTACTGTGAGCGGGATCGCCTCTCCGCAGATTTGACCTGTAAATTGACCTGGTGGCATTGCCTGCAGATATACTACACTACTAGTCAAAAGTTTGGATCATCTCATTAAATATTTTTTCTTCTACTTTCAGAGTTTGAATATAAAATGTACTAAACAAAAATAGCTATTTACCTTTTTTCTTTTTGATATTATTCCTTATATCTTACTTCATATATTTGAAGTGTTTTGTGTGTATAAAACGTTGATAGTGGCAAAAATAAAGACGAAAAAACAAGTTGTGCCTGGTAGTGTAAGTTTAATGCCATACTGTGCAAAATCCCAGGCAACGCAATAAAATCTCCATGGAGACTAGCAGGTAACAGACCTTCACCCAGAAATATTACATAGTGCATCTTTAACTGCATATTTCTGAGTTTTTGGCTTTTTTTCTGGTTTGGCCTTGTTGTAGTCTTCCGTTGTTCCTGATTTAGTCCAAATTTATTTCTGTTTTGGTTTCCTGATTAGTCTAGACAGCTCATTAAACAACTGACTATGATTTTAAAGACGCTCTGTTATGTGCAGTTAAAGATGACACAAGCAGAGGGCGCTATGTACCAACTTTATGGATCTTGTTTGCTTTTTTTTTTCTTTGCCCCTTTAGAACAACTTCACAAACATGGTCAAAATAGGCATACATCACAGTGACAGTCCTCTTTCTTTGTCTTAATGTTTTCTCTCTCCTCTTTTGTCTGGAAACTGAAGGCACACACCTGGGTCTGCAGTATTATTACAAATAACTGATCTCTTTGCCTTCTGATTCTTTTATTTTTCCATATTTACAAATTTTTACAAAACTATGAACTCCAAAATTGTACACATAAACAAATATATATTCAAATTCACAGATAAAAATATAACTGCAAAACCAACACTTCCATTTAATACGTTATACCCGGCAAGAGTCTCAGTTTAAAAGCATTTGAAATCACTGAAGTATTTACTGCTTAAGAAATGTTCAGTAACAGCCTGTTTGGCAAGTTTGAGACAATGTGTTGCTCAAAGGCACTTCTGAGTAGTGGGTTCAGTTACATTCCTGATGTTGTCCACTATAAACTTAAAGTGCATATGACAGGTTTTCACGTTTTCTAATGACTTGGTGAATATTTATCATTTTACATAAGTTAAGTGGCAGTTTATCGGAAAAAAGTAGAGAAGAAATGTCCAAAAATACATGAAGTAACTCTGAGTTGTGAAATGGAATACCTCTATACGTCATAAATAGGAAAAATGCTGGGATAGTTCACATGTAACAAAAGTATTTTTCTGATAGTTTAATTCATTTCATTTAACAAAATAAAGGTGTTGTAATTTATTTTTACTAGTCTAATCCATAGACTGTTTATATAAATGGACATAGCTAACCTGCTAGCCGCTGTGTTCCAAATAGGAAGTGAGCATGGGGGCGCTTCTGGCTCCATTGATTCTGGCCTTGGCTTTGGTCTTAAAATGTTCGTATTAACCTGCTCTACATGATCCTCGTGTTTTTATCTCACAATTTAGTTTGCAAATAAATTCCTATTCCTAATATGGAACTCTGCTCCTAATTTGCCCTTATAACTGCCTCTGTGAGCTTCATTTGACTGGAGCCGAACGCTGTGGGCGACGTCACATGCACTTAGTCCACTTTTGTATAAAAACGTAGCCCTTCCCCAAAATAAAAATAGACTTTTTGTAATATCTTGAATATAACTATATTAACTGTTATAGTGAAATGTGTAGTCTAACCTGTCATCATATATTTTGTTGAATAACTTTGACTTCTGCATTTGTTTGTTATTCATGTCCAGAAGCAAAGTACCAGCAGAAGTTGCAGCAGTACTGTGATCCTTGAGAGACTTCTTATCGCTCCTCTGTCCACTGGTGTTTCCAAAGTTGTTTTCGGACTTACACTTCCTCCATTCTCTCCATTCTGAGCCCCGTAGGGACCCGTCGTTGTGGCTATTCCATCTGCAACAGTGGGCAGTACATCCAGCCTCTGCCCCACGCTGTCCTCTCTCTTGCCCACAGAAGGAGCACCGTCTTTGGGCGTCTGCTGGTCTGATATGTCCCGGTCGGAAGAGGAGAACCACTGACACTGGAAGTCCCTTTTCCACAGCTCTGCAGGGTCTGGGTCAGGTCTGAGGGAGGGGTCAGGCTGGTCTGTGGCTTCATCAGACTGGAGACAAACAGACAGAGAGAAAATGATTAGGACTGTTTTTTTTTTCAAGTGGAACTAAACAGAAAATCTACTTTTTTGCTACTAAACTGTGTAAATGGAGCTTTAAAGGGCCCATATTACACTATTTTCTGCTCTATAATGTTTCCTCATCACAAACAGACCTGGAATTCTGTTTTGTTTCATTCACACGTTTATCGCACAAACCCTGCTTATCGGCTGAGTTCTTCTCTCAAACTAAAAACACTGTTCCACCTTGTGATGTCATGTGGTAATACAGGAAGTGCTTCACTGAGTTTTTAAACTCCATACACCTTCACTAGAATCATTTGGATTATTTCAGGTCTAGAATTGTCAATCTTTACTGATACTGATACTTTAGAGATAAAAGTTAGCTGTTAAGATTGTTTGAAAACACACAAAATGGATTTAAACAGCAGATTTTCAGGAGCCTGTGATCAATACGAGCTGTTTAGGAGTTTGATTTTCAACAAAAAAGATGACAGTGACTCATTTAAAAAGTGTTGGCTGATGCTAGCTGGCTTGGAATGTTAATGTTATTTGAGAGGGACATGTTTAGCAGCACAAAACAGCTCTCCTGTCATAAATCCAAGTATGTCAACTCTTTCAGGGCAGATTATGTTAAAATAAAGCTGCGATCAAAGTCTAACAAGCCTCAGACAGAGCAGCGCCTACTGTTAGCATCACACCCCCAGAGAACGTTGATGACATCAGCTGCAAAGTATCAACAGCGTGTTCTGTCAAAGTGGAAGACTTTATTTTAAATTGACAAGGTGACGCCATTTTCTCCTCACAGTTTCCAATCTCTTTTTACTTTACCCGATGCATAAATGTCCATGCAAGAGTGAGAAATACGCCTCTGAAATCAACTGGTTTGAGATGAGTCACTGCCAAAATCCAGGTCACTACCAAAACACCACACTGGTTAAAGGGTTCATATTACGCTATTTTCTGATCTATGTTATAATGTTGTTTCCTCATCACAAACAGACCTGGAGTTGTGTTTTGTTTCATTTTTAACACACAAACTGCATATTTAGGCTGAGTTCTTCTCTCAAACTGAAAACGCTCTGTTCCTCCTTGTGATGTGATGTTTTAATACAGGAAGTGCTCCTCTGTGTTTTTAAAGGTGCACTATGTAACTTTTAGGTTGGAGGTCTGTCACCCGCTTGTTTCTGTGCATATGTCATTGCTCTGTCTGGAATGTTCCACAGTATGACTTTACCTTACATTTATTCAATTACAGATGATTTTATAGCTCAAAATTACCTTGAAAAACAGGCATTCTGACCTGTAACTTGATCTAGTTTGGTCTCCATGAAGATAGAAAGGTTTAATGCCACACTGTGAAACATTCCAGACAAAGCAATAACATTTCCATGGAGAAAAGCGTTTGACGGACCCTCCACCAGAAAAGTGACACAATGCACCTTTAAACTCCATACACCTTCACTAGGATCATTTGGATGATTTCAGTCCTGGAATTGCCAATCTCTGCTGAACTAAAGGTAAACTGTAGCTGTTAACTTGAAAACTACCACTTCATGACATCACAAGGTGGAACAGAACATTTTAAGCTTTGTAGACGTATACAGACTAATAATAAAGGATTAATCAAACATGCGTGAATGAAACAAAACACGACTCTGGATATGTTTTTGATGAGGTAACAATATTATAACATGACTTAAAGCTCACAAGAGTCAATCTAATATAACATAGGACCTTTATTAAAACATTTGACCAATGAGAAAACACATGAAAGCACATTTGAAGGCTCAGTGCATTTAATATAGATAGAAATGGCTCATCTGTGGACCACAATTCATATTTTTGGCTTTGTATGTTTTATATTTTCATTGTAGAGTCTGTTTTAGTCTACTGCTGCTCAGTTTCCAAGTTCAAAGTCAGTTGAGAATCAATGTGGGACTCTTTGAAAATGTTCTTTTACTTTATTTTCTCCAAAACACTAACTAAATACACAAATATATGAAGAGACAAGAGAAAAGTTACTAACCCATATAGTCATAATATATGGGTCTCAAGCCTGTACGATCTATTGTGTTATTTTCAGTCATCTTTTCAAAGTTTCTCTCTTAACTTTTCTTTGAGCAGTGTTGGGAACAGAACGATCTGGTCTGAATTTCACAATAAAAGTCCCGAAACAGCAGGCGATAAAATGCTGGAGGCTTTACATTTGAAAGGACTTGAGGTTTAAAGAGGAAGAGCAGCTTTAACCAAAGGCTCCGCAGATAAGGGGAGAAGATAACGTCGATATGGAGATGGAGATAGAGATATAAGAGTCACGCTGCTATTTTGGATTTTTTGGAATATCTTTTAACATCTAGAACATATTAACCGTGGAGATGTTGTTGCTTTGCGTGGGATGTTCCACAGTATGGCATTAAACAGATCCTTCTAGCATCTTCTTCATAGTTTGTGTTTTTAGTGTGGTGTTTTTTATGGCATAGTTGTTTACGGTTCCCTTCATTTACCCTCTCAAAGTTGTATTTGTGTGTGTTTGAGCAATCTTTAATCACTTATTTTCAAGATGCCATTTTGCCAATCAACTCCTGTTACTCTGCTCTCTACTTGCTTGATTCTCTTATTTTATTTTCTTAATCAGTGATACATACAGGATTTGGCAGCAACGCATAGCCATTTTGCCTAGTGTGATCTGCAGCTATCCACTGGAGGTGCCGACTCTTTGTTATGATGTTTACTGCAACATCAGCTCCCACTGTAGTTTTGTTAAATGAAAGTCAGCCAAATTTTTTTCTTTTATCAAGTCGTTTTAGATGAATATTACAATTTCAAATATGTAAATTATAGCATAATGATCCATGGGTGTCGTAGATTTTAACTATATAGCAGACACAAGCACAATATGTGTTCTTTAAAGCCATACTGCGGGACATTGCAGGTTATGTGCCCCTAGTAAACTGCCAAACATCCATAATGCACAGCTTTGCAAAACATCAAATTATATAGATATAATTATTTTTAATAAACAATGATAATAAAGGTTTTCTGTTTTGTTTTAAAGAAGACATTTTGTGCTTGAGTCTGCTCTATAGTTATCTCTGACACCCGTGGATCATTATGTTATAATTTTAACATTTTAAATCGCAGTATTCATCCAAATCGGCACTTTTAAAAGCTCTGAAAAGGTTTACTTTATTTTAGCATCACTATCTGACAAACTGCACGGAGTACAATACAGCACCATGTTCATTATAACAAACTGTGCCTTAAACCAAACATCTCAATGGAAATAAGGATTGAGGCCAAGCTACAAGTCAGATCTATGGAGTGGCAACCTCAAACAGGTGCATGTTTTTGTGTGTGTGATAAAATACATTTTTTCATTTCAGTCTGCTCAAACTGAACTGAATAAAACAGTGAATCGAGTGTATGTGCGTGTCAAACGTGTGGTGAGTTTGTGTGCGCTCCGCTTTACCCTGTCCGCTGAGTCCAGGCTGTTTGATGGCAGGTGCAGATAGGTGGGCTGGTCCTGCTCCAGTCTCACGCACCTGCCTCTGTTCTGACACAGAGAGGCTGAGCACAGTCTGGAGGCAGCTGTCACGTTGGACACATAAGGACCCAGTACTGAGGAGGTGAAGAGACTCAGATCCTCACACTCTTTCTGAACAGACACACAGACAGGACAGTGAGTGTGATACTGCCAGGGTAATACAAGTGGGTATGGCAGGTTAAACTACAACCTACTACTAAAATGTACTCTTGTTAGCATTAAATTACACTATTGTATCTGATCTGTCATAATGTTGTTTTCTCATCACAAACATACCTTGCATTGTGTTTTGTTTCATTCACACGTTTAACACACAAATCCTGCATATTTACGCTGGGATCTTCACTCAAAATGAAAATACTCCTTCCACCTAGTGATGTCATGTGATGATACAGGAACTGCTCCACTGTGTTTTTAAACTAAATACATTTTAGATGATTTCAGCCCTGGAATTGCCCATCTTTACTGAACAAAAGGTAAAAAGTAGCTGTTAACTTGAAAATTGCCGCCTCATGACATCACCAAGTGGAGTTTTGAGTTTAGGAGACGTAAACAGACTAATAATAAAGGATTACTCAAATCTGTATGAATGCTGTAAAAAATAAAACACAACTCCAGGTATGTTTGTGACTAACATGACTAACATCTTTAAGGTTTTGATGATTGTTGTGACGGACATAGAATTTCATAACTACAAAAACACATATTCGTACTTCAGTCTTTGGCTCAGTCTTGTCCCAGATGACGATTCCAGCAGTTCCCAGGGCAGCACTTTCTCCAATGGTTGTCACCAGGTCACTCTGAAAAACAAACAAGGATGTTACATTTTACCATTGTATTACATATTAAAGGTCCTATATTACACAAAATTTACTCTTGTGAGCTTTAAGCCATGTTATAATGTTGTTACCTTATAAAAAACATACTTGGAGTTGTTTTGTTTCATTCACATGTTTGAGTAACCCTTTATTATTAGTCTGTTTACATCTCAAAACTCAAAATGCTCTGTTCCACCTTGTGATGTTTCAAGTTTTTCAAGTTAACAGCTCCTTTTACCTTTTGTTCAATAGAGATTGGCTATCCCAGGTCTGAAATAATCCAAATGTTTCTAGTGAAGGTGCATGGAGTTCACAATGGAGCACTGTATTATGACATGACATCACAAGGTGGAAGGAGTATTTTCATTTTGAGTGAAGATCTCAGCCTAAATATGCAGGATTTGTGTGTTAAACAAACTCCAGATAAGTTTGAGATGAGGAAACAACATTATAACATAGATCAGAAAATAGCGCTATGATATAGGGCCTTTAATAAAGTTGGTATGATTTACCAGAGATAAGAAAGTGTTGGTGGAGGTGTAGACACTTCGGACCAATGGGAACACAGGCAGGTCATCTGAACTTCCTCCTAAAGACGCCACTCTCAGGGCTTCTCGAACCTGATTGGACAGAAACAGTGCTGCTCCTCTAGTCCCGCCCTAAAGTGGAAATACAAGTGGTTATTATTATTATTATACTTCAGACATATTTTTCTATATGGATTAGCCTCAATGAAACTTACATTTTTACACTCAAATTGGTTCATTAGCGAAAACAGTGCTGCTAACTCATTCTCTATTTAGTTTTTTTTTTTGTTTAGTTTTTATTAAGTGAAGGGCAGATTGATTCTAAAGATCAACTACTGACTGAGATATTAAAAAGTATGAGTTCTCATGTAAAAATACCAATACTTAAAATGTCTCAAAAAAAAGTATATAACTTAAAAAAAACAAACAAAAAAAACAACATATATATATATCACTTTAAAAAAAATACATAATTGATATATATTTTTTGTTTATCTGCAGATATATTAGATTTTTTAGGTCAGTTCAATCTGTGGTGGAGCAAGGTCAGATTCTTTATAGTTTAGGAGTTTATGTGCATTTTAATACAAAACAGATTGATATTGCAAAACTTGCCATACTATTAAAAAAATAAATAAATAAAACTAAAACTAAAATGATTATTAATTATTATTGGGACCCATATCACAGATTGAGAGCCTCTGTTGTAGACCAGAGTCAGTTCCAATACCACACCTGTATCTTCTCCAGTGTGAGCAGAGGGTAGATGGCGTTGCTCCTCCTCCACAGCCACAGCAGCTGGTCATTCAGGCTCCTCTCCTCTTCTGGACACTCTCCTGTGTAGTTGGACAGCGCCGTCTGAGCTGGAGAACCATTAGAACAGCTGGGGTACGGACACATCCCCCACAATGCTTTGGGGCGTGACCTTTGAACCTCCCTCAGAGTTTCTGTAATTATGGACTGAGCGGCAGCCTCAAAGTCCACCTGAGGAACAGAGAAGAGAGGGCAGATGAGGACAGGTCATTAACACTGGAAAGACAGGTTCTATTTTCTATCACTGGACTTATGGGTAAAAAAACATGGTGGCTGGGTTTACCAATAGATTTAAAGGTGCAGTGTGTGGCTTTTCTGTTGGAGGGTTCGTCAAATGTTTTTCTTCATGGAGATGTTATTGCTTTGTCTGGAAAGTTTCACAGTATGGCATTAAACCTTTCTATCATCATGGAGACCAATCCAGACCAAGTTACAGGGCAAATCTGTGGAGAGTCAGAATGCCTGTTTTTCTAGATATTTTTGAGCTATAAAACCACCTGTAATTGAATAAATGTAAAGTAGAGCTGTTTAATGTCTTACTGTGGAATATTCCAGACAGAGCAATGACATCTCCATAGAAACAAGCAGGTGAAGGACCCCCAACCAAAAAGTTAGTGCACCTTTAATGAATGGGGGTGACTATTGTGTTTTCTTGGGGGTTTTTTTTGTAAGGATGCGCTTTAAACGTTGGTGTCAAACTCCAACAAATTTCAGTTGGTAGAAAAAAACAATTAAACTTCAGTTTTATGATGCAACCAGTGATGTTTTCATCAGTATTGACCAAGGAGACAGGGTTGGCCCTTTTATTGATGAGGTTTAGGCAGATGTCATTAAAGTATGTAAGATTTAGATTTTAAATTCCATAAACATGACCTATCCGAGCCTCCAAATACGAGGTAAACATGTTCAGATCAAATAGCTTTTACAATAATTTTATAATAGTTGTTTATGTCATAAGTTGGTGTTTTGGTTCTCATGACGATTATCCATCAAAAAGCAGAACAAGCCTCACATGGATCTCACACTTTGCTTGTCAGTTTTAACCTAATATGCCTCTCTCTGATCTGAATCCCTGCAGCCTCTGCAGCTCAGTGAGTGAATTCTGGAGGTTCTGAGACATGATCTGTCCACATACTGAGAATGAGAAAAACTTGTATGTGTCTTTTATGTGCAGGTTAAGACACTGTCAACCCAGGGTCAGTTGTGATTGTAGTAACTTTTTTAAAACTGAAAGAGGTGGAGAATATGACATGGAAAATAGGGCAAAATTGCATTGTGGAAATTACTATGTAACTTTCTGGTTGGAGGTTCCTCACCTGCTTGGTTTTATGGATATGTCATTGCTCTACCTGGAATGTTCCACAGTATGACATTAAACATCTCTACCTTACATTTATTAAATTACAAGTGGATTTATAGCTCAAAAATACCTAGAAAAAAGGCTGACTGTGAGTGGGCTTGCCTCTCCACAGATCTGACCTGTAACTTGGTCTGGTTTGGTCTCCACAAAGGTTTAATGCCATACTGTGAAACATTCCAGACAAAGCAATAATATCTCTATGAAGAAAAACATTTGACCGACCTTCCACCAGAAAAGTTAAAATTTCAGCATCAGCATAAACTCTCACCTTGGACCACCTCTCCAGCTCCTGCTTCGTCCAATCTGGGAAGAACCTTCGGAGCTGCTTCTTGGTGGTGTTCTGATACAGCCCCTGTTTACCTCCTCTCCTGCTCCACTGGGGGGCCCACTCCTGCCAGCGCACCACCCCCAGACCCAGGTACCTCGGGGCGGGCAGGGCTGTGTCCACGTCCCCCTGTGTCTTCTGAATGTGGAGGTCCAGTTTGGTGTGCTGTGGTAGTCCCCCATTTACCGCATTGTCCTTATCTACAAAATATGGATAGTTCCCCAAAGTGTCCTCGTAGAAAACAGCTACTCGCCCCTCTGGCTCTATCCCAAATGATCTGAAGTCAGGACGGTTGGTGCAAGAGGAGTCTTTGATCCCCCAGAAGACAATAAAGGGTTGTCCAGACAGCAAAGGGGGGCGGGCAGGTCTGGGTGGTCCCGCATGGGTTAGATTAGCAAAGGAGGCTAAGAAGAACAGCAAAAGAAGTGACAAGAAAGGCTGAAGATGTGAACTTAAACATGGTCTAAATAAGGTATGAGATCGAACAGTTCTAGTTTTTGGTTCTTGAAGTGCTGGTTGATCTAGTTCTTGTTCAAACGTTGAACTGAATTGTAATCCTGGTTTTGCAACAAGTTTAGGATCTACTTCTAGACTACTACTTAGTTTTAAATAAGTTTTGGAACCATCTTCTGACTCTACAGGTTCTGGTATCTTTCTACTCAGTTCTTGATAGCAATTGGGACTGGTTTCAAATTGTGGAGTAAGTACTAATACTGATGTTTTGTGGTTAGTTGGTAAAAGTCTTGGTCCTGGTTTTGCCTTTAGTTCTTCACAAATGTTCAATCCATGTTCTTGACCTATAAATCGAAAGTTGGTGGGATGTTGTTGCCATTGTTGTCCATGGGTTCTGGGCCTTCGTTCTTGTTGCAATCCTGGTCTTAAACCCAAGTTGGGTCCTTTTGTTTTTCCTATTGATAGTGTTTGTTGAATTTCTAGTCTTGATTCCAAACATGGTTGCCAGATATGTTTAGTATAATGTCTTAACTGGGGATGTAGTCCTGATATTACTCTTGATCCCATTTCAAGAGTTTTTTGAGGAAGTCTTTCTTTTCCTGGCTGTTTTTCCAAAGGTTGCCATGGTTTCGTCTCTGATTTTAGTCTTGGATTTGGCCCATGGTTTAATCCTGGTCCTGGTTCTGACCTGGTCCCGGCCGACGCCATTGGAGCAGCTTTTGGCTCCTTAGCCCTCACAGCCAATCATCTTCCTGCAATACAAACCAGGTACATAAACTTTAGATACTTTGCAGTGACATCATGCTGGGGGTGTTCTACATGTATCTCTAATGGTGGAATGTTCAGGAGTTACCATGGTGAGACAAGGCACACATTAGCAAAAAAGATTTAATATTGTCTGAAAACTAAACTCAAGAAAAAATACAACAACACATTTTCAGGTGTATTTGATGTTCAACAAAAATGGTGAGTGTGAGTAAATGAAAAACTGTTGGCTAATGCTAGTTTGACTGTCATTTTATTTACTTGTTGTAGTTCCAGCTAAATCAGTTCTTTCTGGTCAGAATCAGACTTTAAAATAAAGCACAAATTAAAGTGTAATAAAGCTTCAGACAGAGTAGGGCCTGCTGTTAGCATCACAGCCCAAGGGAATGTTGATGACATCAGCTGCAATATACATTCATGGCATTGAATATAACATTGAGCTCAACTGTTGGCGGTTGGTGGTTTGTTCCCACCTCCCACCAGCACATAGTTACTTTCATTTGTGTCCTTGGGCAAGACCCACCTGTGTGAGTGAACGGCTCCTTTATGTAAAGTGCTTGGAGAGCCTCATGTTGGTTAGGTTGAAAAGTTCTTTTTAAATAAGACCTATTTTTGGGACCTTGGTAACAGCAGAAGTAGGTAACAGTAACAGTAGTTTGGTTTGTTTAATTTTCCTTCTCAATTCAACAAATAAAATAAAACTACTAACCCTAACCCTTCAATACACAGCTTCTTTTAAAGGTAAAAAACCTAAAAATACATAGAGTCGTATTGATTTGAACATTTCACTGAGATGAGTCGCTTCATTCCTGAGAGTCCAGTTGAGGGACAGGCCATTAACACTGGGAAGACAGATTCCATTTTCTATCACTGAATGGGTGAAAAACACAGTGGATAGGTTTTCACAAAATATTTAGTGAATGGAGTTGGCTATTGTGTTCAATGTAAGGACGCGCTTAAAACCTTGGTGTCAAACTCCAATAATTTTTCAGTTTTTTGGTACAGAAAACCAATTAAACTTCAGTTTTATGATGCAACCACTGATGTTTTCATCAGTATTGCCCAAGCAGACAGGGTTGGCTCTTTTATTGATGAGGCTGAGACAGATGTAGTTTAAAAGAACATGTAAGATTTAGTTTTTAAATTCCAGAAATATGACATATCTGAGTCCCCATATACGGAGTATACATGATCAAATCAAACATAGCTTTTATAATAATTTTACAATAGCTGTTTATGTTAAAAAGCAGAACAAGTCTCACACGAGTCTCTCATTTTGCTTGTTGGTTTAAATCTAAAATGCCTCTCTCTGATGTGAACGGTCACTACCTAAACTCCAGCACCTACAGCCAATCATGAATCAGTGCTAGTGCAGCCTCTGCAGTTCAGTGACTGAATTCTGGAGGTTCTGAACTTTCACATCAGCCATGGCCTGTCCATATTGCCTGACCAGCCAGTCCCTTCTACATTCTGTATGAATCCAGAAGGGTCTGGAACCGGACCTTAGCGCACGAAAAACCTCCATCCAAACTTGAGACGATCAAACCACAGCTGCTAATTTGTATCACGTGTCTCTCAAATGTGGAAGACTTCCCCTCTACAAAATTCTTGTAACATTCAGAACAAAATATATAACTTCTTTTTACCTGAAATATGCAACAGTTTGGTGCTTTGATTGCTGATTCTATGTTGCTTCTCACTCCTTAATGTTGTTTTCTCACTATTTTATATATAAGCAGCCATGTTTGTTTTTGACGTGAACGAACTGCATCTCTCTGATTGGTTAATTTGTCTGTCAATCACGCCCTCTGAAATCAGGGAGACGGGATACGGCTCCAGATCCACTCGTCTTTGTAAAGTTTTGTCAAAGCGTGTGGCTCTGGCTGATCAGGTAACTGGCTGTAAGTAGTCATACCAGTAGCAAGTAACCGTAGTTTTCTGGGTTGCTTCTCAACTCAACAAATGGCATAAGTGTTGTGTTATAATACTATACACATTTCCTCCTAAAAGTAAACTAAAATATGACTTGCACTGTATAGATTTGAACATTTTGCCAAAATGAGTCACTTCATTCCTGAGAGTCCAATTTAGCGCTGACATTGCCAACCACTTTACAGGCTGTTGGGGGAAAAACTGAATTTAAAAACTCCCAGAGAGATTTGCCATATTCGGAGCAAATCCAGTGAACACACCGACTGTTTTCCAGAGTTTTGGTGCGTGCTTGGCTATGGCAGGTGATAAAGCGCTTTTCTAATGGAAGCGAATGGAGGCAGAGCTGGAGTTTGAGCTGTGTCAGTCGCTCATAGAAAGCCAGAGAATATAGTAGGATTTTGTACTGTTTATGTCCAGGACTTCATGCAGATAACGAGAACAGGGGATTTAAATGGTGCGGGGAGAATGGCAGGTTGAAAAAGAATAACACTTTTAATGAGGCGATATGTGTCAACACAAAACCACAGAATCTGAACAGAGAGATTTGTGTTTTGGGGGAAAAAATGCCCGCTGCGTATCATTATTACAAGAACAGCCTGCTACTCCAATGAAGACATATATTTATAGTGTGCTGGGGAGTGCTCGCTGGTTGAAGTTTTGTTAAGTCTGTAAAGTTCTCAGGGGGTTCCTCAATCACCTGTTCGCAAATGACTCAGGAACACCTGGTGAAAGTAGAATTTGTCTTGCCCGGTATAGTAAAGCAGCACTTAAAGATGCATTGTGTAACTTTTCTGGTGGAGGGTCGTCAAATGCTTTTCTCCGTGGAGATGTTAACGCTTTGTCTGAAATGTTTCACACTATGACGTTAAACCTTTTTATCATCATGGAGACCAAACCAGACCAAGTTAAAGGTCAGATCTGTGGAGAGGCAACCCCGCTCACAGTCATAATGCCTGTTTTTCTAGGTATTTTTGAGCAATAAATGTAAAGTAGAGCTGTTTAATGTCATATTGTGGAACATTCCGGGCAGGGCAATGACATATGCAAAGAAACAAGCAGGTGATGGACCCTCCACCAAAAAATTACATAATGCGTTTAAGGTCCTATATTACAGAACATGGATTCTTGTGAAAACGCTTGTAAATTCCAGCGTTGAAATTATCTAAATGATTCAAGTGAAGGTGTGTGGAGTTTAAAAACACAGTGGAGCACTTCCTGTATTACCACATGACATCACAAGGTGGAACAGAGTGTTTTCAGTTTGAGAGAAGAAGCTCAGCCTAAATATGCAGGATTTGTGTGTTAAATGTGTGAATGAAACAAAACACAACTCCAGGTATGTTTGTGATGATAAGTGCTGATCTGAACCAGGATCTAACCACTAAACTACTGGTTACAAGACACCTGCTACACCGCCTAAGCCACTGTCACCAAATGAACACGCTTGACAACTGCCTGGGTAGAGCTGTTCATGTAAACTATGTGTTTCTACCAAAATGAAACACCAGAAAAGAAGAAGTGTCTGGGGAGATGGAAGCCTGAGTCTACACTGACAAACTGACACCAGAAGCGCGCATTAACAAAAAGAATATATTTGTTTTCTACCATCTTGTTACAGCATTAGTCATATTCTCATGCAGATCACATACTCCTCCTCTGTGTCTCTGAGAATTTGGTTTTGTCACAGCTTTCCTTGTGATTTGTCCCTCTTTGCCTCCCGTAGTGTTTTCTCCCTTCGTTAATGGCCTTGTTACAGTCAAACTTATGCCAGTGTGGTAACAAGCATCGCCGGACAGTTTGGGCCCATTTTGACAGCAGCGGGGAGAGGAGTGTATGCGAAAATAATACATGGTGTCTGTACAAAACTCCTGCGTTTAGAAGGAGACGAAAACAGGCGGGGGAGAGGAGAGGAAGAAAATGTGTCAAGAAATAGAGAACACAGCTGTAGTGGGAATAATTGGAGTTTTTTTATGTGTGTGCATTTAAAACAGTATTGGCAAACATACGCGCGATTTTAACAAGCGAATTGTTATGTTTTAATGAAAGCGAGGAGTGAACGCAAACTAGAATGTAGTGTTCTGTATTTCCTTGATCACAACATGGAACTTTTGGCTTTATGTCAATCAACCCTCAAGCCCTTTTTGAGTTTTCTGCTGTTAAAGGTCCTACATTATACAAAATTTATTCTTGTGAGATTTAAGTCATATTATAAGGCTATTACCTTCTCAAAAACACACCAGGAGTTGTGTTTTGTTCACACATGTTTGAGTAATCCTGGTTTATTAGTCTGACTACATCTCCAAAGCTCAAAATGCTCTGTTCCACCTTGTGATGTCATATACTGGTAGTGTGAAGTGAACAGCTACATTTTGTTCTGTAGACATTGGTAATTCCAGGGCTGAAATTATCCAGATGATTCTAGTGGAGGTGGAGCACTTCCTGTATTACCACATGACATCACAAGGTGGAACAGAGTGTTTTCTGTTTGAGAGAAGAACTCAGCCTAAATATGCAGGTTTTGTGTGTTAAATAAGTGTGAATGAAACAAAACACAACTCCAGGAATGATTTTGATGAGGAAACAACATTACAACATCAGAAAGTCGTGTCATAAATGAGATTGCTTTAACACAAGCAATCTAATTTTCTGTGCAGCAGCAGAACGACCAGCCTCCTCAGCCTCTCCTCTACAAAACTGTCTAGCCCCCTGAAGAGGAGGTATCATAATATTCTCTCCCGTTGTAATTCCAGATAAATCAATCCTTTATGTTATAATTGTGTTAAAATAAAGCACAAACTGATGTATAACAAAGCCTCAGACAGAGCAGAGCCTAGGGATAGCATCACATCCCCAGAGAATTTTGCAGGAAGTATTGGAGAGAGGAAAGTCATTGCATCTATGATTTAGTGTAACATGTTTGTAGTTGTAATCCCATGGTGAGTGGGTGAGGAGTATAATCTGTCTAAATCTGGTCTGTGTTTACAGTGACAGTCTGAGCCCACCTCCAGGATCATCCCCACCTCGCACGAACATCCCCCACAAACACCTCACCGCCCGGGATCTTATCTGGAGGAGCGGTCCCTTTCTAATAAAGAACATGACCTTATGACTTTGGGTCTTGGTCACTTTTTTAATCACAGGGCTAACACAAAAGCCTTTGCTGAGAGCCTGGATTATCACACAGACGTCTGCAGTTCAACCTACAACCTTCTTACTTTGAAATAGGGGCCAGGATAACCACTCTGCTACAGTAACACAGATTTTCAATTGGTCATGATCATACACTGTATAAAGAAGGGGACTAAGGGAGTGTGTGGTCCAGTCAAATGAAGCTCACGAGGCTAGCAGTTATAGTGGTAAATTTGGAGCCAATTCCATATTACAAAATAGCTAAATAAAAACACCAGGGTTATGTAGAGAGAGTTAATACGAACGTTTAAAGACCAAAATGACCAGCAGTTACAGAAAGAGGGGTGAGAATGTTTCAGTGGAAAGTCAACTAGAGTCAGAGTCGATGGAGACAGAATCGCCCCCATGCTCACTTCCTATTCCGAATGCTGTCCATTTCTATAAACATTCTATGACCGTGATTGAACTATAGCAGCATCATTCTGAATTTTTTCAACTGCGATATCTTTACACTTTATACTTTCAGCCTCCTGTTACACGCAACATTTTTAGGACTTTTCCTATTCTAAAAACAGGAATTTTGTTTTAAATATTTAATCGCTATGGCAACGGTCCAAATCATTCATCATTCCGAAACCCATGGATACTTAAGCTTCAACTGCTCATACCAATATCACACAATACCAATGCAGAAACTAAAAGTATATTTCAAATTTAAAAACAAAAGCAAACCCGTATACACAACACACAATATACAAACAAGATGAGATAATTTAGGTTAAAATAATAATAATATTAATAATTTAACTCATGAAATTGGAAGGTGCTGCAGCTTAGTCAGTGGTAAACATATTTATTTTCTCAAACACACAAATAAGTCACAATGATGATCCAAAACTTGATTTTCCCGTAAATAAAAGGTCAAACAAGCAAAATGTATTAAATATTTTTTATATATCAACTGATTTACGACACCATGAGACTATATTCTAACTGATACCTCTTTCTTTAAACATTTCTTGGCCTATTACCACTATTCATATTGTTGATCTTTAGTCTGAGCCTGTGCTTTGCTTGTTTGATTAAACTTTACAGATATTATTTCAGAAGCAACAAGGTAGGCTGCATTTTTGGTGGGGGTCAGACACTTACTTGTCTCCGTGAAATGTTTTAACTTTTTTTTTAACTTCACATTTTTACAGAATTCTTTTTTTTTTTTCCTTTTTTTTTTTTTAACCTTCAAAGCATTCAGAGCGCTACATCAAGGGACTGCAGAATACACCCACTCATAAACACATTCAAACACTAGTGAAATCCAAACATTATGGGTCACAACATCAGTGTAAATGGGATCAAACCACCAGCCTGTGGGTAGATCTGACCCTCTACCAACTTGTTCTGATGACACTGTATTTGTTGTATTTACTTACTGTTATTGTGCTTTTTAGTCATTTTAAATTTGTTCAGCACTTTGTACACTGTATTTTAAAAATGCTTTATAAAAAAAACCTTGACCTTGACGGTGTTTAAAGCCAGGAGCAGGATTTGAACCACCAACCGACCATAAGATCGACACTCTACAAACAGTGCTACTGTCAGACATTTCTGGAATGTTCTACAGTTTGGTAATAGACTAGCATTTAATTATAGACATTTTTGTTGCTCTAAAAAAAAAAAAAAAAAAAAAATTCTTAGAGTTAATGGAGTCGCTTCTTGACAGATCTGACTTGTATCTGTGACTAGTGTTCTTTACTTGTCGCCATAGACACAGGTAAGTTAAATGCTATAGTGGGGAACATTCCAGGCAAAGCAATCAATATCAACCTCTGCTTTCAGTGACAGAATGTGATCATGTTACGGATTCTGAGAGAACCACTGGCTTTGGTCCCTGACGCCTGTATCGTCTGCTGGTCTCTGCCCCTGCCTCTCTCTGCCCCTGCCTCTCTCTACCCCTGCCTCTTTCTTCCCCTGTCTCTCTCTTCCCCTACCTCTCTGCCCCTGCCTCTCTCTTCCCCTGCCTCTCTCTGCCCCTGCCTCTCTCTTCCCCTGCCTCTCTCTTCCCCTGTCTCTCTCTTCCCCTACCTCTCTGCCCCTGCTTCTCTCTTCCCCTGCCTCTCTCTGCCCCTGCCTCTCTCTTCCCCTGCCTCTCTCTTCCCCTGCCTCTCTCTGCCCCTGCGTCTCTCTTCCCCTGCCTCTCTCTGCCCTGCGTCTCTCTTCCCCTGCCTCTCTTCCCCTGCCTCTCTCTGCACCTGCCTCTTTTCCCCTGCCTCTCTTCCCCTGCCTCTCTCTGCCCCTGCCACTCTCTGCCCTGTCTCGCTCTTCCCCTGCCTCTCTCTTCCCCTGCCTCTCTCTTCCCCTGCCTCTCTCTGCCCCTGCGTCTCTCTTCCCCTGCCTCTCTTCCCCTGCCTCTCTTCCTCTGCCTCTCTCTGCACCTGCCTCTCTTCCCTTGCCTCTCTTCCCCTGCCTCTCTTCCCCTGCCTCTCTCTGCACCTGCCTCTCTTCCCTTGTCTCTCTTCCCCTGCCTCTCTCTGCCCCTGCCTCTCTTCCCCTGCCTCTCCCTGCCCCTGCCTCTCTTCCCCTGCCTCTCTCTGCCCCTGCCTCTCTCTGCCCTGTCTCTCTCTTCTCCTGCCTCTCTGCCCCTGCCTCTCTCTTCCCCTGCCTCTCTTCCCCTGCCTCTCTCTTCCCCTGCCTCTCCTCCCCTGCCTCTCTCTTCCCCTGCCTCTCTTCCCCTGCCTCTCTCTGCACCTGCCTCTCTTCCCTTGCCTCTCTTCCCCTGCCGCTCTTCCCCTGCCTCTCTTCCCCTGCCTCTCTCTGCACCTGCCTCTCTTCCCTTGTCTCTCTTCCCCTGCCTCTCTCTGCCCCTGCCTCTCTTCCCCTGCCTCTCTCTGCCCCTGCCTCTCTCTGCCCTGTCTCTCTCTTCCCCTGCCTCTCTCTTCTCCTGCCTCTCTGCCCCTGCCTCTCTCTTCCCCTGCCTCTCTCTTCCCCTGCCTCTCTCTGCCACTGCCTCTCTTCCCCTGCCTCTCTCTGCCCCTGCCTCTCTCTTCCCCTGCCTCTCTTCCCCTGCCTCTCTTCCCCTGCCTCTCTCTTCCCTGGCCTCTCTTCCCCTGCATCTCTCTTCCTCTGCGTCTCTTCCCCTGCCTCTCTCTGCCCCTGTCTCTCTTCCCCTGCCTCTCTCTTCCTCTGCCTCTCTTCCCCTGCCTCTCTCCTGCGTGTGGTAACGTAGCTCTGGTCTAATCTCTCTCTTCCCCTGCCTCTCTCTTCCCCTGCCTCTCTGCCCCTGCCTCTCTTCCCCTGCGTCTCTTCCCCTGCCTCTCTCTGCCCCGTCTCTCTTCCCCTGCCTCTCTCTGCCCCTGCCTCTCTCTTCCCCAGCCTCTCTTCCCCTACCTCTCTCTTCCCCTGTCTCTCTTCCCCTCCCTCTCTTTTCCCCTGCCTCTCTTCCCCTGCCTCTCTTCCCCTGCCTCTCTCTTCCCCTGCCTCTCTCTTCCCCTGCCTCTCTCTTCCTCGGCCTCTCTTCCCCTGCCTCTCTCTGCCCCTGTCTCTCTTCCCCTGCCTCTCTCTTCCCCTGCCTCTCTGCCCCTGCCTCTCTTCCCCTGCCTCTCTCTTCCCCTGCCTCTCTCTGCCCCTGCCTCTCTTCCCCTGCCTCTCTCTTCCCCTGCCTCTCTGCCCCTGCCTCTCTCTTCCCCTGCCTCTCTCTGCCCCTGCCTCTCTTCCCCTGCCTCTCTCTTCCCCTGCCTCTCTGCCCCTGCCTCTCTTCCCCTGCCTCTCTGCCCCTGCCTCTCTGCCCCTGCCTCTCTCTTCCCCTGCCTCTCTGCCCCTGCCTCTCTGCCCCTGCCTCTCTTCCCCTGCCTCTCTCTTCCCCTGCCTCTCTCTGCCCCTGCCTCTCTTCCCCTGCCTCTCTCTTCCCCTGCCTCTCTGCCCCTGCCTCTCTCTTCCCCTGCCTCTCTCTGCCCCTGCCTCTCTTCCCCTGCCTCTCTCTTCCCCTGCCTCTCTGCCCCTACCTCTCTTCCCCTGCCTCTCTGCCCCTGCCTCTCTCTTCCCCTGCCTCTCTGCCCCTACCTCTCTGCCCCTGCCTCTCTGCCCCTGCCTCTCTTCCCCTGCCTCTCTTCCCCTGCCTCTCTCTTCCCCTGCCTCTCTGCCCCTGCCTCTCTGCCCCTGCCTCTCTGCCCCTGCCTCTCTTCCCCTGCCTCTCTTCCCCTGCCTCTCTCTTCCCCTGCCTCTCTCTTCCTCGGCCTCTCTTCCCCTGCCTCTCTCTGCCCCTGTCTCTCTTCCCCTGCCTCTCTCTTCCCCTGCCTCTCTGCCCCTGCCTCTCTTCCCCTGCCTCTCTTCCCCTGCCTCTCTGCCCCTGTCTCTCTTCCCCTGCCTCTCTCTTCCCCTGCCTCTCTTCCCCTGCCTCTCTGCCCCTGCCTCTCTTCCCCTGCCTCTCTCCTGTGTGTGGTGACGTCGCTCTGGTCTAATCTCTCTCTTCCTAATTAGATCCTGTTTGTTTCCTTCTCGCTCGGCTCCACTCATCCACACTTGTCACTCACCTCACCACATCTACGTTCATTTAGAACATGGACCCTGCAGAGTGGCTTTACACACAGAGACTCTCAGACAAAACCACTTCTCTGTCATTCCCTATCAGGAGGTAAACACAAGCTCATACACCAGAGCAATAAACTCTCTGCGTGTTCCGGGTGAATCAATAATAATGCGATTCATTTGTGTGGCTCTTAAAAAGCTTTACAAACCTCTCAAAAAGTCTATGTGCTTCTCAGACTTTTCACACCAAGGACCACCAAAGAAAATATTTGCCTTTTTAGTATCACCGGATCTAACTCGAGTTTATAACAGGACTATTCCAGCTCTAATCTAGGGTTAAACTAGGTCAAAAAGTGGACTATCATTTCCACTTTAGTTCTAAACAAGACATTAGCCATAAGGACGAAAATGTATAAAACAGGATTCTAAATGAGGCAAACCTGCAAACTGAAACATGGTTCTAAATCAGTTTTCATTCACTCTACACTTAGTGGTACGCTAAGCCACAGCTTCCCTGAACACTGAAACTGGAGCTCTACGCCATCGCACTTCCACCAGCAACCACCAGTCATTCACAAGACGAGTGAAGTGTCTTGCCCAAGGACACAACAAATGATAAAAGGGTTACATTTTTATATTGCACTTTTCCACCTTCAAGGCACTTAGAGCACTTTACATCAAGGAACCACCCACTCACCCATCCATACACGAGCGTACACAGACACTGGGGCCGAGGTGGGCTAGGTCTCTTGCCCAAGGACACAACAACAGTATTCATCTTTGGGAGCTGGATTCGAACCGCCAACCTCAGATCAGTGGATAAACAAAGACTCTAACCATGGAGCCACTAGTCTTATGTCAATATAAAACCATAGACTGGACATAAAAAATGGACATAGCTAAACCCACTAGCCGCCACGTTCCAAACAGGAAGTGTTCACGGAGGCGCTTCTGGCTCCATCGTTCACTTTACATTGAAAAATTCTCACCACTCTCTCTGTAACTGCTGCTGTCAGGCTCGTCATTTTGGTCTTAAATGTTCGTATTAACCTGCTCTACATGATTGTGGTGTTTTTATTTTGCGATTTTGTCCGTAAATTAATTCCTATTCCTAATATGGAACTCGGCTCTAACTTTGTCATATAACTGCACCTCGTGAGCTTCATTTGACTGGAGACAAACGGAGTCTATGTATAAACTACTATTACTACATCTTGGACATTCTGATACCTGTGTAAGTGTAAAAATACTCTTATAATAGCGTATATCATTATTCTCTGCCTGGGTTTGTCCCGTATGACGTCTTGAGAATCACTTCTGTTTTCATCACATAATAATAGTCTCTTGACGGTCTTTGGGGACTGACAGCACTTTCTCAGCCTGTGAATCTGTAAATGTCCTTTTTATTTTTTATTTCTACCCCTGTTCTTACTTTGTTTTCAACATGCCATGGAGCAGAATAACTTGGTAGTTTTTTCCTCCAGTTTGACAGTCTAAAAGGAGACCAAAGTGTTGTGACAGAGAGACAAATGGCTCCAGCCCAAAGAGGAGGAACTCAAACATAACAATGAAAAGGACATTTTAGTCTTCACAGAAACTAGAAGCATAAGTTGAGGTTAATTTAAAAATATAAACTTTCTGTAAAACTAAATATGTATTATGACAGTTATGACAGTTGTTTCGCACCAAACACCAAGTCCTATAATTTAGAGGAGATAGGAGTAACATCAAAACAGCTGCTCCGATTAATGTAGTACTATTACCAGGCCCGTTGGCAGAAATTCAGGGGCCCGGGGCAAGAAGACTCACATGGGCCCCCTCTAATATAAATGTATAGAAACCATGTCCAATTCTGGGCCCCTAAAACCCTAGGGCCAGGGACAACAGACCCCTTTGTCCAACCTGTTTACTGCCCTGACTGACCAAGTTCTGACATTGTGTCCTTAGGCAAGACACTTCATTTCAAGTGGTATATGTGTAATTATTACTACTACTAATGATACATACTACTAACTAACCCTAACCATGCCTACCATACTGCTACTTTCACATGAAATAGGAAGGCATGTACTTGAGATTAAGTTCTTCCATTGTTTATACTACTGCTGCTGTTACTATACAACTCAGTGGTGGAGGAAGTATTCAGTTCTGTTCAAGTAAAAGTAAAAGTATCACATGAAAAAAATCTACTTAAGTAAAAGTATTAAAGTACCTGTTTAAAATGTACTTAAAGAGTAAAAAGTAAAAGTATTTCACGCAGAATTTGAGACATAATAAAACTTCAAATGCACTGATTTTGATGCAGATTTGTGCTGAATTTTACTCTACAGAAACATTTGAATCTGACATTTCTAGCTGTTTTTAATTGTATATTTTGTGTTCTCAGACTACAAATGTGTTAAAAAATAAATCCTCAGCCTTTCCAGCAGGTCTCAGATAATTTAAAAAATACTTTTACTTTTCAGTCCTGTTTAAAATGTAGTGCAGCAGAAAGTACAGATACCTGCTCTCAAATGTAGAGAAAAGTAAAATGTACTTAAACAAAGTACAGATACCTAAAATTTATACTTAAAGGTGCACTAACTTTTTGGTTGGGGGTCCGTCACCTGCTTGTTTCTATGGATATGTCATTGCTCTGCCTGGAATGTTCCATAGTATGACATTAAATAGCTCTTCTTTACATTTATTCAATTACAGGTGGTTTTATAGCTCAAGAACACTTAGAAAAACAGGCATTCTGATTGTGAACGGGGTCGCCTCTCCACAGATCTGACATGGAACTTGGTCTGGTTTGGTCTCCATGAAGATAGAAAGGTTTAATGCCATACTGTGAAACATTCCAGACAAAGCAGTAACAGTAAATCTTTAGACGGACCCTCCACCAAAATAGTTACACAATGCACCTTTACGTAAAGTACAGATACCTAAAATGTATACTTAAGTACAGTACTTTATTACTATTACTTTGTTACATCCCACCACTGCTACAACTACTACTACAACTACTACCAATTTACTACAAACAGGCAATGATATAATGCGATATTTAGCATTATTTTAGTAACATTACGTACTGATCCACTGATTTTTACAACAGTTCCTATGACCTCTTTGAACTACTTAAGCCGCCATGTTGGATCAAGATTCACAAACTCGAACTCACCTGATCTTTCCAAAGTTCCTCTCTTCAATCTCCTCTCCAATCTGACCTTTTCCCCACCATCTTGTCCATAATACGTAATACGTAATTCCTCCACTTTTTTCCAACTCAAAAATCAGATTTCCAAACCAAATCTTCTTCTACTTCTTCACCCATAGATTAAGACAAGCCCTTGATGTCTAGAAATGTCCAAAAATGCGTTCTTATTCAAAATCCTTTCAGGTTTAGTTAATTTGCGTGGCGTGTGAAGGTATAAGATTTACCTGCAGTGTTAAAGAAGTGTCCACCACAACCGCTCACATGACCAAGAGCCTTCGAGCTAATCCCATAATCCTTTGCTCCTAACGCCAAACAAACTGCCAGACATCACAGCTGTCCATCCGCCCACCACTTCCTGTCCTCGCCCCTCTGGACTTCCTGTTCGGATTCAGTTTTGGTGCTTTTTAATCTTCTTATAAAACTGGATTACATTTGGATATTTTGTGTAGTTTTGGGGGGTGAAAACGCTTCTCTGCTCCACGAGTCTTGGTCAAATCCGATTCAGTTTAATCCCCTTTCTTCCACACTTGACTTTTGCTTGTTGAAATTTGCCCTCAGTTACAGGAGAAAGGAGCAGGCTCAAGATTACAGGGGCAATACCACAGCAATATAGAACTTAAAGGGCCCATACGGTGCTTTTCTGATCTGTTATAATGTTTCCTCATCACAAACACACCTGGAGTTGTGTTTTGTTTCATTCACACATGTTGAACACACAAACCTGCATATTTAAGACGAGTTCTGCTCATCTGCTCACAGAAAACACTCTGTTCCACCCTGTGATGTCATGTGGTAATACAGGAAGTGCTCCACTATGTTTGAAAACTCCATACACCTTCACTAGAATCATATGGATAATTTCAGCCTTGGAATTGACATTCTAACATGGCTTAAAGCTCACAACAGTCAGTTTTGTGTAACTTTTCTGCTGGAGGGTCTGTCAAATACTTTTCTCCATGGAGATGTTGTTACTTTGCCTGGAATGTTTCACAGTATGGCATTAAACCTTTCTATCTTCGTGGAAACCAAAGCAGATCAAGTTACAGGTCAGACACAGTTAGAATGCCTGTTTTTCTCATGCACCCTCTGATCACAGGGTCACTGGTTCAAATCTTGTCTGATGCGCATACAGTTTTTGTCTGTTGTTTGGGCAGGGTCTACTCCAGTCTCAGTAATGTGCCTGACTGCAACAGGAGGGGCATCTGGTGTAAAAGTTTGCCAGATAATCAAATATGAGAAGGGATCAGCCAAATGACATGAATAGGAACTGGTCTTTTCAGAGATATTTAAAGAGATATTACACTATTTTCTGATATGTTAAAATGTTGATTCCTCATCACAAACAGACCTGGAGTTGTGTTTTGTTCCATTCACACATTTAACACACAAATCCTGCATGTTTAGGCAGAAAACGCTCAGTTCCACCTTATGATGTCATGTGGTAATACAGAAAGTGCTCCATTGTGTTTTTCAGTGTCTGTTTTTCTAGGTATTTTTGAGCTGTAAACCCACCTGTAATTGAATAAATGTAAAGACGAGCTGTTTAATGTCATTCTGTGGAATATTCCAGGCAGAGCGATGACATATCCATAGAAACAAGCAGGCGATGGACCCTCCACCAGAAAAGTTACACAATGCACCTTTAAAAAGAAATCTCAAAAGACCAATAGAAACACCTCTGACTAAAATTAGCTGCTATCCATATTTGTAGTACATTGTGTATGTATTGGTATACGTGCTTACGAACATACATATAAACACACATTTTTCTTCTCCAAATCACATCTTTATAAAAAATTGTCCAAGTGAATCCTGTTATTCATTGCGTCCCCATCTCCTCTCTCCTCCTAAATGTCTGAGTCTCTGTATTTCTGTGTGAGTATTTCCATTAGAACTGTCAGACCCACAGTTAATAAGACATTTCACTTCCACACCTGAGCCTTCCCTTCAGCCGCTACACTATTCTCCTGCAAAATGAGACGGCCAAACGCATTGTTCTAAAGGCATTCAGGAGGGTTTTTCCATTTTAAAAGTGTCTGTGGCCTGTCGCCGTGTCCATTTTTTGTATTTCTTTTGGATTTCAACATACGCCGCGAGTCCATTTTTCTTGACAGATGTGTAATAGGGAGGACAGAACATGTAATATTTATATAATATCTGTCTCTTTCTATTTATCTTTCTATCCTTCTCTCTAAATCTCTCAATAAATCAATCAATATGCCTAAGTAATATGCCCTATACCTTCACGAACCTGATGTGCCGTAGTTTCATTAGCAGAATGCACCTCAACTGTAATATTATAGAGCTCTGAAAGAGGAGTGACTTAAACAAAACTGAAACATGTTACTGCGTTGTATGTATTGCGAATATACCATTTTCTAAACAATAAAAAGTTATGGTTAGCAATTAATACATCATAGAAGTGTAATACCTCCTCTTTACTGTTTATGTAACACAGCAAATCACATTTAGTGTAACTTTTTTTTCTAGCGTGGATGTTATTGTGATTACCGATCGCAACAATGCAATAAGAAACACGATGTTTGATGCTACAGTGCAGGTGAATTCTGTTAAAAACAAACTGAAAATAAAAATCAGCGTTGAAAAGGCAGAGTGAACTGATGAAATAAAAGGTTCTTGTCTTGTTGCTGTGTGTTTATCAGTCCGCTATTTCCGGAATAAAATCCATAAAAAACAGGTAGTTTACTGACATGTCTTATATGATGTGAATGTAAACAAAAAACTCTGACGGGTAATTTAAGGTTTTAATTTTTGACCTATAGTTAAAAAAAAACTTGTGCGAATAGGACTTTAGGTGTTAGTGCACAATCAAAATACAGTTAATTATCCATGGGTTTCAGAATGGTGAATATTAATAAAATATTCACCATTAAAATATAAATAAAATTAATATTATAAGATGAAGTAAGTAACAATTTAAAACAAAACATCCCCTCATTTGAATGGTGAACAGTCCTCAAAACTTGCCTCTAAATAGGAAGTTGAAGCCCATGAATAAATGATCTAATTACTTAATTTACTCCAGACGACTTTGATTATTTTCTTTCTTAAAGGGCCCATACTACGTTATTTTCTGATCTATTTTACTATGTTCTTTCTTCGTCACGAACATACCTGGAGTGGTGTTTTGTTTCATTCACACACGTTTAACACACAAACAAAAGTTCTCAAACGAAAAACACTCTGTTCCACCTTCATGTGATAATACAGGATAATCCACTGTGTTTTTAAACTCCAAACAGCTTCACTAGAATTATTTGGATCATTTCAGCCCTGGAATTTTCAATCTCTACTGAACTAAAGGTAAAAGCTGTTAAATTGAAAACTTCATGACATCACAAGTTGAAACAGAGCATTTTGAGCTTTGGAGATGCAGACTCCATGTAAACTCTAATAGAAAGTCCCCCTAACCCTTCTTAACCCCTCACATATACAGTAGTCCTGTGTCTGGACATCTTCAGGTTTAAGTGGATCACAGTAAAGACCTGGATTAGACTCAGGTCACAGATGCGGCCCCCACACCTTTGTACACTTTTACAGATTATTCACCTCTAAACTCCAGGACCACAGTAAACATCAGAGGAAAACCAGGAAGAGGGGAGGTGGATCTGGAAGGGAGAATTATATTTTTATATTATGCTAAGCTAAACTATTTGAGCTTCTGACTGTTAAAGGTGCATTGTGTAACCTTTCTAGTGGAGGGTCTGTCAAATGCTTTTCGTCATGAAAATGTTATTACTTTGTCTGGAATGTTCCACAGTATGGCATTAAACCTTTCTATCTTCATGAAGACCAAACCAGACCAAGTTACAGGTCAGATCTGTGGAGAGGCGACCCCGCTCACAGTCAGAACGCCTGTTTTTATAGGTATTTTTTGAGCCATAAAACCACCTGTAATTGAATAAATGTAAAGTAGAACTGTTTAATGTCATACTGTGGAACATTCCAGGCAGAGCAATGACATAGTCATAGAAACAAGCAGGTGATGGACCCCCAAACAAAAGGTTACATAGTGCACCTTTAAATCGTGTCCTCAAAAACATACCTGGAGTTGTGTTTTGTTTTATTAAAGCATGAATGAGAGAAATTTCACAGAAGAGGTGAGGATGAAATATTGAAAATTCAAAAGTTGGTGTTGTTTTAAGAGCCTTTATGGTACAAAATATAGACTTTTAAAGGAACTGTATGTAAGATTGTGATTTAAATTCCATAACATTGACCAATCAGATATGAGGTAGACATGTTCAAATCAAACTCTTACTGATAATAATTCTAATGCTGATTTATTCTTAATTACAAAAGCACTGGACATGACGTCATATTTATTCATGTTGTAATTTCGTGTTTTGGTTTTCAAGATGATCCAAAAGCAGAATGAGCCTCAAATGATTCTCTCATTTGGGTTGCCAGGTTCAGTGCTGGAATCCAGTTGGTTTAAACCTAAAATGCCTCTCTCTGATCTGAACGGTCACTACCTAAACCCCAGTCCCTGCAGCCAATCATGAATCAGTGCTAGTGCAGCCTCTGCAGTTCGGTGAGTGAATTTTGGAGGATCTTTGCTTTTACATGAGGCCTGTCCATAAACTGAGAAAAAACTCTATATAAGACACTGGCAACCCAGGTTCGGTTATGATTGTAATACCTTTTTTAAAACAGTAAGAGCACAGACTACATACTCTTAAATAAGACACATTTTTCTAATACTTTGTAAAAAAACAAAAAACTAAAACTAAAACAGCTTATATATGAAACTGGTCCACTGACTTCCTGTTAAAATATGCCAAACTGTCTCTTCATAGTATCTCACCTGAGCAAACAGCAGATTTTAATTTACGCAGTTTTATTATTGAAAAAATGGCCCAGAGACTATATTTATTTCATTTTTATATAAAGACAAGTTAGTATAGGGAAGTGGGCAGGTATAGGAGCAAACTGACAGTACTCAAACCACTAATGCAGGACAATACAGTTACTCAAACATGCCTGAATCAGTCGAAATACAATATAGTTTTGAATCAGAAGCAGAATTGTAAGTTTTTAGCCTTATAACTATTAAGAAGGGATCATAATAAGGCTAAAAACTTGCAATTCTGTTTATATTAACATATTAGCAGGTCTTTACTGGGCTTTTTTTTTTTTTTTTTTTGTTTTGCTGTGAAGTTGAATCTGCAGTTCTAAACCTCACCACCTGATGCCGCCAAAACCTAAATGTGTGTTAAAACCTGTTCACCTAGAGCTCCCCTGGTGGCCAGTGCAGTAACCACACCCTTAAGCTCACGCACATGGATGAGCGGTATTAAGAGAGAGGCTGAGTCTGCGCTTCTGAACAGAGGAACTGCAGAGTGGAGCGGCTCCATTGTTTTCTGCGTGACTGTATACAACTGGAATGTGTCAGTACGCGCACAGAATACACATCAGGGTTTAGATCACAATGGACTAAAACTGAGTGGACTTTAAACTACCACCAGATCAGGTTCAGAGAGGACTCGCGTACAGACTGAAAGATATCTGGTTTACTTAAAGGTCCTAGATTACGCAAAATTGACTCTTGTGAGCTTTAAGTCACGTAATAATGTTGTTACCTCCTCAAAAACAAACCTGGAGTTGTGTTTTGCTTCATTATTGGGCTGTCTGCATCTCCAAAGCTGTTCTCGAAAGTTGTTTGAGTTGTTTTTCACTAAATAAATAAATAAAAAATAAAATATAATAATAATAATAATAATAATAATAATAATAATAATAATAATAATAATAATATGTGTAGAATCCCTCAGTCGTCCAGGTAGAACTCTGTCCAGTTGACAAATTAAATTTCTCCTTTTGCCAATAATAATAATAAATATAGCCGCAAGCGGCAATGATCGGCCCTCGCTTGCACTCGCAGGGTGGGGGCGCTAACGCGCCCTATTCCTCCCCTTCTTTCTAGGCCAGTTGGCCTGTGGTGTGCTGTCGCACACTAACTGTTCTCTTTTTGGGCAGCTTTATTTTGTCCATTAGAATTTTATGTGTGTCTATTAGAATTTTATGTGTGTCTCAACTTTTATCCAGTTGGTGGCGCTAACACACCTTTTTGAAAATGTTTCCACGTTTGAGGTTGTGGCTGTTTTAAAACTTTCACAAATGAAAATACGGCAGAATTAAATGTCTACATAGGATCACATTATGACATTTGTCACATGATTAATCCAAGATGGCGGACTTTGGTTTAGGAGGGGCTGTAAGTACCCAATGTGGGCGGGAGTACCTGATGTGGGCTCTGTGTTCGCGCATGTGCAGTTTGTGTATTGTTGTACGGGTTTCACGACAGTGCCCGATTCGTCCCTTGCAGTTGGTTTACGGCTCTTGCAGTTTGTTTACGGCTCTGTCTGCATATTACCTCAGGGTGGTTGTCGTCGGTTTTACTGTATGCGATGGCGATGAGCGAGGATTTTCAATTTTATGCTGCACTGCTGGACTACATCTATCTATCCATCCATCTATCCATCCATCTATCTATATCTATCCATCTATCATCCATCTATCCATCCATCTATATCTATCTATCTATCTATCTATCTGTCTATCTGTCTATCTGCCTATCTGTCCATTTATCCATCTATCTATCTATATCTATCTATCCATCTATCTATCCATCTATATCTATCCATCTATATCCATCTGTCCATCTATCTATCTATCTATCTATCTATCTATCTATCTATCTATCCAAAATGCCGAAAATTGCCTTCGTTGTCAAAATATGTCTCTGTCGTAAATAAAATAAATAATCCCAAAAAAAGCCCGAATCGGGCAGGAAAACCCTCCTTCTTCCTGATACGTCATGTCCTGTTTCCTGATACGTCATTATACGTCACTGTGCGCATGTGCAGTACACACAGAGCCCACATCGGGTACTTCCGCCCACATTGGGTACGCACAGGGGCCGTGGTCACAATATATTTTTTGTTCCTTTTCCCATGATGAATCTGTGTACCAAATTTGGTTTGTGTGTAGAGTCCCTCAGTCGTCCAGGTAGAATCCATGGCAAAAGGAGAAATTAAATTTGTCAACTGGACAAAAGTTTATTTGGTCAAAAACGTTTCGCAGCTCATCCAAGCTGCTTCTTCAGTTCTGGTCAGACGCTGGTGGACACTGCCTTATATCTGCCTGAAGGGGGCGCTAACTACAGTAAAATTATTCTGAGACTCCCACACCTATTTGTTTAACAGTTTCTGTTAGTTAGGTGGGCCTTTAGTCCAGTCGACAAATTGAATTTCTCCTTTTGCCACAAATTTGTTTTGGCTACACCAAAGTTTTTGTCAGGACGTCACATTGGCAATGGCAGATTTTTGGCCTGTTGCCATGGCAACACGATGGGAGATGGCACGTGGGTGTCATTGACTTTTTTCATCCACAACATGCCACGAATATGTGTACCAAATCTTGTATGTCTAGAACAAAGTAAAATTTTGCTCTTCTATGCAATCTCCCCAGGGGGCGCTATTGCAGCCATTTTAGATTTTCTTATATCAATCTGTTTAGGGCCGGGGTGTCCACCAATGATTAAAGTTTGAGTGAAATCGGTCAAAGTTTGTGCGAATTATCACTCGTCGAAGTTTGATGGCGAGACGCAAAACGAAACCGAAATTTGTACCATTGTCATGGAAACACCGTTCAATATTATAGCAAACTTTTAACAACTTTTAATGTCCCACTCGTCTAGATGATACAGAACGATTTTGGTGAGGCTCGGTCAAAAACCCTAGGACGAGTTCGTTAAAGTACGAGGACAGGAAATGGCGCCTTCGCCATCAGGTCACATGGTCTATCCAATATGGCTGGCTTCCTGTTGGTTGCCTAGCAACGGCGTAATATACTTTTTTGTTCCTATTCCCATGATGCATCTGTGTACCAAATTTGGTTTGGCTATGCCAAAGTTTTTGTCGGGCGAGGACAGATGTTTGGCCAGTTGCCATGGCAACACAATGGGAGATGGCATAGGGGCGTCATTGAGTTTTTTGATCGAGACCATGTCACGAATGTATGATCCAAATTTGGTATGTCTACTACAAAGTAAAATTTTGCACTTCCATGCAATCTACCTAGGGGGCGCTATTGCAGCCATTTCAGATTTTCTTATATCAATCTGTTCAGGGTCGGGGTGTCCACCAACGATTAAAGTTTGAGTGAAATCGACCAAAGGATGCGCAAATTATCACTCGTCGAAGTTTGATGGCGAGCCGCAAAAACACAAACCCGAAATTTGTGCCGTTGTCACGGAAACACCGTTCAATATTATAGCGAGCTTTTAACAACTTTTAATGTCCCACTCGTCTAGATGACACAGAACGATTTTGGTGAGGCTCGGTCAAAAACCCTAGGACGAGTTCGTTAAAGTACGAGGACAGGGAATGGCGCCTTCACAACCAGGTCACATGGTCTATCCAATATGGTTGACTTCCTGTTGGTTGCCTAGCAACGGTGTAATATACTTTTTTGTTCCTATTCCCATGATGCATCTGTGTACCAAATTTGGTTTGTCTACGCCAAAGTTTTTGGTCGGGCGCCCTATTGGCGAGGACAGATGTTTGGCCTGTTGCCATGGCAACATGATGGGAGATGGTGTGGGGGCGTCATTGAGTTTTTTGATCGAGACCATGTCACAAATCTGTGTACCAAATTTGGTATGCGTACGACAAAGTAAAATTTTGCACTTCCATGCAATCTTCCTAGGGGGCGCTATTGCGGTCATTTCAGATTTTCTTATATCAATCTGTTCAGGGTCGGGGTGTCCACCAACGATTAAAGTTTGAGTGAAATCGACCAAACATTGTGCGAATTATCACTCGTCGAAGTTTGATGGCGAGGCGCAAAAACGAACCCGAAATTCGTGTCATTGTCACGGAAACACCGTTCAATATTATAGCGAGCTTTTAACAACTTTTAATGTCCCACTCGTCTAGATGATACAGAACGATTTTGGTGAGGCTGGGTCAAAAACCCTAGGACAAGTTCGTTAAAGTACGAGGACAGGAAAATTCGCCTTCGGCGCCACGTCACGCTATCGGTCCAAAATGGCCAACTTCCTGTTGGTTGCCTAGCAACCGCGTAATATATTTTTTGGCTTGGAACGACATGACCTATCCACCACCCGAATTTCGTTTGTCTACGACAAAGTTCATTTTTCGGGTATAGCCATAGGCGCAATGTATTTTGATTTTCCAGGGGGCGCTGTCGAGCCATTTTTTTAGATTTTGTAATACAGATTATTTGTAAATTCCTATTTTGGCGTTCTTGAATTTTGTTCCAAATTTGGTGACTTTTCGTCGGCGGGAAGTTACCGAACCTTGAAAAAAGTGTATAGGAAAATAATAATAATAAGAAATATAGCCGCAAGCGGCAATGATCGGCCCTCGCTTGCACTCGCAGGGTGGGGGCGCTAACGCGCCCTATTCCTCCCCTTCTTTCTAGGCCAGTTGGCCTGTGGTGTGCTGTCGCACACAAACTGTTCTCTTTTTGGGCAGCTTTATTTTGTCCATTAGAATTTTATGTGTGTCTCAACTTTTATCTAGTTGGTGGCGCTAACACACCTTTTTGAAAATGTTTCCACGTTTGAGGTTGTGGCTGTTTTAAAACTTTCACAAATGAAAATACGGCAGAATTAAATGTCTACATAGGATCACATTATGACATTTGTAACATGATTAACCCAAGATGGCGGACTTTGGTTTAGGAGGGGCCGTGGTCACAATATATTTTTTGTTCCTTTTCCCATGATGCATCTGTGTACCAAATTTGGTTTGTGTGTAGAGTCCCTCAATCATCCAGGTAGAATCCATGGCAAAAGGAGAAATTCAATTTGTCAACTGGACAAAAGTTTATTTGGTCGAATACGTTTCGCAGCTTATCCAAGCTGCTTCTTCAGTTCTGGTCAGACGCTGGTGGACACTGCCTTATATCTGCCTGAAGGGGGCGCTAACTACAATGAAATGACTCTGAGACTCCCACACCTATTTGTTTACAGTTTCTGTTAGTTAGGTGGGCCTTTTGTCCAGTTGACAAATTTAATTTCTCCTTTGGCCACAAATTTGGTTTGGCTACACCAAAGTTTTTGTCAGGACGTCACATTGGCAATGGGAGATTTTTGGCCTGTTGCCATAGCAACACGATGGGAGATAGACCGTGGGTGTCATTGACTTTTTTCATCGACAACATGCCATGAATATGTGTACCAAATCTTGTATGTCTCCGACAAAGTAAAACTTTGCTCTTCCATGCAATCTCCCTAGGGGGCGCTATTGTGGCCATTTTAGATTTTCCTATATCAATCTGTTTAGGGCCGGGGTGTCCACCAACGATTAAAGTTTGAGTGAAATCGGTAAAAGTTTGTGCGAATTATCACTCGTCGAAGTTTGATGGCGAGCCACAAAAACAAACGCGAAATTTGTGCTGTTGTCATGGAAACACTGTTCAATATTATAGCGAGCTTTTAACAACTTTTAATGTCCCACTCGTCTAGATGATACAGAACGATTTTGGTGAGGCTCGGTCAAAAACCCTAGGACGAGTTCGTTAAAGTACGAGGACAGGAAATGGCGCCTTCGCCATCAGGTCACATGGTCTATCCAATATGGCTGACTTCCTGTTGGTTGCCTAGCAACGGCGTAATATACTTTTTTGTTCCTATTCCCATGATGCATCTGTGTACCAAATTTGGTTTGGCTACACCAAAGTTTTTGTCGGGCGAGGACAGATGTTTGGTTTGTTGCCATGGCAACACAATGGGAGATGGCGTGGGGGTGTCATTGAGTTTTTTGATGGAGACGATTTCACGAATGTGTTTTCCAAATTTGGGATGTCTACTACAAAGTAAAATTTTGCACTTCCATGCAATCTCCCTAGGGGGCGCTATTGGGGCCATTTCAGGTTTTATTATATCAATCTGTTCAGGGTCGGGGTGTCCACCAACGATTAAAGTTTGAGTGAAATTGACCAGAGGATGCGCGAATTATCACTCGTCGAAATTTGATGGCGAGCCGCAAAAACACAAACCCGAAATTTGTGCCGTTGTCACGGAAACACCGTTCAATATTATAGCAAACTTTTAACAACTTTTAATGTCCCACTCGTCTAGATGATACAGAACGATTTTGGTGAGGCTCGGTCAAAAACCCTAGGACGAGTTCGTTAAAGTACGAGGACAGGGAATGGCGCCTTCGCCACCAGGTCACATGGTCTATCCAATATGGCTGACTTCCTGTTGGTTACCTAGCAACGGCGTAATATACTTTTTTGTTCCTATTCCCATGATGCATCTGTGTACCAAATTTGGTTTGTCTACGCCAAAGTTTTTGGTTGGGCGCCCTATTGGCGAGGACAGATGTTTGGCCTGTTGCCATAGCAACACGATGGGAGATGGCGTGGGGGCGTCATTGAGTTTTTTGATCGAGACCATGTCACAAATCTGTGTACCAAATTTGGTATGCGTACGACAAAGTAAAATTTTGCACTTCCATGCAATCTCCCTAGGGGGCGCTATTGCGGCCATTTCAGATTTTTTTATATCAATCTGTTCAGGGTCGGGGTGTCCACCAACGATTAAAGTTTGAGTGAAATCGACCAAAAATTGTGCGAATTATCACTCGTCGAAGTTTGATGGCGAGGCGCAAAAACGAACCCGAAATTCATGCCGTTGTCACGGAAACACTGTTCAATATTATAGCGAGCTTTTAACAACTTTTAATGTCCCACTCGTCTAGATGACACAGAACGATTTTGGTGAGGCTCGGTCAAAAACCCTAGGACGAGTTCGTTAAAGTACGAGGACAGTAAATGGCGCCTTCGGCGCCACGTCACGCGATCAGTCCAAAATGGCCGACTTCCTGTTGGTTGCCTAGCAACGGCGTAATATATTTTTTGGCTTGGAACGACATGACCTATCCACCACCCGAATTTCGTTTGTCTACGACAAATTTCATTTTTCGGGTATAGCCATAGGCGCAATGTATTTTGATTTTCCAGGGGGCGCTGTCGAGCCATTTTTTTAGGTTTTGTAATACAGAGTATTTGTAAATTCCTTTTTTGGCGTTCTTGAATTTTGTTCCAAATTTGGTGAGTTTTCGTCGGTGGGAAGTTACCGAACTCTGCAAAAAGGGGGTGAGGAAAATAATAATAAATATAGCCGCAAGCGGCAATGATCGGCCCTCGCTTGCACTCGCAGGGTGGGGGCGCTAACGCGCCCTATTCCTCCCCTTCTTTCTAGGCCAGTTGGCCTGTGGTGTGCTGTCGCACACAAACTGTTCTCTTTTTGGGCAGCTTTATTTTGTCCATTAGAATTTTATGTGTGTCTATTATAATTTTATGTGTGTCTCAACTTTTATCCAGTTGGTGGCGCTAACACACCTTTTTGAAAATGTTTCCACGTTTGAGGTTGTGGCTGTTTTAAAACTTTCACAAATGAAAATACGGCAGAATTAAATGTCTACATAGGATCACATTATGACATTTGTCACATGATTAATCCAAGATGGCGGACTTTGGTTTAGGAGGGGCTGTAAGTACCCAATGTGGGCGGGAGTACCTGATGTGGGCTCTGTGTTCGCGCATGTGCAGTTTGTGTATTGTTGTACGGGTTTCACGACAGTGCCCGATTCGTCCCTTGCAGTTGGTTTACGGCTCTTGCAGTTTGTTTACGGCTCTGTCTGCATATTACCTCAGGGTGGTTGTCGTCGGTTTTACTGTACGCGATGGCGATGAGCGAGGATTTTCAATTCTATGCTGCACTGCTGGACTACATCTATCTATCCATCCATCTATCCATCCATCTATCTATATCTATCCATCTATCATCCATCTATCCATCCATCTATATCTATCTATCTATCTATCTATCTATCTGTCTATCTGTCTATCTGCCTATCTGTCCATTTATCCATCTATCTATCTATATCTATCTATCCATCTATCTATCCATCTATATCTATCCATCTATATCCATCTGTCCATCTATCTATCTATCTATCTATCCATCTATCTATCCATCTATATCTATCCATCTATATCCATCTATCTATCTATCTATCTATCTATCTATCTATCTATCTATCTATCTATCTATCTATCCAAAATGCCGAAAATTGCCTTCGTTGTCAAAATATGTCTCTGTCGTAAATAAAATAAATAATCCCAAAAAAAGCCCGAATCGGGCAGGAAAACCCTCCTTCTTCCTGATACGTCATGTCCTGTTTCCTGATACGTCATTATACGTCACTGTGCGCATGTGCAGTACACACAGAGCCCACATCGGGTACTTCCGCCCACATTGGGTACGCACAGGGGCCGTGGTCACAATATATTTTTTGTTCCTTTTCCCATGATGCATCTGTGTACCAAATTTGGTTTGTGTGTAGAGTCCCTCAGTCGTCCAGGTAGAATCCATGGCAAAAGGAGAAATTAAATTTGTCAACTGGACAAAAGTTTATTTGGTCAAAAACGTTTCTCAGCTCATCCAAGCTGCTTCTTCAGTTCTGGTCAGACGCTGGTGGACACTGCCTTATATCTGCCTGAAGGGGGCGCTAACTACAGTAAAATTATTCTGAGACTCCCACACCTATTTGTTTAACAGTTTCTGTTAGTTAGGTGGGCCTTTAGTCCAGTCGACAAATTGAATTTCTCCTTTTGCCACAAATTTGTTTTGGCTACACCAAAGTTTTTGTCAGGACGTCACATTGGCAATGGCAGATTTTTGGCCTGTTGCCATGGCAACACGATGGGAGATGGCACGTGGGTGTCATTGACTTTTTTCATCCACAACATGCCACGAATATGTGTACCAAATCTTGTATGTCTAGAACAAAGTAAAATTTTGCTCTTCTATGCAATCTCCCCAGGGGGCGCTATTGCAGCCATTTTAGATTTTCTTATATCAATCTGTTTAGGGCCGGGGTGTCCACCAACGATTAAAGTTTGAGTGAAATCGGTCAAAGTTTGTGCGAATTATCACTCGTCGAAGTTTGATGGCGAGACGCAAAACGAAACCGAAATTTGTACCGTTGTCATGGAAACACCGTTCAATATTATAGCAAACTTTTAACAACTTTTAATGTCCCACTCGTCTAGATGATACAGAACGATTTTGGTGAGGCTCGGTCAAAAACCCTAGGACGAGTTCGTTAAAGTACGAGGACAGGAAATGGCGCCTTCGCCATCAGGTCACATGGTCTATCCAATATGGCTGGCTTCCTGTTGGTTGCCTAGCAACGGCGTAATATACTTTTTTGTTCCTATTCCCATGATGCATCTGTGTACCAAATTTGGTTTGGCTATGCCAAAGTTTTTGTCGGGCGAGGACAGATGTTTGGCCAGTTGCCATGGCAACACAATGGGAGATGGCATAGGGGCGTCATTGAGTTTTTTGATCGAGACCATGTCACGAATGTATGATCCAAATTTGGTATGTCTACTACAAAGTAAAATTTTGCACTTCCATGCAATCTACCTAGGGGGCGCTATTGCAGCCATTTCAGATTTTCTTATATCAATCTGTTCAGGGTCGGGGTGTCCACCAACGATTAAAGTTTGAGTGAAATCGACTGATGTGGGCTCTGTGTTGATGATAGATGATACAGAACGATTTTGGTGAGGCTCGGTCAAAAACCCTAAGACGAGTTCGTTAAAGTACGAGGACAGGGAATGGCGCCTTCACAACCAGGTCACATGGTCTATCCAATATGGCTGACTTCCTGTTGGTTGCCTAGCAACGGCGTAACATACTTTTTTGTTCCTATTCCCATGATGCATCTGTGTACCAAATTTGGTTTGTCTACGCCAAAGTTTTTGGTCGGGGGCCCTATTGGCGAGGACAGATGTTTGGCCTGTTGCCATGGCAACATGATGGGAGATGGCGTGGGGGCGTCATTGAGTTTTTTGATCGAAACCATGTCACAAATCTGTGTACCAAATTTGGTATGCGTACGACAAAGTAAAATGTTGCACTTCCATGCAATCTCCCTAGGGGGCGCTATTGCGGTCATTTCAGATTTTCTTATATCAATCTGTTCAGGGTCGGGGTGTCCACCAACGATTAAAGTTTGAGTGAAATCGACCAAACATTGTGCGAATTATCACTCGTCGAAGTTTGATGGCGAGGTGCAAAAACGAACCCGAAATTCGTGTCGTTGTCACGGAAACACCGTTCAATATTATAGCGAGCTTTTAACAACTTTTAATGTCCCACTCGTCTAGATGATACAGAATGATTTTGGTGAGGCTCGGTCAAAAGCCCTAGGACGAGTTCGTTAAAGTACGAGGACAGGAAATGGCGCCTTCGGCGCCACGTCACGCGATCAGTCCAAAATGGCCGACTTCCTGTTGGTTGCCTAGCAACCGCGTAATATATTTTTTGGCTTGGAACGACATGACCTATCCACCACCCGAATTTCGTTTGTCTACGACAAAGTTCATTTTTCGGGTATAGCCATAGGCGCAATGTATTTTGATTTTCCAGGGGGCGCTGTCGAGCCATTTTTTTAGGTTTTGTAATACAGAGTATTTGTAAATTCCTTTTTTGGCGTTCTTGAATTTTGTTCCAAATTTGGTGACTTTTCGTCGGTGGGAAGTTACCGAACTCTGCAAAAAGGGGGTGAGGAAAATAATAATAATAATAATAAATATAGCCGCAAGCGGCAATGATCGGCCCTCGCTTGCACTCGCAGGGTGGGGGCGCTAACGCGCCCTATTCCTCCCCTTCTTTCTAGGCCAGTTGGCCTGTGGTGTGCTGTCGCACACAAACTGTTCTCTTTTTGGGCAGCTTTATTTTGTCCATTAGAATTTTATGTGTGTCTAAACTTTTAACCAGTTGGTGGCGCTAACACACCTTTTTGAAAATGTTTCCACGTTTGAGGTTGTGGCTGCTTTAAAACTTTCACAAATGAAAATACGGCAGAATTAAATGTCTACATAGGATCACATTATGACATTTGTCACATGATTAATCCAAGATGGCGGACTTTGGTTTAGGAGGGGCTGTAAGTACCCAATGTGGGCGGAAGTACCTGATGTGGGCTCTGTGTTCGCGCATGTGCAGTTTGTGTATTGTTGTACGGGTTTCACGACAGTGCCCGATTCGTCCCTTGCAGTTGGTTTACGGCTCTTGCAGTTTGTTTACGGCTCTGTCTGCATATTACCTCAGGGTGGTTGTCGTCGGTTTTACTGTACGCGATGGCGATGAGCGAGGATTTTCAATTCTATGCTGCACTGCTGGACTACATCTATCTATCTATCCATCTATCCATCTATCCATCTATCCATCCATCTATCTATATCTATCCATCTATCTATCTATCCATCTATCCATCTATCCAAAATGCCGAAAATTGCCTTCGTTGTCAAAATACGTCTCTGTCGTAAATAAAATAAATAATAAAAAAAAAAAGCCCGAATCGGGCAGGAAAACCCTCCTTCTTCCTGATACGTCATGTCCTGTTTCCTGATACGTCATTATACGTCACTGTGCGCATGTGCAGTACACACAGAGCCCACATCGGGTACTTCCGCCCACATTGGGTACGCACAGGGGCCGTGGTCACAATATATTTTTTGTTCCTTTTCCCATGATGAATCTGTGTACCAAATTTGGTTTGTGTGTAGAGTCCCTCAGTCGTCCAGGTAGAATCCACGGCAAAAGGAGAAATTCAATTTGTCAACTGGACAAAAGTTTATTTGGTCAAAAAAGTTTCGCAGCTCATCCAAGCTGCTTCTTCAGTTCTGGTCAGACGCTGGTGGACACTGCCTTATATCTGCCTGAAGGGGGCGCTAACTACAGTAAAATTATTCTGAGACTCCCACACCTATTTGTTTACAGTTTCTGTTAGTTAGGTGGGCCTTTAGTCCAGACGACAAATTGAATTTCTGCTTTTGCCACAAATTTGGTTTAGCTACACCAAAGTTTTTGTCAGGACGTCACATTGGTAATGGCAGATATTTGGCCTGTTGCCATGGCAACACGATGGGA
Source organism: Taenioides sp. WSHXM2023 (assembly GCA_029959045.1). Lineage (NCBI taxonomy): Eukaryota > Metazoa > Chordata > Actinopteri > Gobiiformes > Gobiidae > Taenioides > Taenioides sp. WSHXM2023. The sequence goes on from CM057086.1 coordinate 28,393,137, forward strand.
GATGGCACGTGGGTGTCATTGAGTTGTTTCATTGACAACATGCCACAAATATGTGTACCAAATCTTATATGTCTAGGACAAAGTAAAATTTTGCACTTCCATGCAATCTCCCCAGGGGGCGCTATTGCAGCCATTTTAGATTTTCCTATATCAATCTGTTTAGGGCCGGGGTGTCCACCAACGATTAAAGTTTGAGTGAAATCCGTCAAAGTTTGCACAAATTATCACTCGTTGAAGTTTGATGGCGAGCCGCAAAAACGAACCCGAAATTTGTGCTGTTGTCACGGAAACAGCGTTCAATATTATAGCGAGCTTTTAACAACTTTTAATGTCCCACTCGTCTAGATGATACAGAATGATTTTGGTGAGGCTCGGTCAAAAGCCCTAGGACGAGTTCGTTAAAGTACGAGGACAGGAAATGGCGCCTTCGCCATCAGGTCACATGGTCTATCCAATATGGCTGGCTTCCTGTTGGTTGCCTAGCAACGGCGTAATATACTTTTTTGTTCCTATCCCCATCATGCATCTGTGTACCAAATTTGGTTTGGCTATGCCAAAGTTTTTGTCGGGCGAGGACAGATGTTTGGCCTGTTGCCATGGCAACACAATGGGCGATGGCATAGGGGCGTCATTGAGTTTTTTGATCGAGACCATGTCACGAATGTATGTTCCAAATTTGGTATGTCTACTACAAAGTAAAATTTTGCACTTCCATGCAATCTCCCTAGGGGGCGCTATTGCAGCCATTTCAGATTTTCTTATATCAATCTGTTCAGGGTCGGGGTGTCCACCAACGATTAAAGTTTGAGTGAAATCGACCAAAGGATGCGCAAATTATCACTCGTCGAAGTTTGATGGCGAGCCGCAAAAACACAAACCCGAAATTTGTGCCGTTGTCACGGAAACACCGTTCAATATTATAGCGAGCTTTTAACAACTTTTAATGTCCCACTCCTCTAGATGATACAGAATGATTTTGGTGAGGCTCGGTCAAAAACCCTAGGATGAGTTCGTTAAAGTACGAGGACAGGGAATGGCGCCTTCGCCATCAGGTCACATGGTCTATCCAATATGGCTTACTTCCTGTTGGTTGCCTAGCAACAGCGTAATATACTTTTTTGTTCCTATTCCCATGATGCATCTGTGTACCAAATTTGGTTTGTCTACGCCAAAGTTTTTGGTTGGGCGCCCTATTGGCGAGGACAGATGTTTGGCCTGTTGCCATGGCAACATGATGGGAGATGGCGTGGGGGCGTCATTGAGTTTTTTGATCGAGACCATGTCACAAATCTGTGTACCAAATTTGGTATGCGTACGACAAAGTAAAATTTTGCACTTCCATGCAATCTTCCTAGGGGGCGCTATTGCGGTCATTTCAGATTTTCTTATATCAATCTGTTCAGGGTCGGGGCGTCCACCAACGATTAAAGTTTGAGTGAAATCGACCAAAAATTGTGCGAATTATCACTCGTCGAAGTTTGATGGCGAGGCGCAAAAACGAACCTGAAATTCCTGCCGTTGTCACGGAAACACCGTTCAATATTATAGCGAGCTTTTAACAACTTTTAATGTCCCACTCGTCTAGATGACACAGAACGATTTTGGTGAGGCTGGGTCAAAAACCCTAGGACGAGTTCGTTAAAGTGCGAGGACAAGAAATGGCGCCTTCGGCGCCACATCACGCGATCAGTCCAAAATGGCCGACTTCCTGTTGGTTGCCTAGCAACCGCGTAATATATTTTTTGGCTTGGAACGACATGACCTATCCACCACCCGAATTTCGTTTGTGTACGACAAAGTTCATTTTTCGGGTATAGCCATAGGCGCAATGTATTTTGATTTTCCAGGGGGCGCTGTCGAGCCATTTTTTTAGATTTTGTAATACAGATTATTTGTAAATTCCTATTTTGGCGTTCTTGAATTTTGTTCCAAATTTGGTGACTTTTCGTCGGCGGGAAGTTACCGAACCTTGAAAAAAGTGTATAGGAAAATAATAATAATAAGAATAAGAAAAACCAGAACAATAACAATATAGCGCCAGCTTTGGGGGCACATATATATATCATTGGAAAGTGCTCGCGTCCAGTAACGCACCCGTGCGGTCCATTGTCAATGACGAGCGCGTTGCGCTCGTCATTGACCTCATCGATTACTCACTTGTCCAATGCACATTTTTGGTGTTTACCGGGGAGAACGATTACAATTATGCCGCTTTCGCGGCAATGGGCAATGCCAGTCTGTACCATTGGATGCCATGAGTGTCACTATTGAGTGGCATTGAGTGTTTGATAAGGGGAGAGCGCTTCGCGCTCTGTTTTTGCGGGCACACTTGACATGGTGCACTTCGTGCACCATGTCAAGTGCGCCCTACGTTTTGGGGTGAACAATTACAATTAGGCCGCTGTCGCGGCCATGGCGGTGGCACCATGCCATGTCAGCGGGCACCAGTCACTGACATGAGTGCCACTGTGTTTGGAAAGGGGAGAGCGCTTCGCGCTCTGTTTGCGTGCGCTACGCGCACGCAGCGCAGCAGTGCTTCGCACTGCTGAACAGTTACAATAGGCCCTACGCCTTGGCGCTCGGGCCTAAATATAGCCGCAAGCGGCAATGATCGGCCCTCGCTTGCACTCGCAGGGTGGGGGCGCTAACGCGCCCTATTCCTCCCCTTCTTTCTAGGCCAGTTGGCCTGTGGTGTGCTGTCGCACACAAACTGTTCTCTTTTTGGGCAGCTTTATTTTGTCCATTAGAATTTTATGTGTGTCTATTATAATTTTATGTGTGTCTCAACTTTTATCCAGTTGGTGGCGCTAACACACCTTTTTGAAAATGTTTCCACGTTTGAGGTTGTGGCTGTTTTAAAACTTTCACAATTGAAAATACGGCAGAATTAAATGTCTACATAGGATCACATTATGACATTTGTCACATGATTAACCCAAGATGGCGGACTTTGGTTTAGGAGGGGCCGTGGTCACAATATATGTTTTGTTCCTTTTCCCATGATGCATCTGTGTACCAAATTTGGTTTGTGTGTAGAGTCCCTCAATCATCCAGGTAGAATCCATGGCCAAAGGAGAAATTAAATTTGTCAACTGGACAAAAGTTTATTTGGTCAAAAACGTTTCGCAGCTCATCCAAGCTGCTTCTTCAGTTCTGGTCAGACGCTGGTGGACACTGCCTTATATCTGCCTGAAGGGGGCGCTAACTACAATGAAATGACTCTGAGACTCCCACACCTATTTGTTTACAGTTTCTGTTAGTTAGGTGGGCCTTTTGTCCAGTTGACAAATTGAATTTCTCCTTTTGCCACAAATTTGGTTTAGCTACACCAAAGTTTTTGTCAGGACGTCACATTGGCAATGGCAGATATTTGGCCTGTTGCCATGGCAACACGATGGGAGATAGAACATGGGTGTCATTGACTTTTTTCATCCACAACATGCCACGAATATGTGTACCAAATCTTGTATGTCTAGAACAAAGTAAAATTTTGCACTTCTGTGTCATCTCCCCAGGGGGCGCTATTGCAGCCATTTTAGATTTTCCTATATCAATCTGTTTAGGGCCGGGGTGTCCACCAACGATTAAAGTTTGAGTGAAATCGGTCAAAGTTTGTGCGAATTATGACTCGTCGAAGTTCGACGGCGAGCCGCTAAACGAAACCGAAATTTGTGCCGTTGTCACGGAAACACCGTTCAATATTATAGCGAGCTTTTAACAACTTTTAATGTCCCACTCGTCTAGATGATACAGAATGATTTTGGTGAGACTCGGTCAAAAACCCTAAGACGAGTTCGTTAAAGTACGAGGACAGGAAATGGCGCCTTCGCCATCAGGTCACATGGTCTATCCAATATGGCTGGCTTCCTGTTGGTTGCCTAGCAACGGCGTAATATACTTTTTTGTTCCTATTCTCATCATGCATCTGTGTACCAAATTTGGTTTGGCTATGCCAAAGTTTTTGTCGGGCGAGGACAGATGTTTGGCCTGTTGCCATGGCAACACAATGGGAGATGGCATAGGGGTGTCATTGAGTTTCTTGATCGAGACCATGTCACGAATGTATGTTCCAAATTTGGTATGTCTACTACAAAGTAAAATTTTGCACTTCCATGCAATCTACCTAGGGGGCGCTATTGCGGCCATTTCAGATTTTCTTATATCAATCTCTTCAGGGTCGGGGTGTCCACCAACGATTAAAGTTTGAGTGAAATCGACCAAAGGATGCGCAAATTATCACTCGTCGAAGTTTGATGGCGAGCCGCAAAAACACAAACCCGAAATTTGTGCCGTTGTCACGGAAACACCGTTCAATATTATAGCGAGCTTTTAACAACTTTTAATGTCCCACTCGTCTAGATGATACAGAATGATTTTGGTCAGGCTCGGTCAAAAACCCTAGGACGAGTTCGTTAAAGTACGAGGACAGGGAATGGCGCCTTCGCCATCAGGTCACATGGTCTATCCAATATGGCTGTCTTCCTGTTGGTTGCCTAGCAACAGCGTAATATACTTTTTTGTTCCTATTCCCATGATGCATCTGTGTACCAAATTTGGTTTGTCTACGCCAAAGTTTTTGGTTGGGCGCCCTATTGGCGAGGACAGATGTTTGGCCTGTTGCCATGGCGACACGATGGGAGATGGCGTGGGGGCGTCATTGAGTTTTTTGATCGAGACCATGTCACAAATCTGTGTACCAAATTTGGTATGTGTACGACAAAGTAAAATTTTGCACTTCCATGCAATCTCCCTAGGGGGCGCTATTGCGGTCATTTCAGATTTTCTTATATCAATCTGTTCAGGGTCGGGGTGTCCACCAACGATTAAAGTTTGAGTGAAATCGACCAAAAATTGTGCGAATTATCACTCGTCGAAGTTTGATGGCGAGGCGCAAAAACGAACCCGAAATTCGTGTCGTTGTCACGGAAACACCGTTCAATATTATAGCGAGCTTTTAACAACTTTTAATGTCCCACTCGTCTAGATGATACAGAACGATTTTGGTGAGGCTCGGTCAAAAACCCTAGGACGAGTTCGTTAAAGTACGAGGACAGGGAATGGCGCCTTCGGCGCCACGTCACGCGATCAGTCCAAAATGGCCGACTTCCTGTTGGTTGCCTAGCAACCGCGTAATATATTTTTTGGCTTGGAACGACATGACCTATCCACCACCCGAATTTCGTTTGTCTATGACAAAGTTCATTTTTCGGGTATAGCCATAGGCGCAATGTATTTTGATTTTCCAGGGGGCGCTGTCGAGCCATTTTTTTAGGTTTTGTAATACAGAGTATTTGTAAATTCCTTTTTTGGCGTTCTTGAATTTTGTTCCAAATTTGGTGACTTTTCGTCGGCGGGAAGTTACCGAACCTTGAAAAAAGTGTATAGGAAAATAATAATAATAATAATAATAAGAATAAGAAAAACCAGAACAATAACAATATAGCGCCAGCTTTGGGGGCACATATATATATCATTGGAAAGTGCTCGCGTCCAGTAACGCACCCGTGCGGTCCATTGTCAATGACGAGCGCGTTGCGCTCGTCATTGACCTCATCGATTACTCACATGTCCAATGGACATTTTTTGGTGTTTACCGGGGAGAACGATTACAATTATGCCGCTGTCGCGGCAATGGGCAATGCCAGTCTGTACTATTGGATGCCATGAGTGTCACTATTGACTGGCATTGAGTGTTTGATAAGGGGAGAGCGCTTCGCGCTCTGTTTTTGCGGGCGCACTTGACATGGTGCACTTCGTGCACCATGTCAAGTGCGCCCTACGTTTTGGGGTGAACAATTACAATTAGGCCGCTATCGCGGCCATGGCGATGGCACCGTGCCATGTCAGCGGGCACCAGTCACTGACATGAGTGCCACTATGTTTAGAAAGGGGAGAGCGCTTCGCGCTCTGTTTGCGTGCGCTACGCGCACGCAGCGCAGCAGTGCTTCGCACTGCTGAACAGTTACAATAGGCCCTACGCCTTGGCGCTCGGGCCTAATAAGAAAAACCAGAACAATAACAATATAGCGCCAGCTTTGGGGGCACATATATATATCATTGGAAAGTGCTCGCGTCCAGTAACGCACCCGTGCGGTCCATTGTCAATGACGAGCGCGTTGCGCTCGTCATTGACCTCATCGATTACTCACTTGTCCAATGCACATTTTTGGTGTTTACCGGGGAGAACGATTACAATTATGCCGCTTTCGCGGCAATGGGCAATGCCAGTCTGTACCATTGGATGCCATGAGTGTCACTATTGAGTGGCATTGAGTGTTTGATAAGGGGAGAGCGCTTCGCTCTTCGTGCACCATGTCAAGTGCGCCCTACGTTTTGGGGTGAACAATTACAATTAGGCCGCTGTCGCGGCCATGGCGGTGGCACCATGCCATGTCAGCGGGCACCAGTCACTGACATGAGTGCCACTGTGTTTGGAAAGGGGAGAGCGCTTCGCGCTCTGTTTGCGTGCGCTGTGCGCACGCAGCGCAGCAGTGCTTCGCACTGCTGAACAGTTACAATAGGCCCTACGCCTTGGCGCTCGGGCCTAATAATAATAATAATAATAATAATTTTGTTTGTTTTTACTGTCTATTTATTATTTATTTATTTATTTATTTATTTATTTTAATTGATCTACTTAAAATATCTACTTTCACTTAACAACAGATTATTAAAAGATTAGATTAGACAAATTACAAATTACAAATTAAAAACCTATGTGATTCATGCAAAAATCCCCCCCCCCCCCACCATCGCCACCAGAAAAGTTACATAGTATACCTTTAATGTCACATGTACTTTTTTTTTATTATTATGAATCAGTTATTGTCAAATTCACTGTGCCTTTTCAGTCTTTTTTCTTCTTTGTGAGTTGTATTACTTGGTTTTAAGAGTATTTTTAAGTACTATTGACTACACTGCACACACCATACCAATCCCACTCAAATGAACTCAAATATATGAACACATTTTTGCACTTCCTCTTCTTTGTACACCTGCTTCACTGACAGAGCGCACAGAACTAGGGACGGAAAACCTGCCGCTTTTGTTCAATTTGAAGCGGTGAAAGTTCCTACTATAGAGCCGAGTCTTTGAAGTGGTCCGAGCGTGCTCAGTGGAGTGGTCCAGTGTCCAGCCCACAGAGGAGCAGAAGAAAACCACAGCAAAACGCAGGAATTTACAAATGAAAAGAGCAGCTTTTTCTCCTAATGCGATTAAATTTTTCCATCTCACTGCTTCTCCGGCAGAGCTGAAGGAGGCAAGGAGGCAAGACCAGGACTGTACAGAGGAAAGGAGGGAGAGTGGGGGATAAAGAGGAGGGAGAGAGGGGTTAGAGAGGGCATGGAGAGAAGGAGAGAGAGAAGAGGAGGAGGTAAGGAGGAGAGAGAGATTGAGAGGGGGTAGAGAGAAGGAGAGAGAGAGGGAGTAAGGAGGAAAGAGAGAGAGAGAAGAGGGAGGAAAGGACAAGAGAGAGAGGGTAGAGAGAGGTTGAAAGAGAGAGAGAGAGGAGATGGGCTAAGGAGAGAGAGATTGAGAGGGGGTAGAAAGAAGGAGGGGGGGTAAGGGGAAAGAGAGAGAGAAGAGGGAGGAAAGGACAAGAGAGAGAGAGAGAGCGGAGATGAGCTAAGGAGAGAGAGACTGAGAGGGGTAGAGAGAAGGACAGAGAGAGGGGGGTAAGGAGGAGAGAGAGAGAAGAGGGAGGAAAGGACAAGAGAGAGGGTAGAGAGAGGTTGAGAGAAAGAGAGAGAGAGAGAGAGAGAGAGAGGAGATGAGCTAAAAAGAGAGACTAGGGGGTAAGGAGGAAAGAGAGAGATATAGAGAGAGAGGGAGGAAAGGACAAGAGAGAGGGTAGAGAGAGGTTGAAAGAGAGAGAGAGAGAGAGAGAGCGAGAGAGAGAGAGAGAGAGAGAGGAGATGGGCTAAAAAGAGAGACTAGGGGGTAAGGAGGAAAGAGAGAGATATAGAGAGAGAGGGAGGAAAGGACAAGAGAGAGAGAGGGTAGAGAGAGGTTGAAAGAGTAAGGGAGAGAGAGAGAGAGAGAGGAGATGGGCTAAGGAGAGAGAGATTGAGAGGGGATAGAGAGAAGGAGAAGAAAGAGCTTTAAGCCATGTTATAATGTTGTTACCTCATGAAAAACATACCTGGAGTTGTGTTTTGTTTCATTCACAGATGTTTGAGTAACATTTTATCTTTATTCTGTCTACATCTCCAAAGATCAAACAGCTCTGTTCCACCTTGTGATGTCATGAAGTGGTAGTTTTCAACTTGGCAATTACCTTTTACCTTTTGTTTAGTAGAGATTTAGGGCTGAAATTATCCAAATGATTCTAATGAAGGTTTATGGAGTTTAAAAACACTGTGGAGCACTTCCTGTATTACCACATGACATCACGAGGGGGAACAGGGTGTTTTCCGTTTGAGAACTTTATGTTTGTGTTAGTGTGTTAAACGTGTGAATGAAACAAAACACAACAACATTATAACAGATCAGAAAATAGCGTAATATGGGCCCTTTAAGGAGACGAGAGATAGAGGTGTAGAGAAAAGCAAAGAGAGGAGAGGCGAGAGAAAGAGATGGTAGAGGGGGAGAGGGAGGAGAGATAAGGTGGTAGAGAGGTAAGGAGGAGAGGATAAGTGATAAGGGGGGTTTGCAAAGAGAGAAAAGAGGTGGAGAGAGAAAATGAGAAGGAAAAAGGGAGAGAAAGAGACAGGAATTTGGTGAAAGACTTTGACACTGAACTTCCTCTGAGCTCTGTCATGCACCTGAAGGATTATAAAGCTGATGATTCCAAATAAAACGCTCAGTCATTTAAACTCTCCCTTTAGGGAAATAAAGACACCTGGACTTTGACCTTTTTATCTTTTTTGTGCCATCATTATTTTACTCAAAACTGTATTTTTGATTCATTCATGCATGTTTGAGTAATCCCAATCTCAAGCCTCACCGCAAGAAGGTTCTGGGTTCAATTCTAGGATGGCACGGGGCCTGTCTGTGTGTGTTTTCCCTGTGCATAAGTAGGTTTCTCCATGTGCCTCCTCAAAAACATACCCAGAGTTGTGTTTATTTCATTCACACATGTTTGAGTAATCCTTTATTATTAGTCTGTCTACATCTCCAAAGCTCAAAATGCTCTGTTCCACCTTGTGATGTCATGAAGAGGTTTTCAAGTGAACAGCTACAGCTCCTTTTACCTTTAGTTCAGCAGAGAATGCCAATCCCAGGGTCAAAATGTTCCAAATGATTTTAGTGAAGGTGTGTGGAGTTGGAGCACTTCCTGTATTACCACATGACATCACAAGGTGTAACAGAGTGTTTTCTGTTTTAGGGAAGAACATTATTAACATTATAAAATAGATCAGAAAATAGTGTAACATGAGCCCTTTAAAGCTCAGCATGATTTGACCTTTATGACTAAACCTGCACTAAATTTCATGTTTCTTCTTTTACTTTATCTCCACGGTTCTCTACAACTTCACGACCTCTCACCAGTCCTCACCCTTTGTGTCAAACCTCCATTAACTCCTTTCTTTCTCTCTCTCTCTCAGTCCTTCCTTTTGTCCCGACCTTGACTCCTTGACGACACGCGTCTCTCCTTTCCCCCCGCGCGTGACCCCTGACCTCCGACCCCCATGACGCATCCATCACGGCCTTCAAAGACCATCAGTCAAACCTTCCTGAATGGACCACCCCTCTCCCAGCTCTCTCAGAAGCTTTTATAACCAAAATCTACTGTCTCCCGATGGGCCTCAACTGTGAATGAGTCTCAAATACATCATTGAATAATTTTAGACCCCAAACCACCGCCATTGTCTCCTCCGAAGGTTATGGGTGACAGATATTGTGCACCTTTCGTGATCGATGCCGGGGTGCTTTCAAAAATCTGGTGATGTTTTTTGGTGGAGAGGCGCCAGAGGAGAAGCGCGGGGTCCCTTTACTGTCCCAGCGTCAATGAGGGGGTAACAGTAAATGATTTTGTTTGGCACTTCTAGGCCACCATCCATCACCTCAGCAGACAGGAGTGTTGAAGAAGAGGAGGAGGAAGAGAAAGAGTGAGGGAGGTAAAGAGAAGATGTAAAAAAGGAGTGAAGAGGGGGTGATTCACTTTTGACCTGTTTGACCTAAACTTAACATGAGGTACAGTGTCCACTAAAGAAGTTTATACAAAAGACACACACACAAAAAACTGCATTGGTATATATATTAAAACATTTTACTGTTCAAAAATTATAATATACATACTTATAGTTTTTCCCCATTGATTACATTGTACTTTGCCAAGAAATATCCAAAAGGTAAATTCACAAATCTTGAACCTGATCATTTCTATTAGTGACAAGACCCAAGATCTCACTGTGTTACATCAGAAATTAGGATTTTAACAATATGAATTTTATCTGCCCCCATCTGTGTTAAATAATATTGGCCTACAGAATGTTGTGATGTTATCTGAAACCCAGCAATAAATCAAAACCATCAATGATATGGTTTCTGAATTGAGAATTTTACAGCCAGTTATAACATTTCCTCATAACGAACATACTTGGAGTTGTGTCTTGTTTTGTTTCGTTCACGACTGAGTTCTTCTCTCAAACAGAAAACACTCCACTGTGTTTTTAAACTCCGTACACCTTCACTAGGATCATTTGGATGATTCAGACCTGGAACTGCCAATCTCTACTGAACAAAATGTAAAAAAAAATAAATAAAAAGCTGTTTACTTGAAAACTACTGCTTCATGACATCACAAGGTGGGACAGAGCCTGTAGAGCTTTGGTGATGTAGACTCAAACATGCGTGAATGAAACAAAACACATCTCCAGCTATGTTTTTGAAGAGGTAACAACATTTAACATGGCTGGAGATGTCATGTGCTTTTTTACCTGAAAATAGATCACTTTAATGCAATACTATGCAACATTCCAGACAGACATTTCAAGCGGGTGATGGAGTTCTGAGGAAATAATGAACAAGAACATGACGTTAGCGTGATAAGTAGAAGATTGTGGACACCTTGGAAGGAAACAGACCAACAGAAATCGACACACAGAACAATATTGGATTTTAAAAAGTCCACCCACCCCCGGATCACACTTTCTTCACAACCGCTCCATTCAGAGTGACATTGACGGAGTTGTGAGTTGCATCGAGAAACCAGGGAGAATTCTGATGTTTGACTTAAAATGCACTGCAGACTAGAGGTAGATGCTTGGGAAAGTAAACACGGAAAACAGAAAAAAAGACAAAAAAGACAAGAGGGAGCGGGCCGGAGAGGAGCTGACACACGGAGGAGTGGAGAGGAGATAGAAAAAGACCAGCGCATAGTGAAGGATGGAGGGGCTGAGACAGTTTGATGGGACAACCGAATGTGGTTAAAATCCCAATTTCAAGGCAAAACTCAACCACATATACGTCAACAATAGCTGTCTGAAAAGTTGTTGGATATGATGCTATGATGCTAACTGCAAGCACTGCTCTGTCTGAGGCCTGTTGGACTTTAATCTGAGCTTTATTTTAACACCGTCTGACCAGAAAGAATTGACTTAGATTAAATCCATTTTGTTTGTTTTTTTCTTGAGTTTTCAAATGATCTTAAAACTTACTTGGCAGTGTTTGCAAATGTGTTCATTATCTCTACATGGTAACTGGTGGAAATTCAGCCAATACAGATTGTGACGTAGGTTAACTGTGAGCGCCTGGGGTTCAGCGAGTAAAGTTAAAAATACAGATAAACGCATGAAGATGTGGTCCACAGTTTTACTTTTTTGTTTTTCAATAGTTACAAAAAGTGCAGGTGCAAAAAGTTCAATGTGCAATATGAAGTGAGGCAGCAGTTTTCTCTCCAGCAGCAGAACACAGAATGATGTGTGGAGGCGCCTTTTATCTGGTCTGTCTGATTGGATAAAACTACAGTAGCTAAAACAGGGATGGTATAATTTAACATTAGGTTAAAATATTGATCTAGCACTCCATAAAACAAACCCAAAACCAAATAACCATTAAAACCCCAACTATATACATAAAAACCATATACCAAGTACATTTTTAAACCCATAAACCAATAAAAAACCTTGACTTGGTCCAGCGTGGAACCTTAAAAGGAGGAGCTCGTTTCTTGGGGGACTCTTTTAGGACTTGGACAGAAGAACAGGAGGTAAAACAAGGTAACATAAGGTAAACTGGATAAGGTCATGTAAGAAGCTGCTTTGTGTTTTTTTTTTTTTTTTTTTTTTTTTTTTTTTTTTATATAGGAATTTTGACATTTAGATAAAAATAAACATTCTAAAAAAAAATTACAAGCTAATTTTTGAAAAAAAAAACTTACTTTGTAACCAAGCAACTGTCACCATTCCAGTGACTGCAGAATTCAAACTTTCAAACAAGGGAGCAACAAAGAAAACAAAGTTCATAACACGTTTGACAATTTGACTGTCAAATGGACGAAGTCATTGTGGAGTTACAATTTCTCTTAAAGACCAGGGAGAAGGAGATGCAGCAGGAGCAAGAGAAGGAGCAGGAAGACCTCCTGGAGAGAGAGAACATGTGGAAACTCAAGTTTGAGAACATGAAACAGAAGCATGAGGGCCTTCTGCTGGAGCTCCAGGAGAGAGAAGAGGCTTGGAGACAGAAATGTGAGAAACAACAAAAGGAGTTTGATAAAGCCACTCAGGCAAAAGATCAGGCCTATAAGAAACTACAGCAGGAGTGGGAGAGGAAAGGCCTTTTGGAGAAAGATAATATGTGGAAACTGGTGTTGGAGAATCAGCAACAGAGGATTGAAAAATATGCACAGGAGCAGCAGGCCATGGAGGGTCTTCTGTTGAAGTTTCTGGAGAGAGAACAGACCTGGGGACAAAGATTTGAGATCCAACAACAGTGGTTTGATGAAGCCATTAACACGAGAGATCAGGACCTTGAGGAATTACATCAGCTGTGGGAGGAGCAGAGGGAACTGCTGCTGGAGAATGCAGACTTCTGGAGAGAGATGTTTGAGATCCAGCAATATGAGTTTGAAAAAATGACAGCGCACCCTAGTGACCAGGAAGATTCTGTCACAAACATAGCAGAGGAGGAGGAGGAAGTCAAAGCAGAATTACAAGAGACCAGTTCATCAGATCCCAATGATGCCATAACAACAGATGCTGGTATCATACGGAGGCTGCCCCCTAGTGACCAGGAGGAATCAGCTGTTGTGAAACCAGCAGAGAAGGACTTTGGTCAGGTTCAGGAAGATGAAGTCAGTTCAATAGATCCTAAAGACACAAGCGTTAAAATAGATATAGTACTGCCAGACAACACAGAAGAGATCCAGACCAATGAGGAGCCATCTAAACCAGAGGAGGTCCATAACACCAATGATTCAGAAGCCACCCACCGCAGGAGAAGGAGGAGGAGGAGGTGCAAGAAGAGGAAATATTAGATTGGACACACACCTATGTAAAATAAACAAATATAAGCATTGTATTGAGTTCACATTGAGTTATTTTATTATTATGTTAAATTTAACTCTTCTCTTGAGCAGCCTACAGCCTAAAAATGGACCCAAATCACTTTCACACTAGATTTAAACTTAAAAAAAATGCCACATTCAGGAGGTGTATGTGAGAAGTGTCTTGCCAATTGACACAGTGGCTCAAATCACCTTAACTTGATAGGCCAACCCTTGAGCCACTGTGTCTTTGTAAACCAGCTTTTCTCAAAAAGAAAAGGCCTTTATTCGTTATTTTCTGATCCATGTTATAATGTTGCTTCCTCGTTACAAACATACCCGGAGTTGTGTTTTGTTTCATTTACATGCTTAACACAGAAATTTTGAATATTTAGTTCTTCTCTCAAACTGAAAACACTCTGTTCCACCTTGTGATGTCATGTGGTAATACAGGAATACTGTGTTTTTAAACTCCATACACCTTCACTAGAATCATTGATTTTGATGCCTGGAATTGCTCATCTCTACTGAACTAAAGATAAAAAGGAGCTGTTAACTTGAAAACTGCCACTTCATGACATCACAAGGTGGAACAGAGCGTTTTGAGCTTTGGAGATGTGAAAGACTAATAATAAAGGATGACTCAAACATGTGTGAATGAAACAAAAGACTACCCCGGGTATGTTTTTGAGGAGGTAACAACATTATAACATGCTCCTGTGCTAAAAGCTCACAGGAGTCCATTTTCAGTAATACAAGACCTTTGGGGGCTGTTTGGGTGGGTGGAAGGAAATGTGTGATTGTTTGTAATCACTGTAAAGCACTTTATGTTACATTTTTTGTATCAAAAACACTTTATAAATAAAGTTTGACTGATTGATTTAAAAATAGAAAATAAACAGTAAAAATATTGTGGCCCTTCATTGAGCATTTCTAATCACTGACACGCTAAACCTGCTTCATTCTGTTGCCATTTTCTCAATACTCACCAAATTTCTTTATAATTGCCTGAGCACTCCAGCCCTTGATGAAATTGTGGCTCCAAATTATCACTTTTATTTTGTCGCCTACAACTAAATGAGTTTTAGTCCCAAATCGCCCAGAACAAAGCATTTTAATACATCCACTGGAGACGTTATAACGACAAATTCGCTCACTGAATTGTTAATAGTGTCTTGTTTTATAGCTGATTTTTATAGAAATTGACAGGAAATTATAATTAGGACTTCTCTTACTTGAAAATAGTGGAGATTACTGGATAAATTACAAAAATATAACACATTCAAATGCAGTTTTATTTTGATGTTATTTTTTTCTATTTTTATTCAGCAAATTATATTTAATCTCTCGTAGGTTAATGTAGTTTACACCAGATGTCCTGTCATGAAAATCCTACGCTTTACGTCTATTTAAATGGAATAGACGTAAAGCGTACACTTAAAGATGAGCTATGTAACTTTTCTGGCGGGGGTTTTAGTACCTGCTTGTCTCCATGGAAATGTTATAGCTTTGCCTGGAATGTTCCTTAGTATGATATTAAAATAACTTGCATTTAGGGAATTATTTTACCTATATCTTGGCCTGATGGTGCCATCTGCTTGTTTCCATGGAGATAGATAAGTTCCAGGCTACTTACTTAGAGGCTTATTACCATTTGTTATAATGTGTGTGAGCTACTGTGTCCAAATAATTTCCCTTGTGGATCAATAAAGTCTGCAAATGCAAATGCAAATGGAATTCCCTTGTGTGATGTCACGATTTCCAACCGGGAAGTACAGTACAGTTTTTAGTAAAATTTTAAATATAATGATCTTACGTGTGTTTTAGTAACATGAATAGTCCAACCTGCCATGGGCACTTTAAAGGTTCATGTGTCTGGGTGCTGGGACTTGTATTGATGAAAAATAAACTTCTCCAGCATCGTATCTCTCTCTTCAACTTTCAGACTACTAAAATGTATTCTACAACAGAAACTATGCCCTTGAACAAAGACCTGAATATTAACAACATTGATTTTACCTGCTCCTCCATCTCTGTTAAAGGGGCTGTAGCTACTTGATTTTAAAAGTGTGAAAAAACAAAAACCACAATTTTCAAGCCGTTATCAACGGTCCAAATTCATTCCTCACTTTCTTTAACCATTCCCAGTTCTTCACGAGTCTCTAAGCACAGGCTAGAGCAGCGTTTTGGCATCACATGTAACAACAACTAGCAAGCAAACAGCGCACAAGAGCTAACCTACCCCTGGGTTTGCAATATTTAGTTCTTTTTTTGAAATTGTGATGTCATGTGGTTATACAGGAAGTGCTCCATTGTGTTTTAAAGTTCATACACCTTCACTAGTATCATTTGGATCATTTCAGGCCTGGAATTGACAATCTCAATCAAGCTCTCCCACCACTTCATGACATCACAAGGTGGAACAGAGCATTTTGAGCTTTTTAGATAGACAGACTAATATTTAAAGGTTACTCAAACATGTGTGAATGAAACGAAACACAACTTCAGGTGTGTTTTTGAGAACATTTTGTGTAATATAGGACCTTTAAATTGCTGTAAAACTAGATCCCGTTCACAGTATGATTTTAAGAATACTGACTTATCTGGAGAGGGACAAAACAATTTTATTCATACATAAAAAAAAATAAAAATAAAAAAAATATAGAATGCTGTGATGTAATCTTAAACCTAAAAATTACAAACACATGTCGACTACAGTATTTCCACATATTGACAGTACAGTAACAGTTTTTTCACAGTTCATCTAACATTTTTTTCTTGATTCCCTTCACCTCTCTGACCCTGTGTTCTGTCAACCTCTCAAAGAAGAAGAGAGGCGTCAGAAGAGTGGGGAGCGCAAACACACTGTACATTCCTCCTGGAGCAGCCGTGACCTGGGCATAATGGCTCCTCCTCTTCGTAACCACAGTAACGGGGGAAGCGGGGTAACCATGGAGATGACCTCTTCGTGCCCCCATAAAGTCCCACAGAGAACACACACACACATATAGAGCTCAGAATGTGTTCCAGGTAAATACAGTTTACAGTTAAAAATATATCATTTAAAATATTATTCAAATAAATTCTGAATTGTGAGAATTTTGTACTTGAGTACAGACATACTTCAGACTATTTTAGCGTCAATACAATCTTTGTGAAAAATGTTCAGAAGGTAAACACTTGTGGACAGGAAGATTTCTGTGCTTTTCTCTCAACTGGATGTAAATAAAGTTTGATTTTTCAGCTTGTTCCACAGTTGTAACCCTTCATCCAATCAGATTCAATAGTCATCATGACGTTCTGCATTTTGTGATCACTTTAAGCGAGAGCCGTTTCAGATTGATAATGCGTAGAACTCACTTCAGCGTAACACGCATATCAATCTGGAAAGAGTCTTGTTGGATCTGTACTGGGCCAGTGCTCATCCAACATGACTCAAATACTGGTCATGATCTGGTCAGATCTCAGAAGCTAAGCCGGGCTGGGCCTGGAGATCACTGGGAATACCAGGTGCCACAGTGAGGCACCAGTGGTAAAACCTGACGTTGTGTCCTTAGGCAAGACAATAGTATGAATGTGATGTGTACGTGAGTGTTGGTGGTGGTCAGAGGGACTGATGGCGCAGATTGGCAGCCTTGCTTCCATCAGTCTGCCCCAGGTCAGCTGCGGCTACAATAGTAGCTTACCACTTTCGGGTATGGAATGAATGAACAATGCACCACATTGTAAAGAGACTTTGAATATCTGGAAAAGCACTTTATAAGACTAATTATTTTTTTCTTAGGTAATGTAAAATTTATTCAATCTTTTTTAAGTTTGAAAAATGAAATTACCACTGTAGACATCTCCATACAAAGCCACAGCTCCTCTTCTTCCTATAGCCTTCAGTGGTGGAGAAGAGGTCCTATAAAACCCAATGAAAATACTTAGAGAAATGGAAGCAGAGGTATGAAGTATTGTGCAAAAGTGTAATATATTTCTACTTTTGGAGCAGACTCTGAGATGTGAAGAGTCTCTGAGTTTGGTGAATGTGATTTGAAAGAGCCGCCCTCATCCATCTCCAGAGCAGCTGTCTCCACCAGTTTAGCTTAATATAAGTCTGAGAGCAGAAGAGGCAGAGGGTTCAGTCAGTCTCACAGAACAGGTTTGAGAAGTCCACAAGGCAGGAGAGTTATTCAAACACAACTTTCAATGGGCACAATCATCAAATCACAAAGGCGGTATTTATTTATTTAGGTGAGAGAATGGCAAATATTCTCTTTTTGTGCTAGTTTAGACATATCCAGACACGTTTAGTGGTTCAATGCAAAATAAATCCCTAAATCTCAAATTTGTCTGAAAACTTTCTCAAATTGCCATGAATTTTTTTCAGGACTGCATCTGCTGGAGGACTGAAGACAGATATTTGTATCAGGTCAAGATTGCACACTACAGGATTCTGGGAGTCTTACACACTTTTAAGACCTCACACCAATATAATGAGAAGTCAAACAGGTCCACGCCGCATGGGCTGCTCTGATTGGCTGTTGGAGAGTTGAGCAAAAGTGAATAAACATCCAACATGCTGGAAGTTTACAATTTGAGATTTTCAAGCTATGACCAGACAAATAGTGGTAACAGTATATATAAATGGACATGGCTAACCCACTAGCTGCTGCATTCCAAATAGGAAGTGTTCATGGGGCACTTCCGACTCCATTGACTCTGGCCCCAATTGACTTTACATTGAAAAATTGTCGTTCCTCTTTACGTGGCTGCTGGTGTCAGCCTTGTTATTTTGGTTTTAAAATTTTCATATTAACCAGCTCTACATGATCCTGGTGTTTTTATTTTGCTATTTTGTATGTAAATACATTCCTACTCCTAATATGGACCTGGCTCCAAATTAACTCCTATAACTGCTATCCTCAATGAGCTTCATTCGACTCTGCTTTTTTCAACAGCAGCAAACTGCGTAGTGAATGTGAATGGACTGAAATATGATCCTGGATACAGTTAGGAGTTTTGTGGTTCACAACATGAGGGGCCGAGGGGAAAGTTAGTTTTGAAAAGCGAGATTGACAAAATATGCAGGATTATGGAAACAAAACACAACTCCAGGTATGTTTTTGGTGATGCCTCTGCTCCTCTCCAACTCTCTCAGTTTCTCTCATTCGGTTTGATTTAAAATGCCTACAGTATATCTCTTAACCCAGAGTCAGCACAAGTGAACAGGAATTGGGAGGAACACTTGAAACTCTTGGTACGTGGCATTCAGAGTGCGTCAGAAATTTGAATATTTCTAATTAAACCTTCTCACTCTGCGAAAGGTCATCACCATTAATCTCTGTGTGGGCCCAAAATATAACTCAAGACCGATGTATGGAAGCTGTTAATGACAAGAAGTCTATAAGAAGTCTACAAGAAGAGGTGGAACTAATGATGGAGCTGTTTTTAAATACTTATTGTGTGTTTATTTTATCTCTTAACTTTTAATTTGAAGGTTTAAATTGGGCCTGGTTAAAAAATGAACTGACCTTTCTGATTGTGCCATGCGATGCAGTAAATGAATAACAATGGAGAAATTGCTGTCTCACAGAAATATTTTGTTTTGCTTGTTTGGGTTTCTGATTTTGATCCCATACTTAGACTTGGGGCAAACTTTATTGATCAACTTTTTGATATTATTGATGTGTTCTAGTGGTAGTAGTAGTAGGGGTAGTGGTAGTAGGTGTTGTGGTGTAGTAGTGGTAGTAGTAGTAGTAAACTTGTTCTAGACTATGACATAAGGGTAAGGTATTGTACAGTTGTAGGGAGTATTATCTATTACATAAGGGTGAGTTGTTGTACAGTTGTAGGGAGTATATCATGTTTTACTATACTACTACTCATGTTTTATAATATGTAGTTTTATATATTTTAGCATTTTAGCATGTGCGTGAGTGTGTGTGTGTGCGTGAGTGTGTGCGTGTGCGTGTGCGTGTGCGTGTGCGTGTGCGTGTGTGTGTGTGTGTGTGTGTGCATGTGACTGTCTGGGTTGTTTTGTTGTGTTGGGTTGGGCAGCTGTTGGGTAGAAGGAAATGTGGGATTGTTTTTTATCACTGTAAAGCACTTTGTGTTACATACACCTAAACAGAGGTGGAGTGAGTGTGCTGACGGAAAGCCTCCTCCATGCTCTGAGGCATCTGAGGAAGTCCGAGCACATAAGTCCTGTGGTCAGGTCTCTGCACTGGCTTCCTGTGGCTCAGAAAATAGACTTTAAAGCGACACTGCTTGTGTACAAGTCTCTCCATGGCCTAGCACCAAAGTACATCTCTGACATGTTATTGCCACATGAACCATCTGCACTCTGAGGACCTCAGGGACCGGCCTCCTGCTGGTGCCCAGAGTCAGGACTAAACACGGAGAGTCAGAGTTTCAGATTCATGCAGCTAAAACCTGGAACAGTCTGAACATGTGAGACAGGCCTCTACTTTGACTGGTTTTCATTCTGCACTCTTCTCTCTCATTTAATATCTTTCTCTTTTTAATTTTATGATGATTATTTATGTTTTGATTTGTTTGGATTGTGATCTGAACGTATTTCTTATTCTGTAAAGCACTTTGAATTACTTTGTGTTTGAATTGTGCTATACAAATAAACTTGCCTTGCCTTACATTTTTTTTGTATGAAAAGCACATTATAAGTACAGTTTGATTGATTGATATCTATTACATAAGGGCGAGTTGTTGTACAGTTGTAGGGAGTATTATCTATGACATAAGGGTGAGGGAGAGAGGAAGTATGATATGAATGTAGTCCTGTATCTCTCTTATTAAACTTATTACTGATTGAGATCATGTGTTTTTTAATATGGAGTTGTTTACCTTTTTATCTTTGTGGACTTTGTGTTTAGGGAAAAACAATGCATTCTGCCTATAGATTCTTGTCACTGAGACCCTTTTCAAATTAAACCCTTATTTCTTTATGTTCAACTAATTATGAAAATATTAAACCACCAGAGTAGACTTGTATAGCAGTGGCTGTCAAACAATTTATCGATAAAACTTTTTAATAAATAGGATTTCATACATAAGGACAAATGCTCAAAATATATGTATATATGAGCAGTAATGAAAAACGTTTTGAACTAAATACTGTGTCATAAAAATACTTATCTTAGTATCATATTAACTTTGTCAGGTCTAAATAATGACTACTATTTTCCTACTAGATATTATAAAGAAATATCCATAAAGGTGCACTGTGTAACTTTGGTTAGGGGTCCGTCACCTGCTTGTTTCTATGGAGATGATGGCTCTGCATGGAATGTTCCACAGTATGACATTAAACAACTCTTCTTTACATTTGTTCAATTACAGGTGGTTTTATCAAAAATACCTAGAAAAACAGGCATTCTGACAGTGAGTGGGGTTGTCTCTCCACAGATCTGACCTGTAACTTGGTCTGGTTTGGTCTCCATGAAGATAGAAAGGTTTAATGCCATACTGTGAAACATTCCAGACGAAGCAACAACATCTCCATGGAGAAAAGCATTTATTGGACCCTCCACCAAAAAAGTTACACAGTGCATCTTTAAGGCAGTGGTAGAACGTAGCAAAGTAAAAATAGTAAAGTGCTGTACTTAAGTATACATTTAGGTATCTGTAGATTTAAAAGGATACTTTTTTACTTCACTACATTTGAGAGCAGATATCTGTACTTTTTAAAAACACCTTCCACCTTGTGATGTCATGTAGTAATACAGGAAGTGCTCCATTGTGTTTTTAAACTCCACACACCTTCACTAGAATCATTTGGATGATTTCACCTCTGGAATTTCCAATCTCTACTGAACAAAAGGTAAAAGGTACCTGTTGACTTGAAAACTACCACTATATGACATCACAAGGTGGAACAGACCATTTTGAGCTTTGGAGATGTAGACAGGCTAATAATAAAGATTACTCAAACATGTGTGAATGAAACAAAACACAACTCCAGGAATGTTTTTAAGGAGCATTATAGCATGACAAAACGCTCACAAGAGTCAATTTTGCATAATATAGGAGATTTTAATATGGACTCTACTTAATGTATCTTAAACTAAACTAGCCCAAACTCCTAAATATACCACAATACTACCCCCTATTCACCTGTCTCACAGTTTAATAAAATCCAATTCTTTGTGGTGAGGTCTATATCGGGTGATTAGTCCCTAAATGAGAGTAGCAGTGGAATTGGAGCAGCTGTGAATCTCTCCGTATCTCTCAGACAGACCATTAGGACGTCTGGCCCCGCCCTCTCTCAGTCTTAACGCACTCATTCATTATTATAAGTCCTCCTCACATTCAACTGAGGACAACTACAATCACCTCCAAGTGTCCACAGCCCAGAGAGAGAAGTCTGGGGTCTGCAGGGGCGGGGCTGTAATTAATAACATTGTGCAAAATCTGATTATAGTGGATGAGGGTAAACATGTTTTTAGTTACATTCATTAGTTTCGAGCATGTTTGAAAGCAGTGGCAGTTTTATATTTGGTGTTTTTCACTAAATCAGAATAGTTAGATGGCTTTATTACAGACTCCAGAGTCAACACAGACAGACAAATGGACAGACAAATGATACAATAGAATATTCTGTCTAATGTTTTTTGTTTGTTTGTTTTTCCAGTTCGATTCAAAAAATGAAAAAATATATTTGTAGATTTGTCGCATAATTTGGAAAATGATGATAAGAATATTTTTCACAAAATTTGAACAATGAATTATTATTTCAAAAGATCAATTATGACTTGCTGAAATACCATCCATTTTCATTCGTTTCTCCAAGGCCGAGTTGCAGGACAGCAGTCTGAGACTTAGACTTAGACAAACTTTATTGATCCACAAGGGAAATTATTTGGATACAGTAGCTCAAACATCACAATATAATATTGACCTCACCCTATTGACCTGCCACTATGCAGAGGAAACACATTTAGATTGCTTGTGTCCACGATCGTGTCCTTTTGGTCATTACCCAAAGTTGAGGATAGGAACATAGACTGACCAGTAAATAAAGTAGCTGTTAACTTGAAAAACTTGACTTTGGAGATGTAGACAGGCTCATAATGCAGAATTACTCAAGCAAACAAAACAAAACACAAGGAATCAACATTCTAACAAGGCTTAAAGCTTTGTGTAATATAGGACCTATGAGCCATTTTAGATCAATATTGCGATTTAAATTTTAAAAAACATGTTTTAGTTTCACACTAAAAATGCAAAAAAAATACAAAAATAAATAAATAATAATAATAATATCCAAACTACTTCAAATACCCTTCCCACAGACAAAGACCTTGAATTAAAACCATTCTTTTCTCTGGTGGAATACAAACTAGCTCCAGACAATAGGAAGTGCTAATAACAGACAGATCGACGGACACAAAACTGCAGCAGAAGAAGAATCCCGGAGGTCAGAGGTGAAAGGTCGTGACCCGGAGGTATCAGACAGGAGATGCGACAGAGGCGTTTGATGAGAGGGGATCACACAGACACATGAGAGGAATCAGGAGGAGTTTTGGAGGAGCAGAAGTCAGGAAGTTTGATGCAGACTTTTGATTGTGATAAACACAGAGGGCTCAGTGATTGGTGGACAAGGAGGAATAATCACACCAGACAAGGGACAAGTGAAAAAGGTCATATAGTTGTGCTGAAAAGTTTAGTTTCACAGGTGTTTTGGTGTTTTCTATTGTCTCATCAGTCGAAAATCCTGTCAGTCAGCACCGTTGAGTGCTCACACTTCACAGCAAGAAGGGTCTGGGTTCGAGTTCCGGACTGTCTCCAACTCCAGTTTTCTCCATCAGCACAAAACCTGACCAAGACTAGCTCCAGATCTGGATCACAGCTCACTGCTCCTGACAGAGTGATTCAGTGGCACTGGATGAAGGATGGATCAACTGCAGAGAAAGAGTTTCCCTCACAAAGAATCAAAGTATACCTTAAGTTTAAAGGTGCACTGTGTAACTTTTCTGGTGGACGGTCTGCCTCCTATACTTGTGTCTGTGGAGATGTTAATGCTTTGCCTAGAGTCTTTTAGAAATTTCTGTCTTCATGGAGACAAGCAGATGACACCACCAGGCCATATTACAGGTCAGATCTATGGAGAGGCTATCCCTCACATAGTTTTTCAAGGTATTTATTTAGCAATAAAACCACCTGTATCTGAATACATTCTAGACAGATTTAACAGCATACTGTGAAACATTGCAGGCTAAGAAATACTCAGTGAATACTTCTCAGGTGGCAGACCCCTATCAGAAAAGTTACACAGTGCACCTTTAAAAGGTTTGTCAACAAAAATCACTTGATTTGGATGAATAAAGTCATCTATAAACAAATAGCTGATCATTTGGTTTGATGTTTTAATTCTTTAAAAAAATACAAGCAGTCAAAATTAGTTTCTTCCGCAGGGTTGCTGGGTGCTCCCGAGAGATAGGATCACACTGGAGGAGCTCAGAGTAGAGCCGCAGCTCCTCCACATCAAGAGGAGCAGTTGAGGCTTGGGCATCTGTTCCGGATGCCTCCTGGACGTCTCCCTGGGGAGGTGTTCTGGGCATGTCCTACCGGGAGGAGGCCCAGAGGAAGACCCTGGACACTCTGTAGGGACTATTTCTCTTGGCTGGCCTGTATTTCCATTGATTTTCTATTTTGTATAATTATAAGACACAGCTCCAGTGGCCGGGACATTCTTCATTTGCTCTTAAACCAAAAGAAAAAAGCGGAGAACAGAACAAAGCATGATGCAAACAGTGTGTAATTCTACAATCATATCACTAAAGTATTAATCCCCAGTACTGAGCAGATGTACAAGGACAGGTCACTACATGAGAAAGAATGGGACTCACCATTACATTTTCTTACTGAAGACATATTCACTTTGCCCATCTAAATGAACACATTATTTTCTATTCTCCTGCTGATTGTAAGTTACCTCTTATATGCAGGCTTCAAATAATGTGGGGGCATCAGTAAGAGCTCTAGCTTATGCCTGTATTGTTTTGTTGTATATCTTTCTTTGAAACAGAGTCAGTTCAAGATCAGGACTGAGAATAAAGAATAAGAAAACCCTGTGAAGAGGAGAGGACACTGAAGGACGGCGCATCTGGAGAGGAGCTGGTGTGGCTGTGAGTATGCACTTATACAGGACAGAGATAAACATGAGTGAGATAGACAGAAGGAAAGGCAGAGTGGAATCAATAGAATCAATCTATTCACACTGCAGATAATACTGGGATGAACTGAACAGCTGCTACACTCAGTTAAAGGGCCTATATTGTGCTTTTTTCTAATCTATGTTATAATATTGTTTCCTCATCAAAAACATACCCGGAGTTGTGTTTAAACACACGGACACTTCATATTTAGGCTAGTTTTTCACTCAAACAGAAAACACTCCTTGTTCCACAGTGCTAACAGTGCACTTCCTGAATCTCTGACAATAAAATCCTTTATAATTGATGCAGCTCAGAAATATGTGGCCACACCAACTTGTCAAAGCCTGATCTCGTCAGGTCTCAGAAGCTAAACAGAGCCAGGCTTGGTTATTACTTGGATGGGAGACCGATGGGGACACCTGGTGCCACAGTGGGGGCAAAACTATTGTGTGTTTTTAGAGAAGATACATCACCCACATTGTCTAGAATGAAAGTGGTGTGCATCTGAGTGTTGGTGGGGGTTAGAGGGGCTGATGGCACAGATTGGCAGCCTCTCTTTGTTCAGTCTGCCCAGGCCAGCTGTGGCTGTAATAGTATCTTACTACCACAGACTGACAGACTGTAAAGTGCTTTGGGTATCCTAAAAGGCACTGTATAAATTAAGGTTAATTAAAATTAGTTAACAGTGGTCTCATTTCGATCTAAAGAGCTGTTACATTATATCTATGCTGGGGCAAAATTGTATGCATCATTATTATTAACATGCAGACACCAGGCTCTCATTATCTCCAGACAGGGCTCATCAATGCACACAAACCTGCATGTATTAGATCCAGCTTTTGATCAGGACTGCACCAAATTATCCTCCCCATACCTCTACCTCCTTTGAATTCATACATGTTATATTAGCATTGAAATTGTCTCCGAATGACTGGTAGCAACATCAAAACCCAACAGACCCTTGCCTCTTTCATTAAAATTCTCCGTCTATCGCACAGTTTGCGCTGCACTATCACTATCACACTGTGAGTTCAGATCAATAAATTTGTCATGGGAATCTTGCGTCGTCTGTGATAGTGTTGGTTGAGAGCCCAGACTCTGAGTTTCAGAGTCAGATTTGAAGGTGGAGGTTACATTTACAAGCGTGGAATCTTATATCTGTGCACCGACCGGCCTTGGTTAGAGGAGACGTCATAAAAAATATGGGAGTCTGGCTGTAAACTGTGTGTGAGTGAGCGGAGATGGAATAGAGGGATCTGAAGGGGGGGGAGAAAATCTGATTGAAAGTTTGGCGGTGAATGAAAAGTAGTTTGTAAAATATTTGAGGTGTGAAAGTGAGAAGTGTGGCAAGAGAGATTCTAGCACAAAGACTAAATTGTAAAAAAAAAAATGAAACTGCAAAAATGAATCTCCTGGCTTTATTTAGAATTTTTTAAAGGGCTCTATCTGCATTTCTTCGTGTAGTAAATTTTGTCTTCCTTAGTGCAAAAAACTGAAATATCTTGAAGTCAGAAATATATAAAGCATAAAGGTTGCTTCTCCATAAATCTGACCTGTAACTTGGTCTGGTTTGGTCTCCATGAAGATAAAAAGGTTTAATACCATACTGTGAAATATTCCAGACAAAGCAAAAAAATCTCCATGGAGAAATGATTTTGACAGACCCTCTACCAGAAAAGTTACCCAATGCACCTTTAAATAATAAGTCTATGTAATCCCTCAGTTGTCCAGGTAGGTTCCATAGTGGTCCAAGGGCGTATAGTACTGGTCTATGTGTTCAAGATCATTCTAAAGCTTCAGGAAAGGTTCATTTCTGTCCTGTGAATGTGACTTTTTAGTATTGATACCTGCTCAAATGAGTATCTACGTTAAGTTAGTTTATTTGCAAAATTTTATTTGTTGTTAAAAAAGAAAAAACAGTGGAAAAACACGTGCAAAATGCTCAAAGTGCACCATGAGGCATAGTTTTAGTATCGATTAGTATCTGAATTTTGATACTTTTGATTCACTCCCTACAGTCGGTGATGGTTATTTCATTTTACTTATATTAAAGTTACACTGTGCAACTTTTCTGGAGGAGAGTCCGCTATCTGCTTGCATCCATGGAGATGTTATTGCTTTGCCTGGAATGTTCTATGATATGACATTAAACATTTCCATCTAGCACTGATTCATTATGGGTGTTTCTATTGCTCAGAAACATAATAATTCCTTCTGTCAATAGGGGCGACTCTCCACAGATCTGAACTGTAATGTGGCATAGTGCTGTAACCTGCTTGTCTCCCTCGTGATAGATATGTTTAATCTATAATGTGGGACATTCTAGACAAAGCAATAACATTTTCATGGAGACAAGCAGGTGGTGGACCTTCCACAGGAAATGTTACGCAGTGCACCTTTAAATCGTCTATATTTTATCAGTTCCCACCTTAATGTTATTATTATGATCCACTATACCCCAACATAACAACCCAAATCACGTTTCATTTTCTCTTTCATTGTCCGTCCATCTCCACAGACTCTCATCTCTCTCCATTAAACTCCTATTAACACTGGGTCTTATCTCTGGAGTCATTACCGCTGGAGCCGGAGCGGGGCCGTGGGGCTGATTGTGCCCAGGCCTCGGCGCTCGTTTCTGGGCTTCTGTACCTGGACAAGTGCCTCTCTGGGTGGGGGCCACACTTAGCCACCTGCCACAGGGCTACGCACCACTGGGATTCTGGCTTTAGTCATTAATTGAGCTTTTAATGTGCTGTTGTTTAATTGTGCGAGACTGAGATAATGATTAGAGGAACATCTGGTGGCTATAAATGAACTGGGTGCAAAGTCCTGGATTCAACAAATGTGACATTGAGACGAAGGTTTCAAATATCACTAAATTACTGTTTCTGATATGAGGGAATGGTTGGTGCTAAGTGTTATGGGAAATTAAAGGTGCACTACTACTACTCCTATTGATACTTTGCAGCTATGGCATCAACATTCTCTGGGGGTGTGATTCTAACTGTGGGCACTGCTCTGTCTGAAAGAGCTGATTTAGCTGGAACTATGACATGTGAGATGATTTGTCTCTCTCACATAACATTACAGTCACAAGCATTTTTTTTCAAACTCATCTTAAAAACCAATTGGTAGTTATCGCTAATGTGTGCTTTGTGTCTCCATGGTAACTGCTGAATATTCTACCATCTTTACATACAGGCAGAAGATGGTATTTAACTATTTATTATACTATTTAACTATGCTTTTTATTGATCATAAATACATGCATGCTGGAAGTGGAGTCACCGCTCCACAGATCTGACCTCTAACTTGTCTCTATAGAGATAGTAAAAGTGCCCATATTATGCTATTTTCTGGTTTATATTATTATTATTATTATTATTATTATTATTATTATTATTATTATTATTATTATTATTACATTATTGTTGTTTACTCATCAAAAACATACCCAGAGTTGTGTTTTGTCTCATTTACATGTTTAAAACTCAAATCCTGCATATTTGAATGAATTGCTGAATTCTTCCCCCAAACAGAAAACACTCAGGTAATACAGGAATTGCTCCATTGTGTTTTTAAACTCCATACACCTTCAAAGGTAGCCACTTGAAAACTACCACTTCATCACTTTATCACAAGGTGGAACAGAGCATTTTGAGCTTTGGAGAGGTAGACAGACTAATAATGCAGGATTATTCAAACATGTGTGAATGAAACAAAACACAACTCCAGATATGTTTTTGAGGAGGTAACAACATTATAACGTCTTAAAGCTCACAGGAGTCAGCTTAGCCTAATACAGAACTTTTAAAACGTATATATATAGATACACAAAACCCCAGCACAGTCCCTTGAATAAACTCTTCTTCAGTTCAAACACTTTCCCCCTGTTTCCTGTTTACCTGGTCATGTGAGCGTGGTGTTTCTGATTGATGGGTTTATTCTGCTGCGTGGAGACATCAGACAGAGCTCAGAGGGCCCCAGTAATGAGATAGACTCAGGTGAGCAGCCCCAGCACATTTAAACCGTCCAACTGGGAGAGAAATACACCATAGAGCTCAATGTGGACTCCCCCATACGTTAAGGGTAGATGTGTGTAGAATCCCTCAGTCGTCCAGGTAGAATCCATAGCAAAAGGAGAAACTCTGTCCAGTTGACAAATTAAATTTCTCCTTTTGTTAAGGGTAGATGATATGGCAAGTTAAAGTGATATTATAGCTTACATGGAGCTTATATGGAACTCAGTAGTGATCACCCATCATTTCATTCTGGTATTTCCTATTAAATTTTCCTGTATATTTTCTGAAATAAATACAAAAGTTATACAATACAACATATTTACAATCTTATTCTGGAACATTATACACCGCTAAATTATTGAAATTTCAAGTTTTAAGTTTTAAATGTGTCGAACTGAAAACAACAAACTCACAAAGAGCTATTGTCTTTGTGTCTGCTATTCCAACACGCAATACAGGAAGTGCACACACCTTTGCTAAAATCATTTGGACAAAAATAGTCCCAGAATTGTCAGTCTACTGATCAAATGGGAAAAGGAGCTGTTAACTTGAAAACTGACACTTCTTGACATCACAAGGTGGAACAGAGCATTTTGAGCTTTGGAGATGTAGACAGATTAAAAATAAAGGATTACTCAGACACGTAATTGTACATTTTAACATGTTTTCAATCTCACAAGAGTCAATTTTGCATAATATAAGACTTTTAAGAAATCAGTGTTTCTAAATGCAAAAATTCAATGAATTAGCGAATTTCAAACTCACTGGGCACTGCATACAGCTTTAGCACTCTGTGGGCTGAAAATAGACCCCAGCACACACCTGTGACTAAACTCTCATAAGGACATTTGGATTTGGAGAGAGAAATGGGAGATTATACAGATTATACAGACAGAATCTTCTCTGAGCAGACCCTCTGAACCTGCTCCAGCCTCAGAGAAGATCATCGCCCACATTTGGAGCTCAAAGCCTGGGCAGAAGTCCACACAGAGGCCTCTAAACCCCTGGAGGGACAATATGGAGCAACAACCAAATTATCGAACTCATCTAACTTCTTTATACGCTTAAAAAATAATCTAAAAAGTATACTTTTTACAGCTCTTTTGTTTACTTTATATACTGTTATGGCAACAGTTTAGTTAAAGGTTCTTTGTGTAACTTTCCTGGTGGAGGGTCTGTCAAATGCTTTTCTCCATGGAGATGTTATTGCTTTGTCTGGAATTTTTCACAGTATGGCATTAAACCTTTCTATCTTCATGGAGACCAAACCAGACCAAGTTACAGGTCAGATCTGTGGAGAGGCGACCCCGCTCACAGTCACAATGCCTGTTTTTCTGGGTATTTTTGAGCCGTAAAACCATCTGTAATTGAATAAATGGTAAATGGCGCCTTCAAGGTACTCAAAGCGCTTTACAACAAGGAACCACTCACCCATTCATACACCAGTGTACACAGACACTAGGGGTGTGGTAGGTTAAGTGTCATGCCCAAGGACACAACAACAGCATTCATCTGTGGGAGCTGGAATCACACCAACCAATCTGTGGGTCAGTGGATCTGACCGCTCAACCAATGAGAGCGGGATTTGAACCGCCAACCTTCTGATCAGTGGACAAACACTCTGAACTACTGTCGCCCAATACTTGTTAATAAACTACTCAGTAACTCAGTAAAATTTGTCTTGACCCAATACTTAAATATTGTATAAGCAGCTCTTGGGGTCAAAATAAAACTGCTGCATTCTGTTTTCATTGAGTTAGAAGAAGTACACATTAGCATGCTAGTTGTTGTATAGCTTTACCGCCATGGCAAAACTCTGCTTTGGTCTCTGAGAGTTGTGAAAACCGCTCATAAACTCACTGAGGTGAATAAGTAGAACGTTTTGAATGCACAAGTTAAGTGAGGGACTGCAAATGTCTAAAATCATCTACTTTTGTTTTTCAGATTTTTAAGACAGTAAAAATCAGGTACAGCACCTTTAATATGTGGTCAAGATTAATTTACAAACTAACTACAACAATCTGACATGAACCTCACTGGTGCGATTGGGCCAGAGTCACAGTCAAACATGGAGACGCCGATGGAGGTTTCCAAATGGTTAGTCAGGTTCACTTTGGACATTTTGCCAGTTTGAAACAAAGATGGCAGATTTTACTCATAACATTTGATTTCCACTATATGCTTTTATATATTTTGCTATTTTTAGTTGTTATTTTTGGTTATTTTGGTTGTGTTTTAGTTGGGGAGGTTTCTCAGTCTGTTGTTGAGTCCTTTGGGGCAGACCTGGCACATGCTGGTTGAAGCACTTGTACTTGTGGTGCAGGTTTCTTCCTTTTTGGGGGAGTTTCTGTGTCTGTCAAAGTCTGTGTCACACTGGCTCTGATCAAAGCCACAGCAGGAGCCGCTCTGATCCACACCACTGGACATGGGGCAAGCACGCAACACAACCGCACAAACACACAAAAACACACAGACACACATGCATATACACACACACAGGCACACAACACAACCTCACAGAAATAAGGAGACCCGTTTCTTTTATTAAGTAATTTTAAATGAATATTGAGATTTAAAATGCCCAGATTATAACATTATGATCCACAGGTGTCAAAGATATAACTATACAGAAGATGCACGCACAATAGGTCTTCTTTAAAATACTAACATTATGCAAAAGTACCAAAAAGATCTCAGTATTAGTAAAGTACCTTGACGAACTCCCTGATTTTTCCAGTTTCATATTTTACAGAGTCTCCCACATGCGTTCTGAATAACACAGGTACAAACTTTAAACTCAATCTCCGAACCAAAAAACATCTCCTATCCATGACGTTAAAGACAGATAGAATTGTCTTTTTCTTAGCGAATCGACACACGATCCAACGCAGCCCTGGTTTCTGAATGATAATTTATGAGAACTGCTCCCATCCCACTGCAGGGAGCGAGAAGGCACCCCACAGAGGGTTTAGACTTTTCATTTTATCTTTTTACTGCTTTCAATTCATACATTCACTTGACTTCTAAAGAGATTGGGGTAGAAACTAGGACTCCAGTCTCCAAAATAGCATTACAGGGCTGCTGATTCAGTCTTTGTGAATGTTATTGTATAAATATGTGGAGAAAAAAACAAAAAGTGTGGCGGATTAGGGGAGTCAAACTGGGAATTGGCGGGTTATTACAAAATGGATTTTCCTCCTCTGACTTGTGGATTTTTTATTTATTTATTTGTTTATTTTGGAGGGGAGAAAATGACTCGGGGTGGAATGAATTGGAGGAATAAAACATAAACATGGCGGCTGTGTGGGGAGTGTTTGCACATCGGTAAAATTAGATTCACATTTTTAAAATAATGTTGATTTTTTACATTTTCCTACTATAGGCCAATCTATCAAAACTAATAATATATTTGATTTAACAGTGCACTGGTGTAAAAATTCTATTGTCTGGAATGTTCCACAGTATGGCATTACCCTTATTTATCTCTACGGAGACAGCAGATGGCACCACAAAGCCAAATTACATGTCGGATCTGTGGAGAGGTGAGCCCACTCACAGTAAGAATGCGAGTTTGTAAGTCAATAAAAACCCATGTTATTGAGTAAATGCAAGATACGTTTAATGCCATACCGGGGCATTCCAGACAAAACAATAACATCTCCATGGAGACAAGCAGAAAAGTTACACAGAGAACCTTTAACATGTTCATACACTGGTAAGCGAGATTGATGAAGTGTCTTGCTCAAGAACACATCAGTAATGGGAGCGGGACAGAGTGGGAAATAGAACAAATGAATAAATTAATGAATTAATGCAATGAATAGTTGACTTGAGTAACCCTGCATTATTAGTCCGTCTACATCTCTAAACCTTAAAATGCTCCGTTCCACCTTATGATGTCATGTGGTGGTAGTTTTCAAGTTAACACCTACCTTTTACCTTTTGTTGAGTAGAGACAGTAAATTCCAGGGCTGAAATTATCCAAATGATTCTAGTGAAGATGTATGGAGTTTAAAAATACAACGGAGCACTTCCTGTATTACCACATGACATCACAAGATGGAACAGAGTGTTTTCTTATTGAGGGAAGAACTTCAGGTATGTTTCTGATGAAGACACAACATTATAATATAGATCTAAAAATGGCATGTATTCGAAAAGTGAGAATACTACGAACAGTTTAAGATGACGTTTTTAAAATCGTGCAAATCACATACAGACCCACGATTCATTGGCGTAAAGCCCCATTTTATTGTTGTTTTAGGTGCAATATATTTCAAACGCTATCTTTATTTCTTTTCCTCTCTGTACTTCTTAATCTCATCTGTCCTTCTCTGTCCTCGCTCCTTTAGAGCATCTGTCTCACTTCAACACCTCCTAAGATCAACACCACACTGACCCCAACTGACCACCAATCTCCCCTTCCTTCTCCTTTTCTCTCTCTCCATCTCGTCCTCTCACCTCTCCCTTGTCTGTCCTTCTTTCCCGCCTTCACCTCCTCTGCTCACCTCTCCCCATCTTCTTCTTTCTCTCCTTCTTCTCTTTATCCCCTCATCCACACAACGCCATAAAACATCCTCTCTCCAGTCTGGATCACTGTTCTTTGTCAAAAACAATTAAACTATGTAAGATTTTGATTTTAAATTTCAGAAAACATGACTTATTTGTGTCCACAGATATGATGTAAACATGTTCAAATCAAATAA
Source organism: Taenioides sp. WSHXM2023 (assembly GCA_029959045.1). NCBI lineage: Eukaryota > Metazoa > Chordata > Actinopteri > Gobiiformes > Gobiidae > Taenioides > Taenioides sp. WSHXM2023. Next base: position 28,426,450 of record CM057086.1, read on the forward strand.
AACTTTCACTGAGAACAATTCTGATGCTGATGTATTCTTGATTACAAAAATATTGGACATTGTGGACAAGTTGCTTATGTTAAGTTGAATTTGGTGTTGCTCGTCCAGCCATGGTCTGTCCATACACTGAAAACTTGTCTGTGTCCTCAGGTTTAAAAAAGAAACTCAGGTTCAGTGATTTTAATACCTTTTATAAAACTGTAAGAGTGCAGGCTATACACACAGTTCCCTTAATGAGGATAGGCAAGCAAAACATCTTTTTATTTTATTTTATTTTTATTTTACCCCTTTATTTAACCAGGAGGTCCCATTGATATTCAGAATCTCTTTTTCAAGAGAGACCTGGCAAGGTAGCAGCAACACAATCAATACAAAACAGTAAAAAAAAGTATCACATTATAAAACCATTTTCATCTCTCAAGAAAAACATACACAAGAGTCAGTCAACACACTTTTTACAATTTTCTTGAACTTATCAAGTGACGCCATATAACTTCAGAACATGAGAAGTGGAAAGGCGTTCAAACAACTCTGGAACGTTTGAGTTTGACGGATGAAAAATATGAACTTAGACTTAGACAAACTTTATTTATCCACAAGGGAAATTATTTGGATACAGGAGCTCACTTATCACAATATAATATAATAACAGAGAGTAACAAAAATAGATGGTATAGCAAAAAACATAGCAAGAGACACGTGTCAAATGAGACATAATTATAAAAATAAATGTATATGTACAAGTCAAAATAAAATAGAAAAATAAGTAATAGGCTATAAAATAAACTATAAAACCACAGCTATAAACAAGAGACAAGAACGAAGGGCATAAGGTTATCCGTTACTTGAGATTAAGCTGTTGTACAGTTGTAGGGAGTATTATCTGTTACATAAGGGTGAGTTGTTGTACAGTTGTAGGGAGTATTATAGTATGAATGTAGTCCTGTATCTCTCACTGTTTGCACTGTAGCTCCTCTGTCCCTCTATAGTCTGGTGCAGTGGATGAGTTGTTGTACAGTTGTAGGGAGTATTATCTCCTCTGTCCCTCTATAGTCTGGTGCAGTGGGTGAGTTGTTGTACAGTTGTAGGGAGTATTATCTCCTCTGTCCCTCTATAGTCTGGTGCAGTGGGTGTGTTGTTGTACAGTTATAGGGAGTATTATCTCCTCTGTCCCTCTATAGTCTGGTGCAGTGGGTGAGTTGTACAGTTGTAGGGAGTATTATCTCCTCTGTCCCTCTATAGTCTGGTGCAGTGGGTGAGTTGTTGTACAGTTGTAGGGAGTATTATCTCCTCTGTCCCTCTATAGTCTGGTGCAGTGGGTGTGTTGTTGTACAGTTATAGGGAGTATTATCTCCTCTGTCCCTCTATAGTCTGGTGCAGTGGGTGAGTTGTACAGTTGTAGGGAGTATTATCTCCTCTGTCCCTCTATAGTCTGGTGCAGTGGGTGAGTTGTTGTACAGTTGTAGGGAGTATTATCTCTTCTGTCCCTCTATAGTCTGGTGCAGTGGGTGAGTTGTTGTACAGTTGTAGGGAGTATTATCTCTTCTGTCCCTCTATAGTCTGGTGCAGTGGGTGAGCAGGAGTGTCCATGATGGAGAGCAGTTTGTCCAGTGTCCTCCTGTCCCCTGTTCTGCCCTCAAATGCAAAGGTTCAACTAGAGGCGTTTGATGTGATTTCGACGTTGGTCTGAACGCACCATTTGTGTTAAAGGGTCAATATTACACCATCATCATGTTTCCTCATCAGAGACAGACCTGGAGTTTTTTTCAGTCACACGTGTTTAACACGCAAACTCTGCAGATTTAGGCTAAGTTTTTCCTCTTCAACTGAAAACACTCTGTTCCACCTTCTGATGTCACGTGATAATACAGGAAGTGCTCCACTGTGTTTTTAAAGCCCATGCACCTTCTTTACAAACATTTGGATGATTTCAGACCAGGAATTTCCAATCTTTACTGAACAAAAAGTTAAAAGGAGCTGTTAACTTGAAAACTACCACTTCATGACATCACAAGGTGGAACAGAGCATTTTGAGCTTTGAATATATACAGACTAATAATGCAGGATTACTCAAACATGTGTGAATGAAACAAAACACAACTCTGGGTGTGATTTTGAAGAGATAACAAGATTATAACATGGTTTAAAGCTCACAAGAGTCAGTTTTGTGTAATGTAGGACCTTTAATAATTTGTATTCATCTTTTCATTAGACACACTTAGAAGTTGAAGTGACGTTAAACTGCCCTTATACTTCTTACAACATTCAGCCCCCCCGTACTCTGCTCTTGTGGCCGTTGGGCTGCAGTGGACCTGTTGAAGCCGTTGTTGCCAGGAGCTGAGTGGAGGAATGCAGCCCCAGCAGAGAGAGAGGGATGGAGGGAGGGAGAGAGCGAAGGAGGGAGCAGGACATGGGCACAGAGCTGAGCAAATGCTAACTTTTACTGTACTAACACTTACCAAACACTTTCCTTTCTATTTCCACATGCAAAAACAGGCCACCCAGGATACGATTAATATCACAGAATTTAAAAGTATACGAATATTTGACACTTGGTATTTCAAAACAGATGGAAATGTGTGGTGAACTTAATTGAAATGAACTGGATTGATCATTTACAGTCTGATAAACCAGAGCGAAAACATACACTAAATTTTGTGTTTAAATTGCAGCTCAGTACTTTGAAATACTTTTTTACTTTTACATGAGACACTTTTAGTTCAGTTACTTATCATTTTGAAGTAACTACTCTTTCTATCACATGTACAGATAGTGTTTAGTGTGTTCTTCTTTGTTCTCTCCCCATATATTTGCAGCCAAAGTAAATGCCATTGTCTCCCCACGTTTGTGCTGTCCCCTCTCTCTGATTTCCCTCTGACCGCTCTCTCCCTCCCTTCCTCTTCCCCCGCTCCTTCCTTCCCCCATGCCCTTACTCTGTCCATCTCTCAGACCCCCTCTCTCCCTCTCTGTGTTCCATCTCCCCCCTTCCTCCTATGCCTTTCCTATCTCTCCCTCTCTCTCTCTTCCTTATCACCACTCTCTGCCCTCTTGCCCTTTCTGTCGTCCTTCTCTCTACCCTTTCTTTCACTCTCTCTTCCTCCTCTCTCTCTCTGCTCTCCCTTTCTGTATTTCCTTTCCTCTCTTCACCCTCCCTCTCCATCTACACCCTCTCTCCTACTCCTCCTCCTCTCTTTATCTGTCCTCCCTTTCTCTCTTCCTCTCTCTTGCCTCCCCCTTCCCCCTCTCTCTCCCCCTCTCCACCCTCCCTCTCCCTCCCTCTCTCCCTCTGTCTCTCCTCTCTGAATGAAACTGCTGGTTGGTGCTGTCTGCTCTTCTCTGGTGTGTGAGTGCAGCAAACTCCCGCCTCAGCTCTGCTTTTATTAACACAGACCTGCACTAAAGCCCACATAAGCCCCCTCCTCCCTCCATCCTCCCTCTATCCTCCCTCCATCCTCCCATTCCTCTCTCCACTCACCTCTCCGCTGTCTGCGCAACGCTACCGGAACTAAAGGGACACCACCAGCACATAATGAAATATTTTATCAGAACAAAAGTCAATTTAGAAGTGATCTATAGAGGCTTTGCAGTGTGAGGATGACATTTAAAAGTCTTATATTTGACTCCTGTTGACTTAAGTCATCAAAAACAGACCTGGAGTTTTGTTTTGTTCATTCACACATGTTTATCACACAAAACCTGCATATTTAGGCTGACTTTTTCTCTTAAAAGAAAAACGCTGTTCCACCTTGTGACGTCATGTGGTAATACAGGAAGTGCTCCGTCACAGCATGGCTTGAATCTCAACTGACTCAAAATTTTGTGTAATATTGGGCCTGTAAGAAGAAGTCATAGTCATAGTGTGTTATGGACTAAAAAATGTACTTAAGTTACGTTTAATTAACTCTCCTTGCCTCCTCCTCCTTCTTCTCTCTCTTCCCCCCTCTCTTTCCTGCCCCCCTCTCCCACCATCTCCTGACAACCTCCCTCACCATTTTTATTTTATGTCCCCTTTTCGTTCTTTCTCTGCCCCCGCTCTCGTTCTCTCCTTCTCTCTCTGTCTCTTTCTCCTGCCTGCCCTTCTCTCTCTCTCTCTCTCTCTTTCCCCCTATTTTCTCCTACCCCCCCTTCCCTCTCTCTTTCTCTCCTCCTCCCTCTCTTGTCAACCCGCACAGTAGTCGGAACCCCACTGCCCTCTGTCTCTCCCTCCTCTCACTCTCTCCGTCCCTCTCCTGCCCCCTCCCTCCAGATTTCTCTCTATTTTATGCCCCTCTTTCGTCCTCCCTCCCTCTCTCACTCTCTCCCCCTCCTTCTCTCATCAGACTGCACAGTGGCCGGATCCCCACTCCTTCCCTTCTCTCTCTCTCTCTCTCTCTCTCTCCTACCTGCCCACCCCTCTCTACCCATTTTCTCCTGCCCCTCTCCCTCTCTCTCTCCCTTTCCCTCCCATTCCCTTTCTCATCAGATTGCACTGCAGCCCGAACCCCACTCCCTCTGTCTCTCTCTCTCCCTCCTCTCTCTCTCTCTCTCCCTCCTCTCTCTCTCTCTCTTTCTCTTTCTCTCTCTCTCTCTCTCTCTCTCACATTCCCACATGCACCTCTCTCCTCGCTCCCATCTCCTCTCCGTGCCGTGCTTCGGATTTTCTCATTCAACTCCCAGAACCGTGGAGAACTGACCGGCCAACCGCACATCCAGCCAGACCCGGGGGGGGGAGGCCACCTGTCCGCGTCCGCATTCCAGCTCTCACTCCTGGGATGAACTGCAGCGACGTCCCCCTCTGCTCCATCAGCTCCTGGATGATCTTCTCTCAACAGATTTTTTTGTTAACCAGCTCTGAACATTTCCAAATGCTTCTAAGGACAACATTTATATATTTTTCCAGAATTTTTAATTACTTTTTCTGCCTTTTTCCCCCCAAATCTCCAGGAGTTGCACTAATTAGCGGCCTGACTGACAGCTCGGTAATTGGATTTATTTCATATCCTTTGCCTTGAAGTAGGATTTTTTTTTTTCCCTCCACTTTTCAAAGCTTCTGTGGTTCAGTATTTTTCACTCTTTCAGTAGTTTTTGAGCTGTAATCTCAAAATACCAGATCATGGATTGTTTAATTTGAATTTCTGAGTCTTAATCTTAATTTGAAAAGAAATTACAGTATATAAAGAATTCAGATTTGTCCGTCATTTCATTGTAATCAAAATAGTTATAATTTTTGTAGTCTTTTCTAAAATATTACACGCATTTGAGGCACGATAAAGCTTAGATCCCCAATAACTTAACTGTATAAAGTTTATTTTCAATTGGTGGATATATAGAATAATTGTAATAAATAATTTGAGAATTGTCAATCTTTGCAAATAACAAAATAAGGTAAGTTTGACTTTTGTATCTGAAAGTCCAAATTTCTAAGTAGCAAGTGTCGAGATATACTCAATAATAATTACCAAATTAGGACTAAACTAGACTGAACTAAACCAGGACTAACCCAAGACTAAACCAGGACTAAACCAGGGCTAAACTACAACCAAACCAGGGCCAAACCAGGACTAAACCAGGACTAAACCAGGACCAAACCAGGGCCAAACCAGGACTAAATCAACACTAAACAAGGATTAAACCAGGACTAAACCAAGACTAAACCAGGACTAAACCAGGACCAAACCAGGACCAAACAAGGATGCCATATTGGGATGAAATAAGGACTAAACCAGAACTAAACCAGGACTAAACCTTTTTAATATCTTACTTTTTATAAAATATAGTACATCTTATTCAATGGGAGCAAAACATCTGAGTTGTACTGTATTTTTCTAAGTCTAAAAATAATGACAAAAATGCAGCTACGGTTATACCTGTAAGAGTGCTTCTTCAGTCAAAATCTCAAATTCAAATCAAATTCATGTTTTATACTTGATTGACCTCAAAAGTTGCCAGATTTCCGTTTGCTAATTTAACATGCAAGAAGAATTCAGTTTGAGCAGCGTCTTAAAAACAGCCCTTGTGGTTTCCGACTTTGTTCTGGTGGATTAATTTTGCTTTAATCCAGGTTTAACTGTGGATTAGTTCAAGATATAGTTCTGCTTCTCGTTCTGTTTTTAGTCTTTTATTGCATTTTGTCCAAACAGTAGCACAACTGAATTTATTCTAAACTATATTTTAATTTTATCTTGAAAAAAGTTACATTTAGAGCTTTCCTCATACACCAGATGCCCTTCCATGTCACAACCAGCAACTTTAATCTCCTGCTATAGGCCATATGAGTGGAGTGACTTGCTCAAGGACACAGCAACAGTATGCGATTGGTCAAAATAATTAATGATGTCTTACATAATCATTGCATCACCTAGAAATCAATTGCTTAAAGGTTTAATATGTAACTTTTCTGGTCAGGCTCCACAATCTGCTCCTTGTCTCCATGGAGATGTTACTGCTTTGTCTGGAATATTCCACAGTATAGCTTTAAAAATGTCTCTCTCCATAGAAACAAGCAGGAGATATCACTAAACCCAGTTACAAGTCAGATCTGTGAAGAGGCAACCTTGCTCACTATAAGAATGCATATTTTTCAAGGTGCTTTGAGCAATGAAAACACTTGTAATTGAATAAATGCAAGATAGATGAGTTTAATGCCATACTACGGAACATTTCAGGTAAATATAGACAAAATCAAGTGGCAGACCCTTCACCAGAAAGGTTACATAATGCTCCTTTAATCATATCTGTTTGCACTGAACTCCACTGTAGACGCGTTGTACTGTAGGGTGGCGGTATTTTTAACCTGTAATGATGCGGTGTGACCTATAGGGGGACGCGTGGGCGGACTCAGGTGTGACTCTGGTGTTGGAGATTTAACAATCTACTTAAGATAACAGTGTTTTTAAATGAAGTACACTCTGACTTTCAGTTACAGGTAGTGAGCTGATACTAGTATAGAAACACCATCATAGGAAAAGGGTAGGTAAGTCCTGGAGCCCAAAAGATATTAAAGGATGGGTCAAATGCAGAGGAGAAAATGTATATGTGGATATTACAGCGTACTTTTATCTGGTCACATTCACTTTTATACAATTACAATGTACAATTTGTTACATTTTAGTTTAACAAAGTCTGGTTTTATTCTAAATTTGATTTCCAAAAAAATGGGGTTGAAAACTAAGATCTAGAGCAACAAAGGCCTTAAAGGATGGGTCAAATGCAGAGGATTGTACTTATACCTGGTTACAGTCACCATTCTATCATTTACAACATTTACAAAAATCTAGTTTTATTTCAAATTTGATTTTCAAAAAGCAAGCATTAAAAGCTAAAATCTGGAGCTCAAAAGATATCAAAGAATGGGTCAAATGCAGATGACAATATTTCTGGTCACATTCACAATTCCGCAATATCTAACCATTTAAAAAAAAAAAAAAAAAAGTATTAACAGATTTTATTTCAGATTAAATTTTCAAGGTTGGTGTATAGCACTGATAATTCATGAGTTTCAGATATAATATTTTATTTTAAATTGTTAATCGTTATGGCAACAATCAACATTTTTTTATCATTCTGAGAAAAAAAAAAGGAAAAAGCATGGATAGGATCACCCTACAACCTCTGCAGTGTGCCAAAGACTCTTACACATTTACCGAAATCCACTTCTTTACATGGTATTGTGGTGTCCTTGGGCAAAACATTTTTCCGATATGAATATGTGAATGTTATTAGAACGACAGCCTGTATCCATATTAATCAGTATTTTGGTCTGTGCTGATATTTCGATGGTGAAATACTTGAAATGTCAGATGCTAATTTAAATCCTTTTTCTCGCTGATGAAATCCACCAGAGCGAGGCCCGGTGCTGTGTATGGCTTTTTATTCCTATCTGATTGTATGGGCTTCATATAGGGATGGAAGCCATGCACAGAGCTGGGGCATAGCGCCACCTATTGGGAGTAATCTATGATATAAATGTTGTTTTATGTCACTATATTGCAGTACTGTACACTGAAAGTATAAATATGCAGTTATTGTTACTAAAGATAAAACATATTGAGTGTTGAAAAGTTAATCCAGTAAAATAGGGACTACTCTTTGTGCCAGGTCCAGACCAGGATAAATTGTGAGTTTTGTTATTTACATGATGTGGTATAACTATAATACAAAAGATAAATATCACATAAAGTTACAGACATTAAAACATTAAATCAAAGGTTTCTGGTTCAATTCTACCCACTGGCATTGCACTATGTAACTACTATGTTCTTTCTTTGACTGAAATGTTTCAAAATATAGCATTAATCCTATACATATCACTATGGAGATAAGCAGGTAATGAGACCAGACCAAGTTACAGGTCAGATCTGTGTATTTTTTAGCAATAAAGCATTTGTTATGGAAAGAAAATGCCAGGTTTAATGCCATACAGTGGAACATTCCAGACAGGACAATAACATCTCTATGGAAACAAGCGGCTAACGTAGACTTAGACAAACTTTATTGATTCACAAGGGAAATTATTTGGACACAGTATCACACGTCACAATATAATATAAAAACAAAGAGCAAAAATATAAATGGAAATAATAAATTAAAAATAAGTTCAAAAAATATCAAGAGTCTGGTGTCAGAAAAGGCATAATTATGGAAATTTATATGCACAAGTAAAAATAAAAATAAAAAAGTCACATAATGCACCTTTAAGATATCTGACTTTTTCCCCCTTTTGTTTGAAGTTCAAATTCAGTGAAAATTATAAACCGATTCAAGCTAAAATTACCAATTCAGATCAAGTCACCACCCGCGCTGAGAAAAAAATGAATGAATAATCTTCAGATCTTCTTCAAACGCCATCATAATACATTTACACAATGCAATACCAACCCCAGCTCTTGTGTGGACGAGTATTTTTGAAGTACACAGGATCTCCAGAGATAGTACTGTTAATATGAAGTGCTGTGTGACTGACAGTGTAGCAGAGGGGACCTGGCTGGGAGCAGATGGATCAATGGGGGCTGATTTGGAGTTAGATTGGACTGAAATGATGTGATCTGAAGAAGCGAGCCCTCTCAGCCCTCCTTCCTGATGAGATTCATGGTTTTAGCGCGGGAGCTCGGGCACGAGACGAAGCGGGGGGCCACGATACAATGTACAGGTCCAATCATGTTAGCTGGTTCTCGTTCTGTACTAAAACACATTGGGCTTTGCTGGTGTCGATTTCAATTGTTTTTGTGAAGAATATTGGGGTTTTGAGATTGGGGAAATAGAAATGTGTTGTGCATTTGTGAGATTTTGATTTTGAAAATAAAATTATTCACAATGTTTAATTTTTGCTTTTGTTTTCTCTAAGTGATATTCATGTGATGTCAAGGCAAATACAGAAAAAAATGTTGACCTGGTTTATGGTTAATATTTTCAAAGTAGGACTGTTACATGAAACACAATATGCTAATTAATATAATATCTGTAGAAGGGTTCATAGGGGTCTGGGTCTGGTGCACAGAGTAATGGGCAGCGTGCTGCCCCCGCGACCCAGCCGGATTAAGCGGGAGAAAATGGATGGATGGAAAACACGTGTAATTGAATAAGTTAGACTGGTTTAATGCCATACTGTGAAACATTCCAGGTAACATCTCTACTGAGAAAAGCAGGAGGCAGATGCAGATCCCTCACCAGAAAAGTTACACAGTGCACCTTTAAGAGTATTTTGTAATGGAACCACTTGCCCTCTATATAGTCCTCTATAACAGTGATAGTGGTGATGGGTTCTCTGCTCTGTCAGCATAAATGTATTTTAAGAGAAATTATCTATTATTCAATCGAACAGGAGAGTTTGTAGACCTCTGACAGAACATTTTTATATATAAGTGAGTGAATACTGTATTTGTAAATCCAATCACAGGCAAATAAACAGCTTCAATATTTGTGGACATTGTACTACCCCCTGCGGCCATCTGATTTTTATTTTATTTTTATTTTTATATATATATATATATATATATATATATATATATATATATATATATATATATATATACCCTGATACACATCTGACATGATTTAGCCTTTTAAATTATATTTCAGGCTTCTCCAATTAAAACTAGGTAAATGGTTTGAGTATAAGTACACCTAATGATGTCCATTCTGTCACTGAGTTAATTGTCAATCTTCCTTTCGTAAATCAACTATGGCATTTCAAACACAAAACGCTGTACTGCCCTTTAGCGGTTATATGCTGCTACTGCAATATAGTTTGGACTTTCCAGTATGACGGACGGGATATACTCCTGAAAATACAAGTTGAAACTCTACATTAATATTATTCTGTAAATTTATAAAACAGTTAAAGTTCATTTAAATAAAAAACGAATTATTTGCAGCCCTTTGACTAAAATATTAGGCCTAATTATTCAGAATTCATAATAAAGAAATAGACAACGTAAAGAGTGTGTAAAATAGTAAGAATATACAATTTTTTATTTATTAAATTGTCGAATGACTTTTTGTAAAGAATTTATGAAAATAAAAAGCGTTAGACGGAAGTGACGTCACAGTTCTACCTGAAAACATCCGGTGTGCACTTGCTCTCGTTATGAAAGCGTCTGAATGAAATGTTGAATAACTCTCGTTTTTTTCCGCTCTTACCAAACCTCCATGTGGATCCCTCTGCTCCCTGCTGCCCTAGACAAGTGTGCATGTATTTTAACCTCTAAAGTATATATTTAAAGCATAAAAATGGCGAAAAAGAAAGAATCAGATACTGCATGTAAGAAAGCTCCAAAGAAGAATCTGCAGCAGCCGCTAAAGACGAGGAGAAAGAAAGAGACAGGTACGAAAAAGTCATTGTTTATTGTTTTATGCAAAAAATTGAAACTTGAACCTAATCCTAACTCTTTATTTTGCACCCCAACTTATGCATACCCTTCTGTAAGCACAAAGTCCAAAGTCCCCTCATGCTCCCTAAATTGCTCGCTATTGTGCCAGTTATTCCAAATCAAAGTATGGCCTATCCAAGTTTATTTTGAAAATGCTTTAAAAAGTGTTTAATCAGTCAATTTCAATTCAGATTATCTATTCAATACCTTTTTACACGATGCAAGAGTCTGTGGAAAAAAAACAACCAAAATATCCGTCAAAAAGCAGAAAATTATTAGTTTGACGTTCATTTTTAATGTCACGCTAATTTGGCTGCTACACTAAATACATTAAAATCATATGATAGTCATTTCACACTGATAATTAAGAAATCTTGGGCTAAAGTAGTAACTAAATAATTTTATTTGGTATGTGCCGCTATAGAAATAAAGAATCAAAATGCTAATAATTTGACACTGATGAATCGGCCTGAAGTATATAACTGGTAAATTCCATAATTAAAAAAAAAACATTCACTGAAATTCTTTAATGAGTTACAGGTTAATGATACAATTAGCTGAATTTAAGTTCTGTCTGCTGTTTTCCAGTGAACGGTGCTGGAGATGCGGAAGAACCCATCAAGAGAAAAATTCAGTCCAAAGCACGCTCCTCTGCTGCTGCTAAAACTGATGCTGAGAATACGAGTAAATACTTTTCTCCAGTGAAGAAGAAGGATGAGGAGTCTGATGAAGATGGGTTCGTGGAGGTCCCACAGATCACAGTGACAGAGCCTAACGCAGATGTGAAAGAAGAGGACGATGACAGTGAAGATGACTGGGAGGAGGTGGAAGGTCTGTGAATATTAGGGGATAGGAACATTATTGTTATTATTGTAAAGTTGCACAATAATAATTCATAATCTCTTAAAATTGTACTGTAGTTTGGCAGTGGTGAGATAAAGAACGTTAAAAGAAACACATAGACAGTGATCTTTATATATCATCATAGGTTATTAATTATTCTTTTTGTCTTGTCTAAATGATTGTACAAAAGGCAAATTGGCACCTTTTAGCCAATAAGTAGTATTTCTATTACAATGTTAGTCTTTCTTCTGCTGTAAATACTGTGATACAGCCCTACTATGTGTTTGGATATTGTCAGTGAAGAATCACTAGCATGTTTATATTTTAAATCTGACCAAAAAAGGCTATAAAAGACAAAAAACACTATATGATTTGAATAATATTGTTATGCTTGTTTTGGTTGTGAAGGAGTTTAGCTGTAATCCTTTGTTTTGTTTTTGTTGTTCAGAACTGGAGGAACCTCTTGGTCCAGTGGAGCCCTCTGCTCCGACTCTCTCCATCCCCGAGTCTGTGGAAATAGAGATCGAGACTCCAGAGGCCAGGAAGAGGTGAGGGCGGACATCTTTTATTTTTCAGTGCTCATCTCACTGGAACATGCTCTTAGGCCTACTGCTGATTTTCAGATATTTCAACCAATCAAGGAGTATTGCATAAAAATTTTGTTTAATTTATCTTAAAGATGCTTTGTGTAACTTTTCTGGTGGAGGGTCCGTCAAACGCTTTTCTTCATGGAGATGTTATTGCTTTGTCTGAAATGTTTCACATTATGGGATTAAACCTGTCTATCTTCATGGAGACCAAACCAGCCCAAGTTACAGGTCAGATCTCTGGAGAGGCAACCCCACTCACAGTCAGAATGCCAGTTTTTCTAGGTATTTTTGAGCTATAAAACCACCTGTTATTCCATAAATATAAGGTCGAGCTGTTTAATGTCATACTGTGGAACATTCCAAGCAGAGCAGTGACATATCCATAGAAAGAAGCAGGTGACAAACTCCCAACCAAAAAGTTACACAGTGCACCTTTTTACCTTTTTAAATAAAATCTGTTTGTTTATGGGGGGTTTTCTCCAGAAAGAAGCAGCAGGCCGAGTTGGATGCCTATCTGCGGAGAATGGTGAATCGATACAAGAAGGACCTACTCATAGACACTCACAAGGTTTAATACATTTACACAAACCACTTTAAAATGTCCCAGTTAATTGCAGCAAATAACAAATAGCACTTAGAACAAGCTGACTCCTAAATCTTGAATCTTCTGTTTTTTGTTGCCATGTGTAGGTGCACCTGTTGTGTCTGGTGGCCAATGCGCAGCACCGGAACTCTCTGTGCAGTGACCCGGACCTGTTGGCGATGACTCTGTCTTTACTTCCTGCTCACTTTGGAAATGTGTCCAAAGAACGTATCAACGAGAACTACCTCTTCGGACTGCACAAGTGGTACGCAAACTTTAATAATGTTATATTCTAGTTCTCATCGTGCTTCTCAAATCTCATCACTAGGATTGATATAACCACACACACATACAACACATAAACCATATTCAGTGTTTGCACGCATAACTCAAAGTAATAGGCACTTAACTGCCTACATTACATACAGTTAATACATACATTATTTTCTGTCATAGTAATGGAAGGTTCTGATTTCCTCATTGATAAAATATCCTAAACATAAAGACTTTTATTATTTAAAGATTCTACATTTTTTGTTATTAGTGAAGTTACGTTTTTTGTTTTTTTTAACAACAAAGACTTTACTTTACAACTGCCCTACAAAGGCTTATTTTTTTCTCTTTATTTTGGTCAGGTTCAAAGTGACCTTCACTCTAAACCCCAGTCTCTCCAGTGAGGACTGTCCCAGCCCCCGGTCTCTTCTGGAGAGGAGACTGGCAAGTCTGTCAGCCAAGAACCACCAGGAAATGACCCATGTGAGCTATTACTTTATTTCATTTTAAATTGAAATTAAACATTTGAAATAATTTAAACTGGGATACACATCTTGTGTTACAGTTGTTCCTTTTGGTGCTCAGGTCCCTGCAGCTTTTTTGTCGACTGGTTCTGTCTCTACAGCCTGTGCCATTTAAACCTCCATCCACAGCAAAGGTGAGGACACAAAGGATTTATATAAAAATACATGTATTATTATAGCCATATTGCCACAGAGTCTGAATGCATAATAAAATTAACGTGCACTGTTGGGTCTGTTACAACATTCTATTAAGTGGAGATTAATTGAAGTAGTATAATTTCCTTCACAAACAACAAAACATCCTCTCTTATTCTGTACGAACATGTTCTAAAATATGATTCTTGTTTTAGTTTGTCAGTTTGTCATATTTAGGTATTTTTGTCCGTTTTCCTGAATGCGTTAAAATGTGAACTTTTAGAACACAATCTTTTTATTAAAACGTAAATTGCTAGTTGGATATTTTTCCCAATTCATTCAGCCCTAATGTTGACCAGTTTTTCCTTCTCCAGGCTAAAGGGAGCAAAAGCCAGAGCAAACCCAACTCCCAACAGACCTCCTCAGTCGAGTCTAGTCCCACTGAACCTCAAGTCTCCCCAGGATCCAAGAGACCGGCATCAGGGGAGAAAAAGGAGAGAGGAGGTAAAAAAGCCAGAAAGAAGTTAGTTAAATCTGAGGAAGAAGAGGAGGAAGAGGAGAAGAGAATGAAACCTGGACAGAGACCTAAGAACAGCAAACGCAGAAGTGTGGCCTCAAAAGTGAGCTACAAAGAGGAGAGCGGCAGTGATGGAGGGACAGACGGGAGCGAAGAGGAGTTCAGGGCTGTGAGTGAAGAAGACAGCGAGGAGGAGGAAGAGGAGAAGAAGACCAAGAAGGTGAGGTCCATGGAACAGAGTGTGGATTTGTTGTGAGGAGGGCACACTTGGGACAACAGATACAAATACAAATATAATGTCCAATATGTCATGGGGCTGCTATTAATGATTATTTCGGTAGTTAACTAGTCACTAATCATTTTTTATTTGTTAACTGGTTACATGATTTTGCCTTTGAGATTTTTTTTATTACATTTTCACCAGATTAAAAAAGCAGGAATATGTCGACTGAAATATATTGATTCACTGTTGCCACCCAAATAAGTAAACTAAATGTTTGTTAGGACAGAAGTAATTAGTAGTTCTGAGTAATTCAGAACTTTCTACTTACACTTTAAATAACTTATTTAGATTAGATGTCTGTTAACAGTGGGGAATTGAGAAATTAGTTGAAAACATAAACTAGTGTGTTTTTAAGCCTGTGATGATTAGGCAACATTTGTTCTCAACATTTGATTAGACAACAGACTGTGAATAACTTATATTTTAATGTATCTATTAGAAATCTCCAAAGGACAAAAGACCTGCAAAAAACAAAACTTCAGCTCCAAAAAGACGAAGTGGAGGAAAGAAACAAGACAAAGAGCACAGCCACGAAGAGGACGATGAAGAAGTGTCTGTGAACGAGCCTAAAAAGAGGAGACAGAAGGACAGCCCTGGAGCCGATGAGTGGATAGAGGTGTATTTGGACAAACCCCAGTGTTGGGTCTGTGTGGAGGTGGACAAGGGGGTGGCGCCTCCTCAGGTCATATCCCAGAATACAACACAGCCGCTGACTTATGTGATTTCTGTGAACGGAGATGGATTCCTGAAGGACTTAGGCTCCAAATATGACCCCACGTGGATGACCTTGTCCAGGAAGAGGAGGGTGGATGACGAGTGGTGGGAGGAGTCACTGGAGCCATTTTTAGGACCTGAGGATGAACGGGACCAGCAGGAGGACAAGGAGGTTTGATTTAATTAATGATAATAACAATAACAGGACTTTTGTGTCTTATTCAGTTTCACTATATAACTTTTTGGTAGAGGATTGGTCAATATTAAGATGTTATTGCTTTTCCTGTAATGTTCCACAGTATGGTATTGAACTTATTTAACATGCATTTATTCAATAAGTGGTGTAAGTGGTGGAGTCAGGTGAGAGGTGAGAAGTTTAATGCTGTACTGTGGAATACTACAGGCAAAGCTTGATTATCTCCATTGAGACAAGCAAGTCCTCCACCAATAAAGTTACATAGTGCACTTTAAATAATTTGAGTTTATTGTTTATTACCTTTAAAATATTACTGTTTTTGTTTTGTTTTTTCTTATGAGATGCATCTACTTTAAATTGTAACGTGTGCATAAGTACTTGAGTTGCAGAGATTTATTTATTTCTTACTTTTTTACAACATTTTAGAGTTAACAGTTTCCTTCATTACTAATTTCATTGTATTTCTCTTCCTTCAGCTGCAGTCAAAGTTGAGGAATAAGCCTCTGCCAGTGTCCATCACAGAATATAAGAACCACCCCCTGTACGCCCTGAAGAGACACCTGCTCAAATATGAGGCCATTTACCCAGAGACCGCCTCTGTGCTGGGCTACTGCAGAGGAGAGCCTGTCTACTCCAGGTACAGTATGTGTGGAGATACTAGACCTGTGCTTCTCAAACTTTATACACCAAGTACTACCTAAGAAAATATTAAGCCTTCCAAATACTCCCAGATCTATCCAGGATTATTCAGGTCTAAATTAGGGCTAAACCAGGTGTGGGGATGGAGCCTCACAATTACTACTATACTTGTTCTAAACAAGGATTAAACCTATGGAGGACAAAAAATAGAAATACATTAAAGGTCTTATATTACACAAAACTGACTCTTGTGAGTTTTAAGCCATGTTATAATGTAAACTCCTCAAAACATACCTGGAGTTGTGTTTTGTTTTTTTCCACACAATTTTGAGTAACCCTTTATTATTAGTCTTCATCTCCCGAGTTCAAAATGTTCTGTTCCACCTTGTGATGTCATGAAGCGGTAGTTTTCAAGTTAACAGCTACCGTTTACCTTTTGTTCAACAGAGATGGGAAATTCCAGGGCTAAAATTGTCCAAATGATTCTGGTGAATGTGTATGGCAACACAGTGGAACGTTTCCTGTTTTACAACGTGACATCACAAGGTGGAACAGAGTGTTTTCTGTTTGAGAGAAGTGTAAATATGAGGGCTGTGTGTGTTAAACATGTGTGAATGAAACAAAACACAACTCTGGGTAATTTTTTTTAAGAGGAAACAACATTATAACATAGATCTGAAAATAGTGTGATATAGGCCCTTTAATAACTAATAGAAAATACTTGAAACACAGACTACCACCACCTGAAGGAGCTCACCAAAGTTTCAGAACCACCATATAACGCCACTATGGACCAGCTACAATTAAATACACAAACAGTAAGCATGTTTTTGTATTGTATTTTTATTATTGTCTAGGGATTGTGTGCACACTCTTCACTCCAGAGACACATGGCTGAAAGAGGCTCGAACTGTCAGACTGGGAGAAGAGCCATACAAGGTACCAATCAATGACTTTTTACAACTTTTACAACTATTACTAGTACTATACTGCTACTACAATCTACCTATGTGTGCTCCTGTCCTCCACAGATGGTGAAAGGTTTCTCCAACCGCTCTCGTAAAGCCAGAATGATGTCTGAGAACAAAAATGAAAATGACCTGGCTCTGTTCGGAGAGTGGCAGACGGAGGAATACCAGCCGCCCATTGCCGTTGATGGAAAGGTAAATGACATATTCCATCTATAGTTCCAACTGTATACTTAAAGGGCCTATATTACGCTATTTTCTTATCTATGTTATAATGTTGTTTCCTTGTCAAAAACATACCTGGATGTTTGTGTTTTGTTTCAATCACACGTTTAACACACAGACCCTGTATATTTAGGCTGAGTTCTTCCCTCAAATAGAAAACAGTCACGCAACGTTTTGAGCTGTAGATGTAGACGGACTAATGATTTAGGATTACTCAAACAAAACACAACTCTGGGTATGTTTTTCATAAGGAAACAACTTTATAGCATGACGTAAAGCTCACAAGAATCAAATTTGTGTAATATAGGACCTTTACTGCTTCCATTATTACTAGGGCCACATTAGTGCACATGATACTAGTGTGGTTGATACGCAAAAGAGATCACAATTTCACAGTTTTATTGCAGTTCATGTAAACTTAGTCTCTTTATATTACTTTGAAGAGGTAAATAAAGGCATTAGCTTCTTCTGAAAGTTCACACTTCATTGCAATTGGTTAAATCCACTTGTAACTCACCTGCTGAGGCTGACCAATAGAACTGCATCGTGATTTGTTGATTTGACCAAAAATCAGGAATGAGATCAGCATTTGATTTGTATCACCATATTGCCCAGCCCTAACTGACTTAACAAATGCAGCGCTCCTGTCTTCCTCTCCAAGCTCTTATATTTTTTATGTATACCTGTCTCTTGTGTAGGTTCCCCGGAATGATTATGGGAACGTGTACCTGTTCAAGCCCTGTATGTTGCCCGTGGGGTGTGTTCATCTGAAGCTGACAAATCTGAACCGCGTCGCTCGAAAACTTAACCTGGACGCTGCTCCTGCGGTCACTGGCTTTGACTTCCACGGAGGATACTCACATGCTGTGTAAGAGGAGATCACACTTTTTAAGAAAATTATAAAATTGCAAATACACAATTTCTCATCTCTGCAATTAAAGGTGCACTGTGTAACTTGTTTGGTGGAGGGTCTGTCCGTCACCTGCTTGTGTCCATGGAAATGTGCCTAAAATGCCATAAATTTAAGAATTTCCATGGAGACTTGCAAGCCAAAATTACAGGTTAGATTTCTGAAGAGTCGACACCACTCACAGGAAGAATTTATGTTTTTTAAGATATTTTTTTAGCAATAAATAACACCTGTAGTTGAATAAATGCACGACAGATTAATTTAATACCATACTGTCGACAATTTAAACCAAAGCATTAACGTCTCCACGGAGACAAACTGGTTGCGGACCCTCTCCAGAAAAGTTACACAGTGCACCTTTAACTGAGTCCAGCATGTTCTATATGTTTTTAGTACGGACGGGTACATAGTGTGTGAAGAACATGAGGAGATTCTGAGAGCGGCCTGGGTCGAAGAACAAGAAATCTACAAACAAAAGGAAAAAGAGGTAAAATGGAGAGACAGTTAATAATACAGCTACAAGAACACAGTGATTTTATATTATCACGTTTTAAGTAATAGGTGAAAAATATGCACATCATCATGAATAATAATGAAATTGAAAATCATATTCAAAATATCATTACAGTACCTTTTTTTTCAAAGTATGTTCTACAATCTAAACCTGCAAAAACTTTGTGGTGTATTTTTATTAGTACTAGTCTGGTACATTGCAGTTTTATGGTTTGAAATAATTTGTTGTTGAATTGACAAGAGCTCTTCTTGGAGATGAAATGTCTTCAACTTAAAGGAGCACTATGTAACTTTTCTGGTAGAGGGTTTGTCTCCTGCTGATTGCAAAAAAAAAAATCAGGGAGTATGAATTGTATGTCTTGTGCTGAATTTTGAATTTTAACTCAAATTTGATTCAGTACCATCATTTTGATGTCTAAAGTTTTTTAGTTTTTTTGTAAAAACAAAACAAAAAAAAGTGATAATAAATAAATGGATAATAATTTCTGTTTTATTGAAATCTAACTGTTCCCCATCTAAGGCCGTGGCTCTTATATTTACTCAATTTCTCATGACCGCTAAAATGTGTATCTCTGGCATTGTTGTTTTGTAAAGGTAGCTTACAGGAGGAAAAAAACTGGATACCGCTGCTGTAAAGTTTTTTGTTTATTTTCACAGAAGCGTGAAAAGAAAGCTCTCTCCAACTGGACTCTGCTGACCAAAGGCCTTCTGATCCGTGAGCGTCTAAAACAGCGTTATGGTCCTCTGTCTAAAGAGTCTAAGGAGGGACCTGAGGGGGAGGCCGGGGGCTTCTCATCTGACGAAGACCACGACCAAGAAGACCTGAGCCCAAAAGAAAAGACTGCCTCCGAAGCTCTGGCTCTGTCCTGGCCACAGAACAGACAGACTGAGGAGGTAGAAACCAGCAAAACCAAATCTAAACGTGGCAAAAAAGAACAAGAGAAGCATTTGTTTCCATTTGAGAAAGTCTAATTCAGATACAGTCCAAGAACAGAATACACTGAAAAGTCAACGGCACTTTTTGATAGTTTCCGAATACTTATGTGGTTCCGTACACATAATTTTATTTAATTGGAAAAATTAAATAAAAGATTTATGTGATTTTTTTTTTACTTTATTAATAACCATTTTGATAACTCTAACATACCAACATTTACATAAACAAAAGGCCTTTAATTTCTTTTTCTGAGCTTGTTGAATGCAGTTAATGTTGTCTTTTGGCAGATTTTGTCTAATATCACTATTAATGTACAGTATTTGCCTCTATAACAAGAGATGTGTCTGTCATGTTTTTGTACAAAGTATTTTTGTAAGAAACTTAAAAAATAAAGCAGTTGTTTCCATATCTTGTTTTCTTTTTTTGTAATCTTTTGAATCAGTCTTTGCTATGTAAGACAGATGCTTATTTCAACTATAATATTAACTTTTTAAACCCAGCGAATTATTGTGAAATACTGAATATTAATTTCTTCAGTTTTAACCGTGAAACATTCTGTGTGTTCTAGCCTCAGGGACTTGACAGTGTAATTATTTTTTTCCTGACAAGGTCAAGGGTCTGAAAACACTGGTGTAGTAGATTCTGATTAAAAGTGAGTGCAAATGATTTTGTTTTGCAATACATTATCACCACTTTTTACTTCAAGGTGCACTACATAATATTTTTAGTGGACGGTTTGCCACCTGCTTATCTACATGGAAATGTTATTGCTTTGTCTAGAATGTTCCACAGTGCACATTAAACCTATTATATCTTTTATATGGGAGAGAAGCAGGTTACAGCATTATGCTACAATACAATAAATAAATGCTAGATTGATATGTTTAATGTTATACCATGGGACATTCAAGGTAAAGCAAGAACATGGAGACAAGATAGCGGACCTTCCACCAGAAAAGTTGCGCAGTGCACTTTAAAGTACAAAATGGTAGCAGTGCTTGTGAGTGGATTATTAGCCATGTAACTAGTTTGACTTGAGTAGAAACTTTCAGTACTCTTCACCACTGACGCTTGCTTAGGGTGACCATTTTCAAAATTAGAAACTGGGACACACCTGGTTTGAGGGGGTTGGTAATAATAAATTTGTGAGCGCATAATTGAGAACATTATTAGGCACTCGGCTCATTCTCCACTCACTTGTGAATCAGTGTACGACATGAGTCTTTTTGCAATTTTCAAGTACAGTTTTCTCTATTTAGACAAAAACATTTGGCAATATATTCCCCTCTTTACTGTTGGCGGATATCAAATTGGTCAAAAATAGGGACACCTGGGACATGTCTTGTATAAAACTGGGATAAATCACTGATTTTGTATACAACGGCTGGGACAGGGGACACATGGCTCAAAACTGGGACTGTCCCGGGTAAATAGGGACATCTGGTCACCCTACAGTTGCTGGACATGAGGTTACAGAAGTGCATTAAAACTTAGACAAACTTTATTGATCCACAAGGGAAATTATTTGGATACAGTCGCTCACTCATCACAATATAATATAATAACAGAGAGTAACAAAAATAGATGGTTAAAAAAAAGATAAAAAAAAAAAAAAAAGCAAGAGACAGGTGTCAAATGTGACATAATTATAAAATAAATGTATATGTACAAGTCAAAATAAAATAGAAAGACCATGAGAAATATAACAATTTTAAATAAGGCATTAATAATTAAAGTTAAAAAAAAAAAAGATTAAATAAAAAAAGATTAAATAGAGGAAGGAATAAACTAATTGTGCCACTGAATAATTATTTTGCTCCAGAGGGCTTTGTTTTGATTGACAGGGGAAACCGGATGTGACGTGCCGCATAAGTCGCCGTGTAACTTCCAGGTTCCAGCCCCGTGGACTCAGTAAAAATCGTTCTTTCCTCACGTTTCTCCGCCAAATTAAACGCCTTTCTGTGTGATCGCGGACCGGACCGGTGCCACGGAGCCAGGTAAACCCCTCACCTTCACCCCCGTACACACTTACCCCTCCGCTGCTCCCCCCGGACCCTCCAGCACCGAGTCGCAGCGGGCCTTGTTTACATCGCCATCCCCGGGCTCGAGTGACTGAGAGGCGGAGGCACAGCGGGAGACAGCCGCGCTACGACACGGCTGGGGGACCTCATGTACACCTACTTATTATTACCCCTTGTGCATTAAATTTAGTCTGACAGCTCTGTTAACTCAAGCTTTTAAAAATATTGATTTAGCTTTTTTGTCTCGCTGCCAAATTATAAAATACAGCAAGTTAGCACACGAGCTAATCATGCTAACGCTTTTAGCCGCACGATCAGTGACACAGCGCTGAAATTTGTTAAAGTTTTAAAGAGATTACGTGACAATTTTATGATTATAACAAAGACTGGACTATTTATTTTTTTCTGGTCCAATGTCTTTAAAATCTCCCTAAAACTTAATCATTTGAGTAGTTGTATTTATTGCTCCCACACACTGATATAGTATTGATTACATCCAGTTTTATCAATAATATGTGATTGAAGAAGATTGCAGACACACACTGGCTTACTCGTTATTTTGTCACGTTTTAATGTCTGCTTTGTACTAGATAATTTGCTGCTGTACTTTACTTTACCTTATATTATAAATTATTTGTTATTATGTTGTCATTATGCAACAATTTCTGCTACTCCATCCTTTCTCCAATTTGTAGCATTTTGACTGTAAGAAAATACTACCATTGCAATGAATGGACAAATCATGTTACATATGATCACTACATTATTATGCAAATTGTTCATCATAATCATAATGACAGTAATGTGTGAAATAGTATCTTTAACTACTTAGTCAGCTTGGTAATGGATTACGATCATAAAGACCATGTAACTTGTGAACTAGAAACATACCATGAAGCTTCGGGGAATAAAATGACTAATTCATAATACCAAGAATATATACTCAGAAAACGTTAACAGCTTCAAGGAAAATGGATGATAGTGAAGTTCCAGATACGTGCAGTAACTACATCAACATTGCATCAGACGTTGCAATTTTTTGTGTTGTAATACTACCCAAAAACTCAACTTCCTGACATGATTTACTGAAAACACCCAAAACATTTTATGATGCCTGTTTTGACAGATCTGTTTCATAGTTTTTTGCTGTTTCCTACATTTGCTCAGGATTTGGGTTCGTCCTTCAGATGTGACGTTAATTCCAACCATATTCAGAGCTCTCAGTACAATATTTTCACAATATGCATCTCATGGTACTATTTATTGTGATATTTTGTGGAGCTTAAGACAGATTTTTCTTTTTAAAATACCTTGACAAACCTTTGGTTGTGTCATAATCTCTAAGATTTAAAAGTGTGCTGTTTCTTCCTGTATTACTTCATGTGTTTTCCACTGAAACAGAGCAAAGCATCATGGTCTGTGGTTCCCTCTGTTTTGTTTTTTTAGCTGTTGCTGCACTATAACTTAATTTAAGCAAAGAAACTTGTAATTCAATATATTGCGATGGCCCACGTTGTTATTATAAGACTTCTTTTTCAGTTATCCAGATAATCATTTGGAATATTAAGATAATTATTTTTGAATTATTTATTAAGATAATTATTTGGAATATTAATCAAAGTGGCCCAATTAGCTGTTCAAAAGTCCTCCAAAATCTTCAGATAAGTAATAATTAAAAAATCATTCAAATTAATCAATTAAAAAAATCCTTATCGGTGAGACTATTTGGGAGTCACTTTTTTTATGTGTGTGGCCTACTTCAGTGATTCTCCAATTGTGGTCTTATTGGTTTAAGCAGGATTTTTAGGTGTTGCTTGGGTGCTCCTCTAGTTTACTCTCAAGTTCAACTCCAAGGGGTGGATGATACTGACCCAAAATGCGTATCTCAATAATAGCTGCATTACATTATCTCAATAACAATATTTAGACAATATTTTAACAATGCTGGGGGATGTGCTAAAATCTGCCTGTAAATGCCTTGATTGTGTATCGCACAAAATGTAAATGAACCATACAATTTAAAACAGAAATATCACTTTATGCTCTTGTTTGAAAGATTACCCGTGACTGTTTTTTTCATTTTGTAATAGTTTTAATTATAGTCTGCTCAGTATTCTATTTTTGCGTATCTTTAAACAACAATTGTGTTATTATCAATTATTTCAATGTATTTTTCATTTCTAGTTTAGTTTATCGTGGCTTAATAATCTTAGACCAAACCAGACCAAGTTACAGGTCAGATCTGTGGAAAGGCAACCCTGCTCACAGTCAGAACGGGCCTTTCTGTGTGGAGTTTGCATGTTCTCCCAGTGTCTGGGTGGGTTTCCCCCATCAAACCTAAAAAAAACATGCACCAGGGACTACAGGTGGAAATTGGCTCTAGTGGTACAACCTGCACAGTGCATCTCTCCTGTTAAGGTTAATGTATAATGTGCACTGTCCCTGTCTCATAAATAAACTAAATAAATAGAATGTCTTTTTTTCTGGGTGTTTTTGAGCTTTAAAGCCATGTGTAATTTAATAAATGTAAGGTACAGCTGACATATCCATAGAAACAAGCAGGTGACAGACCCCAACCGAAAAGTTACATAGAACCTTTTAAGTTCACTCTTTAGTTAGTTTAGTACTGCAGTTTCCTAGTAATGAAATGGAAATCTATTTGTTACCCTATGAGTGTTAAAATCTGACACTTAATAAAAGACCTTGCAATCTTTCCTTCAGTCCCCACTCCTCTCTGCCCTCTCTACCCTCTCTACCCCCTCTACCCTCTCTGCCCCCTCTACCCCCTCTACCCTCTCTGCCCCCCCTCTCCGTCGGCCCCCTTCTCTCCGTCCCCTTCTCTCTGCTGGCAGTGCTCTTATCAGACCGCTGCTGACTGTGATGTTTTAGCTGGATCTATGTCACTCGGTCTATATTTAGCCCTGGGCCCTCCCCGAGCCATGGGTGAGCTATGGTCTGGGGCTTCTCTCCAAGATAAGTCCCCTTTTAGTTTGGGAAAATATCATAGTTTATGATTTTATTTACTGAAATCAAGATTCAGTTCATCCTGTGTACTTTTATGCTTCCTTTTGTGGTCCTTGGTTGCTTGAGTTTTCAAGATGAGAAGTTGAGGTTCTGACATGTGTGTTTATCTTTTGAAATTCAGTCATCAATAATAAATGAATTGATTCTGCTTGTCTAATGAAGCTAACCAATAAAAAGTTTTTGCTGTTGGCCTTCTTAAAAGCTAAATTTTTTTTGTGTTGGAAAACATTAGGAATGTAACAATAACAGAAATATCATGATATTGTATTGTCAATAATATTGTGGGCCATCACAATATATTGAATCACAAGTCTCTTTGCTTAAATTCATTGTTATGGTGCAGCAACAGCTAAAAAACAGAGAGAACTACATGTACCATGATTCTTTGCTCTGTTTCAGTCCAAGCTACATGATGAAATAACTGTTATTAAGCACTTTTAAACCTTAATTATTTGGATTATGATAGAAAGGTAGCATATTCACATTTTTTTCTACAAAATATTGCAATAAATATTGTACCATGAGATGCATCGTAGAAATATTGTACCGAGAGATGTAGATATTGATACATCTCTAGAAAACATTCTATCATCTTTGGTCTTTCCTGTGCAAATGTTGTTGCTGTTATGATATGGAAAACTTACAGTAAACCCCTGAAATGTAGAAATATGTAGTCAAAGAGCTCAGATGTTTTGACCCAAGTTCTTCTCCTGACTTGTGCCAGTGTTGAATATTCATGTGCATTTTTCAACTCAGGAAACTTTTCCCAAAAAACATATTTCAGTTCCCAAGAACCAAATAAGCGCAGCATTAAACACATCAAAGAGTATTACATATTATACTAACAGCATCATCAGCTCTATTTGTACAAACCATAGACTTATAAAGAAGTGGACTAAGGGAGAGTGACGTCACCCTTGGCATTCAGCTCTAGTCAAATTAAAGTCACAGAGGCTAACAGTTATAGGAATACAAATTTATTAATGTTCAAAATACCAAAATAAAAACACCAGTGTCACGTAGAGCGGGTAAATACGAACATTTTAAGACCAAAATGAGTTATACAGAGAGGGGTGACAACTTTTCAATGTAAAATCAGTTGGAGCCCGAGTTAATGGAGCCGGAAGTGCCCCCATGCTCACTTCCTATTTATATACAGTCTATGTTTAAACAAAGTAATAACATCTCCCTGGAAACAAGCAGGTGGTGGACTGTCCACCTGAAAATATTGCACCTTTTAACTTAACTAAGATTGAATTTTAGGTCTGTCAACAAGTCAAAGGTGTTTTTACTCTCACAATTGTTGAATAACTTTATTTGCTCATTCTTTTCAAATGAGAAGTTGGCATTTCAGTGTCTGCATGCTAACGCTTGTGTTATGTCTCTGTGTTTTTTCTGTTGTTATTGTGAGCTTGGTTTTCTGTCCTCGTGTGGACTGCACTTTAAGCTTGTCCAGTTAATCCTCTGAGCGGTGACCCTGGACTGAAGCACGTGTTCACTGGGATTAAACGCCAGCAGAAACTCGTGGGAAACTCTCCTCTCTCTATAAATCACATTAGTTCTGTAGGCTAAAAATAATCAGCCATGTTTGTAGTCCTAAAGGCAGAAAGACAACAGGGCTGAACAATTCTGATTTTGTTTTAGTTTTTTTTTTTTCCCCCACCATAGTTTTTTTTTCCATTGTTCATATTTTAAACGTGTTCAGAAGAATTCTCAAAAGACTGAAATATGACCTTTACAAACTAATGCAAGAATCTCGTTTCAGAACATGTTTGTACAAATCTAAATTACAGGTTAGAAGTTTATGTGCAGAATAAGACAGAAGGATATTTTATTGTTTGTGGAAATGGTATTTAATTTTATGGTATTTTAAGAAAAGAAATTGCAGTCTCTGTGATAGGGATGCACCAATCTGATACCGATATCTGATATATGGTCCTGATAGTGAAAATTTTCTGGATCGGGTATTGGCTTCCAAATATCAGTTCAGCCAATATTCAGGTTGGACGTATAAACTGATGTAATAAGACTATTTACTGGTCCAGAAACTCTCATAATGTTTGAACTTTTATTTATACAAAGTTGTTCTGTGGATACTTGAGCGATAAATAACAGTTATGTAACACACTTGGATCAGTTTTGTCTTTTAGTTTAAAGGAAATAAATGCTGTTTTCAGTCTCTGCACTGGTATCGGTTGATATCAGGTATTGGCGAATACTATACTAAGGTATAGTATTGAAACTGGAAAAGCTGGATCTCTACTTCATCTCTGCGTTGCGATTTTGATTTGATTGTGATTCAATTTGTGCTACAATGGGTTGATTCTACACCAACAATTCTAAGTTTATTTATTGTATTTGTAAGATAAGAAAGGGAGTGATCTACAAATATACTTTTGTAAATATGACCCACCCCATTCCCCAGGAGTAATTACAGTTGCATTGTTAAACGGTACTGAGAAGTTTAGTAATATAATGATTAGCAGCTGAAGAAGCCATTAAATAAGTTGTAATTGATGAGGCTATTGGAGCTGGTACATTGTGTGCCTGTGTCTGTCTGTGTGTGTGTTGGCTGAGTCATTCAACAGCAGTTCACACTTAACCTTATCTGAACGCTGTATTTATTGTTTACTCTCAACTGTCCTTATCACTGACCCAATGTAATCACAAGGACGACAGGGTTTGCATTAGTGAGGAGTCAAGCCTTCTTTCATACCATATTAACATACCACAGAGTCTGCCTGGAACACTTACAGTAACACGAGGTGGTCTTGCCCAAGGACACAACAACAGCATTCATCTGTGGGACGTGGAATTGCAACGTCAACCTGTGGGTCAGTGGATTTGACCGCTCAATGAAAGAAAACACAACTCCAGGTGTGTTCTTATGAGGAAACGGCATTATAACATGGCTAAGCTCACAAGAGTCAATTTTGCGTAATATACCGTAGTACCTCTTTAAATACCATGAAAATTCAAGCCTAAGTTCAAAGTGGGGCCCCTGAGCCAAACTCTAAATTGGGCTGCGAATGGGTGCTGAGATTTGTAATACATTTTGATTACATTTTTTGCAGCATAAAGACCGGAGATGAAAGGAGGCCCATGTCAGTGTACCCCCCTCTGCAAACTCAATCTCTTGGCAGACCAACTTTTTACATGAAAAATATGAATAAATTTGGTACTCTGCCCGCTAATACATATTCATTTTTGGCTCAACACGGCTCTGCCTTAGATGGTTGAATGAAAACAAGGTATATGTATGGTACATTTCAGTGTAATTATCAAATAGGATGTTGTTGTTTCTGTTGTTGTTTGTTTCTATTGTTGTTGATTCTGTTGTTGTTGTTTTTGAATTATCTAGACTAGGGTAAGATGGGTCACTAACTTGCAGGCCTGTCACAATATCAAATTTTAAAGCATGATATATTGCTACAGAGAAAGACTGCGATAGTAATAAAACTTCTTTATGCCTTATTTAAATAGGCAGTACCATTAAAAAGACCTGAGGTGCAACATATAAACAGCAGAATGAAAATAATTAACCAAAGAAGTTAGTTATTCAACAATTTACAGCAATGTTCTTTTGTAATAAGGCTACAGGCAGGTCACTAACTTGAATTTGTTTTAGTTTTACTTCTTCACTATTTTGTGTAATCATTTTTGTTATTAGTTGCATTTCTCTTTTTTCCCCCAGTCCTGTTTTTGTTACTACTTTAGAATTTATTATTACCGTTTATATTTTTGCTCTTTGTTATTATAATATATTGTAATGTGTGAGCTTCTGTGTCCAATTAATTTCCCTTGTGGATCAATAAAGTTTGTCGAAGTCTAATTTGTTTCACTTTTACTTCTTTATTATTTATTTTGTATAATCCTTGTTATTCTCATTAGTTGCATTTCTTTTTCTCCCCAGAGTCCTGTTTTGTCTTGGATCGAGGCCTCTGTAAAACTTTCCAAATGAGCGACGGGGAGTGTGACTTCTTCTGCTTCTTCCGCTGCTGCTGAGGAAGAGTCTCCGGACAGGAAGGGAACCATTTCAGCCAATCGGAGAGGGGCGTGCGGGCGGGTAGGCGGGCCGTCTACCTGTCTGGGCCAATTGGAGCGTGGATGTCCGTGGACATGAACAGCCAGGCGTCAGACAGCAACGAGGAAGACTTCGGGGTGAACTCGGAGGAAGAGGAGGAAGATGGCGGCGAGGAGGAGGAGGCGGGGGACATGGAGGGGTATTACGACGATGTAGCGAGCGACGTAGAACAGCAGGGGGCAGACTCATTTGACCCGGAGGAGTACCTGTTCACGTGTCTCACCTATAAGGAGAGCCAGAGGGTCCTGACAGAGGAGGTCAACACTGTGGCGGCCGCGCTCAAGGTGGGTTTATGTTAGACATGGGAAACAGTGCAAAACAATACAAATCTTATTACATTTTTTAACGCTATGACAACAGTCCTAAATTTTCATCATTATTAAAGGGCCCATATTACATTACTTTTTTGATTTATTGTTATAATGTTGTTCCTCATCCAAAACATATCTGGAGTTGCGTTTTGTTTAATTCACTCAAGGTAACTTGAGTTTAATTAATGTCAAGTTTAACACACAAATCCTGCATATTTAAGCTGAGTTACTCTTTCTCAAATTTTAAAACTTGAGGACATAATTAATCTAAAAACTTTTTTGTATCTGGCCTTGTGTATTATTAACAGACTTCCCAGAAACATCCAAAAAATGTTTTTGAATAGAGAGGGGAGATATAACCTTAGGGGAAAGTTTAATCTGAAAGTACATGTTCATACAAAAGCCAATATATCACAAGAAGAAGTGTGAATTTTTGGAATTAGCTAGATGACAATTTGAAAAATGCAACACGTTTACTGCAAATAAAAAAAACAGTGTAAAATAAGTATGTTAATAATTTAAGAATTCTGTGTTGTCAGGCCCATGCAGATGCACACGGTGATGTGCATGTGCCGATGGATAATAATGTACACAATAATATACAGTGAAAGGTTGTGCGGTTGTAAACCAGAAACTGTATGAGAGTAGGTGCTAATAAGCAGTTGCTTCAGCCTACTCGTTTTGGGCTAAGTTTGCTTCTATGTACGCCTGTAATGTAAACCAAATGTAAGAAAGACCAAATAAACTCAACTCTAACAGAAAACACCCATGTGGTAATACAGGAAGTGCTCCACAGTGTTTTTTAAACTCCATACAGCTTCACTAGAAACATTTGGGAGATTTAAGCCCAGGATTTGCCAATCTCTACTGAGCAAAAGATAAAAGGTAACTGTTAACTTGAAAACTACCACTACATGACATCACAAGGTGGAACAGAGCATTTTGAGCTTTGGAGATGTAGACAAAATAATATTAAAGGATTACTCAAATGTGTGAATGAAGCAAAACACAACTCAAGGTATGCTTTTGCTTAATGTCTATAAAAATCGAAAAAAGGAGTTAGTTCATTCTAAAGAATTTGCACTGGTGTTACTTTACGCATTCTGAGGATCTTAGTTATTCCCTGAGACGAGTTTATAATTGCTTTTCACAACTTCCAGAGATGAGTGGAGTTTACTGTGGCTGTAACACTAGCAGCAGTTGGCAGCTAGCAGCATACTCACACAATAAAAAGCGAGACAGAACATAGTGGTCTTATTTTGACCTTGAGCTGTTTATGCCATACTGTATATCACTGCTGTACGGGACAAACTTGGCCTAAAGAGGTCTGATACGGGTCCTTTAAGCCTGTGTATAGTTCAATAATCAGGATACGACATGATATTAATGCGCTTCCTTTAAACAAAAATAAAACCAAACTAATCCAGTTGTGTTATAATTAGTGCTGTCAAAAATATCACGCTATTAACAAGTTAACGCAAAACAATTTTAGTGCCGTTAGACGCTCTTTGTGACCTAGTTTTTTCATAAGCTGTGGCCACTGCTGGTAACGTTAGAAAAACGACAGAATCCCGCTATAAACAGGAAGGAAAACAATTTGTATGAAACTGAGAAGTCCCAGCCGCCCATGCACGCGCACACACGGCTTCACCACACAAGCCCTGCATGCGCTGATGCCACCCACATGAGGGAAACACGAAACAAAGTCCGCTCCAAGACATGCAGCAAATCCGCGCCCACCCCCGACAAGGACCGCGGACAGCGACAGAAGAGAGTGGAACTTCGAACACAAAGATGTCTCACTGACAATTGTTATGGTTTGCAATAAAAAAAAAAAGCATTTGCACAAAGCGGTGCCTATCCACTCTTCTATGTTGTATGAGCATTAAAATGATGATTCAAGAGACAAAAATGTGCGATTAATTTGCGATTAATCACGAGTTAACTATAACATTCATGAGATTAATCGCGAATAAATATTTTAATCGATTGACGGCACTAGTTATAAGACAAGTAATACAAGTAATTACTAACAGTTTAGTTCAAATAAAAATTCAAACATTCTGTGACTTTCTGGGCCGACTATGACCTGTAAATGGTCTTATTTATATTATTAACATTTTTATGTCCAACCAGGATATTGGCTGAATCGATATTTGGAGGCCCATATCTGATCCAGCATTTTTTTTCAGTATTGGCGCCGATATTAATACCAGTATCGATTGGTACACCCCCTACATAATATCACTAAAAACACTTTGCTTGTACACAATTTGGAAAGCCACTACATGAATACATATGTTTTCAGCTATCATTTTCATTTATTTATTTATTTATTTATTTTTTAATCATAAGATGTAGGCCTACTTTTGAGGTCTACTTCACTAAACGTGTTGTCTTTCATTCTTTGTTCTTGTAGGTTTTACCATCTGAAGCAAAGCTGATCCTGGTGCATTTCCACTGGCAGGTTTCACAGATAATAGACAGGTAGAACACAGTTAAATAAGACATGCGTTTGCTGTTACTACATGCCAAAATGGCGTGTTTGAGTGTCTCTTTTGCTGACTGTGCATGTTTCTCTCTCAGATACAAGTCCAACTCTTCACTGGTTTTGTCAGACGCTCTAGTTCAGCCCAGCAGCAGCAGCAGATCCGTCTCTGTGAGTGACACTCCACATTTTACAACATAAGCACTACTAGGCCTGTCACGATAATTACTATATCAACTTTAAATTCAATATGTAAAAGCTGGAACAATATATTTTTGTGGTATTTATTGTGTGTACATTTTCTCTGTGCTACTGGGAAGTTTTTTGTTATTTTTTGGCTATATGATTTAAGCTGTAAAAGGTTGAATTAATAGCTTCTATGACTCATTACAGAGACAAACTAAATACTTAAGTGCTACATTCAGCTATTTATTTATTGCACCTCATGTTTTTTGACAATATTGTACATTTAGAATAGTTTTTGTGGTTTAAATCTGCCCCAGGGTTATTGTGTCAGTGGCATAAATTAGTTACGCAAGTAGTTTCTTAATATATATTTTTTTTTAACTTGCTAATCACTATGTCGTACTTTTTAATCTGAAACTGGATATAGATACGGTATACATTCTTGACCTGTAAACAGTCTATGAGTTATTATGCAAAATTGACTTTTGTGAGCTTTCTATAATGTTATAATGTTAACGTATTATAACCTGCCACTGGTTTTGTCTGATCCATGCATGTTTGATTAATCTAGCGATCTCTCCTGGGTACCATTCAAACCCTCCTTACAACACAACAATTTTCCCTGAATCTACAAAAGCTTGAGAGCAAAGGGAGAAGGACAAAAACTGAAAATGAAACCTATTAAACATGTTAATATGTTATTTTCAAAACATGGTGATCTAAATGTTATGTTTTAGTTGTTAATACCCCATAGAAGTAACATACCTCGTCTTCTTTAGTCTTGAAAATGATTACGTTTCTGACTGATGTGTTGGTATTGTCTCTTTCAGAGCCTCCCTCCGCTTCAGTGTGGCGTGTGTCTACAGGTGGTCCGCAGAGACGCGCTCCTGGCTCTGCCCTGTCAGCACTCCTTCTGCAAAGCATGCTGGGAGCAGCACTGCACCGTCCTGGTCAAAGATGGGATGGGAGTCGGTCAGTGTCCTCCTCACTTCAGTGCACTTTACACACAGGGATCAAAGGGGCGATACTGACAAAAATGAATACATCTTTTTTTTCTCTATGACGACATTGGCAATATTTTAAAGGTGCATTATGTAGCTTTTTGGTTGTGTGTCCATCATCTGGTTATTTCTATGGTTATGTCAATTAAAGAACAGAAGTATCAATTTACTCTTGTTTGGGATAATTATAAACTCAATTATATACTCAATATTCAGAGGTGAGTAGTTTTTAGTTACATTTGCTTGAGTAACTTCTTTTCAGAGTACCATACTTTTACTAGTAACATTTTAATTGAAGTAACAATACTCTTACTTGAGAAAAAGTAGTGGCTACACTTCCCACTGTGAGTAATTCTGTAAGTGACAAAAGCTCTATGTTGATTTGAACAGATATGAGCAGATAAGATTTAGATTTTCTCATTTTTCCTTTGGAAAAATTATCTAAAGAGTGTATTTTTTTTTAATATCATTGTGGTATCAGAATCTGTATTCTGTATCAAGTCTATTCCTTAGTTTGAATTTTTTATATTGTGACATTGCTTTAAAAAAAATCTCAATTTATCTGCAATCTTGTAGGATAAATAAAATAAATAAATAGTATTGTGTCCCATGCCATGCCATGCCTAAAGTACTATAATTAGGTCCTTGAAAGTGTGATAAGTGGCTGCTCTCTGCTCCATATTACAGTGTTTACACGGGGTTTCTGGGTCAGCGTCACACAGCTGTACAACCCTGCCCTCTACTGTGTACCCTGGCAAAAAAGCTCTATGGATTTGGGGTATGGTACCAAATATGTTGTAAGATTAAAAAAATAGTCTTAAATGTAAGCCTATAACCTTAAAAGCTATGGTAGTTTATAAAGCTAAATATAAGGGACTAGGGCAGCATCTAGGTCAGTGTTTACCGTAACCAAAAATATCCTCCAAGCAGTGTCATGAACGTGAAGTCATTTGCATAATGTGATCTGGTATTTCTGGTAATCACAAAGTAGATTAAAGTTGCAGATGTTTACAGGTATTCAAGTAGAAACCACTTCCTGCCTTAAAGCATTCTCATTCTTAGTTGTTCACTGTATGATTTTCTTATTAATCAATCAAACTTTATTTATTTATAGAGCCCTTTACAACACTCAAGGTGACCAAAGTGCTTAACATTAAAGGGCCCATATTACGCTAAGTTCTGATCTCTGTTATAATGTTGTTTCCTCATCACAAAATGAATTACTGAACAAAAGGTAAAAGGTAGCTGCTAACTTGAAAACTACCACTACATGACATCACAAGGTGGAACAGAGCATTTTGAGCTTTGGGGATGTAGACAGACCAATAACAAAGGATTACTGAAAGAAAACACAACTCCAGGTATGTTTTTGATGAACTTTATAACATGGCTTAAAGCTTTTAATCACAAGAATCCATTTTGTGTAATATACCCCCTTAAAAACTATTTAAATATTACAATTATATCACACGAGGTCAGTAGCAGTTTGGCTAGCACTCGCCTCAATACAAGAAGGTTCCAAGTTTTGACTCCTCGGCTTTTTGTGTAGAATTTGCATGTTCTGGCACTCTGGTTTCCCTCATCAACCCAAAATAGGTATTTTAGGCATTTTGAGATGGATCCACAGGTTGCTCAAGCTGTATTGAAGGATGGGTCAAATGCAGAGAATCAACTTCCCTACGGGGACAATAAAGAGTACCTTAAACTAGTAACAAAACTAACTAGAGCTAATCATAATTTGTTGATTTATAAATATCACAATGTAAGTTATGACTTTTAAGTCAGTTTTAGAAGCCAAAGACAAACAGCAGATTGAAAAATATCTAAATAACAAAAGGGAAAAGTACCAACATTTTACAAAGCAAAAGATGAGACTTGATGACATATCTAGGTTTTTATTCATTTTTATATTTTGCACATCAGTTTTGTATGACTAAAGTAGAAGAACAACGTTACAGTATTTTAACTTTTGTGTATGTGGTTTTACAGGTATCTCGTGTATGGCTCAGGACTGCTCTCTGCGCATGCCGGAGGACTTTGTTTTGCCGCTGCTGCCCGGAGACGAACTGAAAGAAAAATATAGACGCTACCTCTTCAGAGACTACGTAGAGGTGAGTCACCATCAGCAAAGGACAGTGTCTCACTCTGTTTGCTCTCTCCACACTGTTTAATAGTCTACAACTGTTCGAGTGTGGTGTGAAAATTGTGGTTTAGGTTTGGTCTTTGGTTTTAAAGAGCCCATATTACGCTATTTTCTGATCTGTTATCATGTTATTTCCTCATCACAAACTGACCTGGAGTTGTGTTTTGTTTTATTCACACATGTTTAACACACAAACCCTGGATATTTAGGCTGAGTTCTTCTCTCAAACAGAAAACCTCTTGTTCCACCTTGTGATGTTGACCACTCTTTACTACTCGGATTAGAAAGTATAGTCCAAGATTGGCTCTGGACTACCTTATTTAAATCTGTTTTGGTGCAGGATTAAACCAGCTTTAGTAGTAATCCTAATGTGTATATACTGTATATGTATATATTTTCAGACTATATTTCATAAACATTATCATAAACAAAGTCAAATATGTGTTTTTTTGTCATCACTGTATTAATTTGGTTTTAATCATCCATCTTAATAAAATAAACACAAAAAAGTAATGCTCTTCCCCACAGCATCTCTTACACACACACACACACACACACACACACACACACACACACACACACACACACACAATGCCTATAGTAGCTAAGTTAAAAACTACCACTACATGACATCACAAGGTGGAGCAGAGCATTTTGAGCTTTGGAGATGTAGACAGACTAATAATAAAGAGTTACTCAAACGTGAATGAAACAAAACACAACTCCAGGTCTGTTTTTGAGGAAGTAACAGTATTATAACGTACCTTAAATCTAACAAGAGTCAGTTTTGTGTAATATAGGACCTTTAAGAATGATTAAACTGAATTCAAAGATGTGCCTGTGTGTAACTACTACCTGGATGTTTGCTGTCTCATGTGTGGCCATTTATCTTCATAATAAAACCTTAGATGTTTTTGCTTTATTTTGTTTCTGCAGAGTCACTTCCAGCTGCAGTTGTGTCCTGGAGCTGACTGTCCCATAGTGATCAAAGTCCAGGAGCCCAGAGCGCGCAGAGTCCAGTGCAGCCGCTGCTCTGAAGTATTCTGGTAACATCATGAGACTCATTTATGAACAATGAAAAACATTAACATCCCGTGAAAACTCCTCCTGTAGGGGTTAAATTGTAAATCAGATCTGTGCCAACTCACTGTGGAGAACCTAAACATCAGAAAATTGAATATATTTGGCAGAAAAGAAAGCTGTTGGAGCGTTTGTCCACTGATCCGAAGGTTGGCGGTTCAAATCCTGCTCAACATAAATCATTGGTTCAGCTCCCACAGAAGAATGCTGTCCTTGTGTCCTTGGGCAAGACACTTAACCTGCCTCGCCCTCAGTGTACAGTTGTGTATGAATGTGTGTGTGAATGGGTGAGCGATGGAAAGTGCTTTGACGCCTTGAAGGTGGAAAAGTGCTGTATACAAATGTGACCGTTTACTGGACTTGTGAGAGGAAAATGGGGTTAAAATTGTCACGCTTGAATACTGTAGAACATTAAAGGTATTAAAGTGCTCTCTCTTCTCTCCTGAAGCTTTAAATGCCGTCAGATGTACCATGCGCCCACAGACTGTGCAACCATCAGGAAATGGCTGACCAAATGTGCCGATGACTCCGAGACGGCCAACTACATCAGCGCACACACTAAAGATGTAAATAATATTTACCATATTTACCAAACACTCTTTAGCCTCTATGTTTTTACTGACCAATTATTCCTAGAATGTTTGACTTTGGATCAGTAACCCTCATCCATTTGAAGATGCATGAAACAAAAGTTTTAACAGCCTTAACTAAACAAAACTGTAACAATTTAAATCTAACTATGTGTTTAGTAAGACTTTTCCTCTTCTTTTCCTCTGCTTCAGTGTCCTAGGTGCAATATCTGCATTGAGAAAAACGGCGGGTGCAATCACATGGTGAGTCACTGCCTTCAGTACAAACTGTCCTGAGAAACTGCCTGGACTAGAAAGTCTGGTGCTACTGTTGTGATCTACAGGCTTTAGTGTGTCCAGTTTGTCCAGGTTTAGTGTGTTTATACAGTCAGACTTTCTATGATCAACATTATCTCTGTGTCTAAAACTGTGAAATGGCAGAGCTGACAATTGTCAGTGCACATACAATATACAACACATTACATAGAAGTCCAGCAGTCTTTACTGTAATACAAGGGCTCACATTCTAACTTTTCTTTCTGTTTCTTCTTTACAGCAATGCTCCAAGTGCAAACATGGTATGTAACTTTTCTACATTTTCAGAAATTAGGCAGAAAACTCTTTCAGAAACTCTTTATAATGTAAAAGTAGCTATACATAAAAACATTATTTCTGCAAACTATTTCTACAAATAGTTAAAACTATTTGAAAATGTGGCTATCTTGAATTGCACTGTAGCTGCTGTCTATTTTGTTCTTATATTTCCTTTCATATCACAGACTTCTGCTGGATGTGTCTGGGCGACTGGAAGACTCATGGCAGTGAATATTATGAATGCAGCCGTTACAAAGAAAACCCCGACATAGTGAACCAGAGCCAACAGGCCCAGGCCCGAGAGGCGCTCAAGAAATACCTCTTTTACTTCGAGAGGGTGAGAAGACACTATATTGTATTTAACCACTTTGTTGGGAAATATACATATACATGAAATTTAAAGAAATTGAATTCAGAAAATGTATCTTGGTTTAGTCTTCTAAATAGACTAAAACATAATTAACATAATGTATATTTAAGAATGTACAAAATGTTGTTCTTTTTTCTCTTTATTTTTTATTTTGGTGAGGTGAAATTTTTTTTACTTGTTTAATTTTACTTCCTGGTTGAACATGAGCAGTAGATACGACATGACATGACATCCCTGTTGTCTAGCAGCAACCATAATGTTCACAAGGGCCAACTTCACACAATAGTTACATCACCACCGGACAAAGCGCGGAGAATCCTACAGGATCATGTCCTGACAATTTCATTCACACACACCGTCATAGCCTTAACTGATGTAAAACTATGATAAATGCTTAACAATAGTTAGTGTCCCACCAAACAGATTAATAGAAAAAGGAGAAAACTTGTCATATGCAGTTTAACTTTTATATAGGTTTGGTTTTTCCACTTCACATTTTGACCTTTGGTTTGTCTTTGTTCAGTGGGAGAATCACAACAAGTCTCTGCAGCTGGAGGCTCAGACATATCAGAGGATTCAGGAGAAAATCCAAGAGAGAGTCATGAACAACCTGGGCACGTGGATCGACTGGCAGTACCTGCATAACGCTGCCAAGTTGCTCGCCAAGGTACACAGCGGGTTCATCTGGGCCCTAAACCAGAGTCAGAGTTCAGAATTTACTAGATCACTGTTCGTTTTGACAAGAAATATTAATTTATCTTTTAATCTTAGTCTTGCATAAAATAATTGTATTAATTTAATTTTGCATATGTTGAACCTGAACCTACTTTATTACAATGAAAAATGCATTTAACAATATTTATTTTAGCTTTCCCCCATCTGTATTAAATGATACTGGCCTATAGAATGTTTTGTTTATTTTGGTTGACTAAAATAAAATCTTGCACACTTGGACATATTGATTTCTCTTGAACGGTGTAGTGGTCTCACCCAGTGATGAATATACAGTCCCTGACAAAAGTCTTGTCGCCTATCCATTTTGTAGAAACAAAAGCTTATAACCTGACTTTAAATTAATCGATTGGTTTTAGAAATGTCTCATATGAAAGCTAAAACCCTCCCAAATTATGCTCAATATACTAAAATAAATTTGCTTCACTGAAGAAAGATTGATCATTTAATGAACACAGAAAGGTCAGATTTTAGCAAGACAAAAGTCTTG
This sequence comes from Taenioides sp. WSHXM2023, assembly GCA_029959045.1. Classification (NCBI taxonomy): domain Eukaryota; kingdom Metazoa; phylum Chordata; class Actinopteri; order Gobiiformes; family Gobiidae; genus Taenioides; species Taenioides sp. WSHXM2023. The sequence goes on from CM057086.1 coordinate 28,465,240, forward strand.
TCGTCTTGTCATATGATGCACCCAATCCTAGATTACAGCCTCACCTGTGATCAGTTACTGATCAATCAATTAGTGGGTGTGTATAAAAAGAACCCCAGCACACCAGACCTTCACATCAACTGCAACTTGACCTCTGACAACATGCCTAAGATCCACCCTGAGACCAAAGCGTTAATTATCAAGAGGCTGAAGACCAGATCCACTGCTGAGGTGGCTGACACCTTCAATGTGTCTCAGCGTCAAGTACAAAGAATAAGAAAAAGATCTGAAAAGACTGGAGATGTTTTTGACAAGCCCAGGTCCGGCAGACCCCGCAAGACAACTGCTCGGGAGGACCGTTTGTTGATTCGAAAATCCAAGGCCAGCCCCTTTTCCACTGCAGCAGAGCTCCACCAGGCCTGGTCACCACAAGTCCCTGTGTCAACCAGAACAGTTTGTAGAATTCTGTCTCGAAATGGCCTCCATGGTCGAATCAGTGCACAGAAACCAGCACTAAACAAAAGGCAATTAAAAACCGTGTGGCATTTGCCAAGGCCCACAGCCTGCTAAAAGGATGGACACTGGAAAAGTGGCAGAAGGTGGATTTCTCAGATGAATCCTCGGTTGAATTACATCACAGCCGCCGCAAATATTGCAGGAGACCTACTGGAGCCCGCATGGATCCAAGATTCACCCAGAAAACAGTTAAGTTTGGTGGCGGAAAAATCATGGTCTGGGGTTACATCCAGTATGGGGGTGTGCGAGACATTTGCAGGGTGGAAGGCAATATCAATAGCCTAAAATATCAAGAAGTATTAGCTACCTCTTACATTCCCAACCATAAAAGGGGTCAAATTTTGCAGCAGGATGGTGCTCCATCGCATACTTGTATCTCTACATCAAAGTTCCTCAAGGCGAAGAAGATCAAGGTGCTCCAGGACTGGCCAGCCCAGTCACCAGACATGAACATCATTGAGCATGTCTGGGGTAGAATGAAAGAGGAAGCATGGAAGGCAAAACCAAAGAATCTTGATGAACTCTGGGAGGCATGTAAGACTGCTTTCTTTGCTATTCCTGATGACTTCATCAACAAATTGTATGAATCATTGTCGAACCGCATGGATGCAGTCCTTCAAGCTCATGGAAGTCATACAAGATATTAAATATGGATCTCACAGCACCACTACTTAATTCACTGACGTTATGCAACATATTTTCGTATTTGAAGTAAATTATTTGTTCAATTTTCTGTAGGCGACAAGACTTTTGTCTTGCCAAAATCTGACCTTTCTGTGTTCATTAAATGATCAATCTTTCTTCAGTGAAGCAAATTTATTTTAGTATATTGAGCATAATTTGGGAGGGTTTTAGCTTTCATATGAGACATTTCTAAAACCAATTGATTAATTTAAAGTCAGGTTATAAGCTTTTGTTTCTACAAAATGGATAAGCGACAAGACTTTTGTCAGGGACTGTAGTGGTACATTTGACCTTTCCTAAAATGCTCTTTTGATGCATGTCACTCGTCTGTTGCAAATTAAATAGAGAGAGACTAAATGGATAATGCAGTGTAGTGGTTTCAAGTGTCCAAAACCAAAATTATTGCATTAATAATAATAATCTCTTGTTTTTTTTCCCTCTAGTGTCGCTACACATTACAGTACACCTATCCATACGCTTATTACATGGAGTCTGGGCCCCGCAAGAAACTGGTGAGTTAAGTCCGACTTGCATAATAATAATAATGTTTTTTTGTAAACATTGAAGTATGTTTTGTGTCTACAGTTTGAGTATCAGCAGGCGCAGCTCGAGGCCGAGATCGAGAACCTGTCGTGGAAGGTGGAGCGGGCAGACTCGTACGAGAGAGGAGTGGTGGGAGGAGAGGAGCTCAGTGCCAGTGACAGAGGGGTCAGTATCACTTCATAACTTTGGCCAGAGATACTGTGCCCTGTGAAATCGTGCTTAGCTGATTTCACTTGCGATATCTGTGAGGTCACAAACTCACGAGAATCCATCTTGAAAGATTTCCTGCTGTATGGTTAATCGGGCATACGTAGGCTTGTTTTAGGTCTAAGTTTGTGCATTTGTGGACAGGGAGGATGTCTGAGCTTTTCTCTCAACTGGATTTAAATAAACTTATATTTTTCGTCTTGTTCTGCTGTTGTGACTCTTTGACCAATCAGATTCAAATAATCAACATGACGTTCTGCGTTTTCTGATCTGTTTCAGTGAGAGTCGTTCCAGATGGATAATGTGTCAAACTCAATTCAGAGTGACACACATATCAGTCTGGCATGAGCCAGGTTAACTATTGTACGCCACAAGATCAAATAAATTATTACTCATACCACTTACCATCTGCTGTTATATTTAGCATGTTCAGATTTAACACATGCTGTAACTTGCTTTTTTTTTTTTTAATTATTCTAAACTAGATGTGTGTAGAATCCCTCAGTCGTCCAGGTAGAATCCATGGCAAAAGGAGAAATTCAATTTGTGGCAAATTGTCCAGTTGACAAATTGAATTTCTCCTTTTGCCATATTCTAAACTAGCATATTTTCCCATAGAATTATTATAAATACATTCAGTGTAGTAAAAATGAATTGGTATTTAAAGTTGATTTGAATTATATGCTCTATCTGAATTTGACTTGACATGCTTTTGCTCCAGGTTTTGGGGGTCAGAAATGAACATGCATATCATTCTGAGAATTATTTTTTTGTAATAACATGATTAACTTTTATGCTCTCCTCCTCAGGACTTGGAGAACCAGATGCACATCGCAGAGCAGAGGAGACGCACGCTGCTCAAAGATTTTCACGACACATAAGACTCCTCCTCCCTTCTGCCTACAGTGCTCTCCCTCCATCCCTCTTTCACATCTCCATCTTTTTTTTTCTTTCACTCTCAAACAGCAGCAGGGTTCACTATGGCACGATTGTATCTTTTTATCCATCCATTGTTTTGACATGTATAGCTACACTTATGGTTTCACTAAAAACTTCATGTTATATTACCCCAAAACTTTTACTCAAAAAAAAAAAATATATATTAATCTACAAGTTTCCAGAAAACAATCTTAAACAGAAAATGGCCAAGTTTTAAATCAAAGGTCCTTTATTCAAATGCTTTAAGGGTATATAAATGTGCACTAATATAACTGTTATAATGTCATTTCATTACTATGATAAATTACTATTACACCAAGAGCAGTTACCAAGTACTTGTGAATTTTGCCGTATATTCAATTTTTTGGTCGAGAAATTTCTTGGAACCAGATCACAATTTTGATTTCACATACACTTTTATATTTTTTCTATTACCAGTTAAAGATAAGATTAAAATAAGGTTCTTCTGAGCGTTCACACTTTGTTGTGATTGGGTGAATCCAGCTGTCAATCACTCAGATCATTGCTGAAACTGACCAGTAGGAGGAGTGGGTGGGGAAAAGTCTGTTTGAGCAGGCGGAGAAATAGTGAATCACAATATGACTTTATAACTAAGAATAGCAGATTGTCAAGTTATTTCACATCACTTACAACTTTTCAGTTTGTAAAGTAAATTCTCACTACATTTTATACTCAAATGTTTACTTTTTTCAAAATTAGGAAAAGATAATTTGGGCAAGCATTCTAATTTAAATGTTTTGAACAAGGTAGGTCTAAACTTAGTCTTATAGCATTGAATAGAGGACCTTTACTGTATTAACTGTACCATTACATTTCATAATATTGTAACTTTATTCTGGCAGTGAGTTGCTTCTGAACTGGTCTGCTAAAATCTTTACTTTTTTCCATTTTCTTTCCAATCTTAATTATTTTTAAATTTTAAAATACACTTAGCAGCCTCTACAACAATGACAGATGATCTCGAATGTTGTTACGGCTGAAGCTAATCTTGCTTAAAAAAAACCCCTGTTAATTATGAAATAGTGTTCCCCATATAAACACTAGATATGGGAATGACAGTATTTTCCTACCTAATTTGCATGCCCATGTATAATACTTAATGTATGTGTATAAAGAAGCTTTTTTAAAGGTATTTTGTCACTATTTCATAATTAACACGTTTCTCATTTGCTCTTTAGACCTTTTGACGATTTCCACTGCTGAGAATAAAGTTGTAATTTTGAAATTATTCTAGAATATAATAAATTTGAGGTAGATTTCACTATTTTTTGCTTATTTCAGAAACAAAATGACCGTTAAAGATGCACTGTGTAACTTTCAGGTGGAGGGTCCTCTACCTGCTTGGCTTCATAGAAATTGCATAGTTTTGTTTAGGAATATTCCACAGTATGGCATTAAACTTACCCATTTTGCATTTATTCAATTACAGGTGATTTTATTTCTCCAAAAACCTCTTCAGATTTGACCTGTAACTTGGCCTGCTGGCATCACATGTTTGTCTCCATGGAGTGGGATAAGCTTAATGCCAAACTGTGGAATATTCCAGGTAAATGATAACATTCCTTGGAGGAAAGCAAGTGGCGGGCCCTCCACCAGCAAAGTTACACAGTGCACCTTTAACAGATTTGTTTTAATGCTAGATTTAATGTCCCAATACCTGGAAACATCCTAAAATCCATGTAGTTTTAAATGGAGCTGGATGGGTCAGAAATCTATGGTGAAATTTGCTGTTTAACTGTCAGATTGCAGATTTGTTGACCCGGTTTATGGTTAATATTTCTGTAATTACAGGTTCTGTCCACATGAATCAAAAACTGGCACAAAGTTGAAAGTCTTCTGTCAGTATAAATAACAAACTAACAAAAGTGAATTGCATTTTCCACAATAGCTTCTGAAAGTGGTGCCATTATTTAAACTCAAAGATGTGATTTTTGACTGTTGAAAGGACTTTAAGAAATAACATTAATATGACAAGTTTGAGGCGCCAATCCCAAACAAATAATAAGATTCAGCATTTGTTGATCATGCGTTTGGAGATTTCAGGAACAGTGAATCTCCCATAGCGTTACACAGGCCCTGCTCTACATCTGAACTAAAAACAGAGCTTTGTTAACTATTCAAGCTCCTTTCATAACTTATTTTAATAGATCCATGTTTGCATAATAGACTTTTTGTCCTGTTTTTGAAGCCTTAAGTGTAGCTCATGCCTTTGCCACACACTACAGCGCCCCCTATTGACTCAGCATGCACAGACACTCCGCAGCAGCCTACATCTCTCTCCACTCACTTCTAATTCATTGCATTGTTAGACACCACACTTCCCCCTCTCTTTGTTTTGTTCTTCTTTAAACTCATTCACCGATCTTTCACTTCTGGAAAATGGCTGTTGATAGATAGATCGTTTAAAAAAAATTAAAAAGTAAAAAATACCAAAAAATGTCTGTAATTTTCAACGGTTGTACATTAATACAGAAATAGAGTTACTGAGAGAGTTTTTAAAACCGGTACCTGGCTCTTGTGTCTTCTTTTACACACTTAATTTACTTAATTTTTCATTATTTATTATTTTTATAGGTCCTATATTGCACAAATATGTAACTTTATTATTAGTCTGTCTACATCTCGAAAGTTCAAAATGCTCTGTTCCACTTTGTGATGTCGTGTAGTGGTAATTTTCTCATTGTAACAGCTCCTTTTACCTTTACTTCAGTAGAGATTAGCAATTCCAGGCCTGAAATCATCCAAATGATTCTAGTGAACGTGTGTGGAGTTTAAAAACACAGTGGAGCACTTCCTGTATTACCACATGACATCACAAGGCGGAAGAGTGTCCGAAAATGGCACAATATGGACCCTTTTTTACTGTTTACTGAACCCTTGTGGTGGTTGTTGGTTTATTAGGAATTATTAAGATACAATTTACAGATCAGAACCCAAAAAAAAAAAAATGAATTGCTCCCTTGCCTCTCCAATAAGTTTTTTTTTTTTTTTTTTTTTTAAATCATTATCTAACTTGTTTTGTTCATAATGTATTGATCCAAACTTGCTGGTTGTTGTGTCCTGGAGCAAAGCACTTCTTAACCTTGTTTGTACAAAGAAACCATAAGAACAGAATGGCAACAACAACTTTTATCTGCCCAGTAACTGATATTCAAAAGAGTAAACATTCACAAACTAAGCTCCTTGGAACAAAAGTATAATTGGCACAAGCAAATATTATCGTAGCCTAAAAAAAGAAGACCCATCTGACCCTTGACCTTTGGGAATTAGCATCTTGTTTAATATGTGGGTCAGAGAGTGGCAGCTGAGTTTGGCATGATGTGATGGGCTCAGGTCTGACCCAGTTTAAAGTTGGCACGCTTTTCAGGACACATGGCTCTTATGTGTTTGTGAAGGATACTGCAAGGATGAAGCAGCAGTTTGACTCATCAGCTGAAATTAGGTTGGACCATAGAGAAACTGTCAACATCAGATCAAAACATGTTGTGTACAAATCAAAATCAAAAGTAAATGTTGTTAATTCATAATACAGTTTGGGGAATAACTACTCTCCTAAAATGTTAGTACTATTTACAAAAGATATAATACCATTGAGAGAAAGAGAAAGAGAAAGAGAAAGAAGGAAAAGAGAAAAACAAAAGGTGGTGTGCCAGACCAGACCGTCTACTGATTTTTGTTTGTAAGATGTTGCAAAAGCGCATGGTTTTATAGACACAAACAAAGACAGTGTATGGTTTTGGCTATCCAAGCAAAAAGGTTGCTAGTCTGAACACATTTGGACTCATTTTTGTATGAACGATAGATAAATAAATACATGGTTAAAGTAATCAAAAATGTCCCCACAAAGCTGATTTGTGTTTACAAATAAAAAGCAGCATTATTTAGTCGAGCCATTTTGCTGCAATGTAAATGGTAAAATGTTCACTTGTAAAATGCTTTATTACCTTTAAGGCTCTCAAAGCTTTTTAGATTAAATGTATGCCAACACTGGAGGCAAGGCACATTAAATGTTATGCTTAAGGACACAATGGCTGTATTCACTTTTGGAAGCAGGGATAATGTTTATGTCATGTGTGGCATTCAAACCGGCAACCTTTGAATCAGAGGACCAACCATCTAAGCTACTGTCCCGTACACTACAGTGAAACAACATTCAAAAGGGCAGCGATGGGAAGAATACTTTGAAAATGTATTTAGTCGCAGAATACTGAAGTGAATACCTGCATTTTTGTTATTCTGATACACGATCCAATCAGAGTACTGTATTCTGAAAACTTGTAATACTTTACACAATGATTTAAATACAATTCAATGTTAAAGACGCAACATCAGATTATAACAACTTTATATTTGTTAAATTTTTTATTATGAATTTATGCAACGACACATGCACTCACCACAAGAGCAGCGTTTTATATTTTTCTCATCTAAAGTACATGATCAAATAATTGCAGTATTTGATCATATTCCTTTGATTTTAGAAAAGTAACTACCAGAATACAGTTACTCAGTGATAGTATTCAGAAGACGTATTCTCGGTACATGCATTCAGTAATTTCCCAACACTGAAAAAGGGCATTTAATATATCTATAGATGGGAGGCAGGTATAGATAGTGTTAAAATGTAGATTTTTGTCACTATTACAAATGATTATGTGGTCCAAAAAGATAAATTTGTAAATGTATCTTTTGGGTGAGACTCCCCCCATGTGGGAGCATGACATTATCACACAACAATCAGCTGACAGTTGATTTGTTTTGCTTGGGGTATTTTTTATTTTATTTTATTTAATTTTATTTATTTTTTTTAATATTGATTAGTCAGATTTGATTGACATTTAGCATCTGGTCGGTGGGCGTGTCGTGGCGGAAGTGACGTCGCGTCTGCCGGAAGCTGGCGTCAGTACCATCACGCCGCACGTGTCTCCGCAGCAGCCGAAGATCATGAGAGCTCTGCCCCAACGAACAACCAGCAGACCGTGCACCGGAGAAAAACACGGGACAGCGGCTTTATTCACGCGACTTTAACGTTAACATTCACCACACGGACACGGCACGGCGCGAGGGCTTTTCGGACTGACGCAGGCTTACGTAGACCGAGGAAAGTTCTGGTTCGTTTGACACGATCCGGGCGCTCGTTTCCGCATAGAAGCGTGCCGGTTTTGGGATTGCGTGTAAAAAATCCCGGTAATAAAGGAAATTTCGGGGCGTCATGGCGGAACTCCTGATCAGCGGGCAGACTGGCTACGTACCGGACGACGGGCTCACCGGACAGCAGCTCTTCAACGGAGGAGACGGCCTCACGTACAAGTAAAGCACCTTTACGCACCTTTACGCACCGCCCCCCTGGCAACAGATCACCCTGGTTACATAATTTTCATAAGTTGCATCAGAAAAAAAACAAACTGCATGATGTCAAGAAGCGTAAAGGTGCACTGTGTAACTTTTTGTCTTGGGGGTCTGTCACCTGCTTGTTTCTATGGATACGTCATTGCTCTGCTTGGAATGTTCCACAGTATGACATTAAACAAATCTACTTTACATTTATTCAATTACAGGGTGGTTTTATAGCTCAAAAATACCTAAACATAAACAATAAAAGCATTCTGACTGTGAGTGGGGTCACCTCTCCACAGATCTGACCTGTAACTTGGTCTGGTTTTGGTCTCTATCATAATTGAAAGGTTTAATGCCATACTATGAAACATTCCAGACAAAACAATAACATCTCCATGAAAAAAAGCATTTGATGATGGACCCTCCACCTGGAAAGTTACACAATGCACCTTTAATTGAATCCAAAACAGAAATGAATAAAAATCAATAATTCATTCTAATAATTATTCACAGCTGGTTTATTCAATGTTCAATCAAAAACAGTTTTAGAGTTGGTTTCAAAACAAAAGCTAATAAAATATCTGCAAGACCCTGGAGGCTACTGTCATCTGGATTCCATGTGATTTTTATGCCTGACAAAACGTTAAATTGCAATAGTCTACTTTGTACCATTTATGCTGACATTAAAGGTCCATTCTGTAACTTTTCTGTGGGGGAAGATCTTCCACCTGCTTGTCTCCATGGAGATTTTAGATGGGCTAGATGATAAACTTGATGCTTTGACTTGAATATTGCAAAGTGGAATAAACTTTTACCATCATTCATTTACTTAAAGAGATAATATGTAATTTTCTGGTGGTGAAATGTCAACTGCATGTCTCTATGGAAATAGAAAGTTAAAACCATATTTCGAAACATCCTTTGTGGAGATGGATATGTTTTATTCCATATAGTGGAATATTATGGCCAAAGGAACAATATTTCCATGGAGACAAACAGGAGCACACCCTCCACCAGGCCAAATAAGAGTCAGGTTTGTGGAGATGCAAGCCCGCTCACAGTAAGGACCCATGTTTTTCATAACATTTCTGGTGAAGGGTCTGCTACTTACTTGTCTCCATGGAAATCACAAGGGAAATAGATGCAAAGCAGGTTACAACACTACATTACATTACAATTCAGATCTGTGGAGAGTCGCCCCTATTAACACAGGAAATTACTGTATTTATGAGCAATAGAAACACCTGTAATGAATAAAAGCTAGATGGAAATGTTTAATGTCATACCATGGAACATTCCAGGGAAAGCAATAACATCTCCATAGAGACAAGCAGGTAGCAAACCCTCCTCCTGTTCTCCTCTCTGCATTGTGGAACCATTAAATCATTGATGAAACATTAGCAGTAGTGTCGTGTACTTTTTCACTGACCTCAACAAAAAACGTGATTTGTTCCTGGAAGGCGGCGAGTTTATGAAGCGTGAATAGAAATTGGGTCCAGTGAAATATTTAACCTTTGTGAAGATGCTGTCACCGTTTGAAATACAGACGGAGCTGTTTCCACACACAAACACGTGAGAGTCCTGAGTCACACGAGACCAAATGTGAATGGGTCTGGTACATTTCATTTGACTTTTATTAGTTTTGGTGGATGAGCTTAGCCGACCTCTGTGATGTGACTGTAAATAATATACTGTACTACTAATACTACTAAACTACTACTACTGCTACTAGCACTACTGCTACCTAATCCAGAGTAACTCAGAGAGAACAAAACTGTGCCTCACAGTTGACTCCTGCTGCTGCTGCTACTACTGCTACTACTGCTATTGGTACAGCTACTGCTGCTACTACTTCTACTCATACTACTACACTACTGCAAGTTTAGGAGAGAGTACTAGTATTTCTGTATATTGGTTCCATAAGAAGTCCTTATCTCACCTGCACTTTTACACTAATTGGACAAAGATGGCTCAATAGTCAATTTTAGGAGGAGTAACCAAATCTTAGTTTACTACATATAAAGTTATATGGGTGACTCTATAATTAGGGGTACATTTCATGTATTTATCAATTATACAATTATTTCCTCAAAGCAATGATAGTTTTTACATTGATCCATCTTTGGACAAAATTAGGGGACCTGATTGCGTTATTGATTTTTGCAGAATCATTCAGTTTATATGGTGAAAATAGCATTTTTTGCTTGCCCGCTTTTCAGATTTAAAGTTGACGTAATTTATCAGCACCAAAATCTATATCTGAGTAGTGAGATTTGGAGTGAGATTTAAAAAGACACTGCTCAGGTGTAACCTGCTTCTTCAGAAGAATCATCCTGTTTTACTGCAAACCCAGGTTCAAAACTTTTCAGACATCAACTGGATAATGCACATATTTTTGTAGAAAAGATTTTTTTTTTCTCCTTTTTCAGAACTTTTCAAATTTGGTTTCAAAAGTGTGGTACTTTGAGAACACGATCAGTAAGAAGTTTCGATTGCCTGTTACCCAGTTGGCAAAATTGTTATTTAAATACTTTTAAAACATGTATAATTCCAAAATAACAAAAGTTTAAGATGGCCAAATGATTCTGTATTTCCCCCTCAAGATCTATTTTGAAAATATGTAATTGCTTTAATAAAAAAAATCTAAACCTATTTTTTTCCCTTTTTATTGAAGTGAAATGTACCCCTAATTATAGACTCACCCATATATATATTTTTAGCTTCCTTGAACTGCACATCTTTTTCCAGCTCCAGTGAGTCCATCTTACACCAGTGTCCACAACATTCCTCACTTCAAACTCTGCCGCACTCATATTTAGAACTGCTGTCTGTGAACTTTGAACTGTTACAAGACTCAAATCCACAACAAAATAAACCGAGAGAGCCATAATTTAAAGGTGCATTGTGTAACTTTTATGGCTTTGTCTGCAATGTTTCACAGTATGGCATTAAACCTTTCTATCTTCATGGAGACCAAACCAGACCAAGTTACAGGTCAGATCGGTCTCCATGAGGTTAGAAAGGTTTAATGCCATACTGTGAAACCTTCCAGACAAAGCAATAGCATCTCCATGGTGACAAGTGTTTGAAGTACCCTCCACCAGAAGTTACACAAAGTACCTTTAAAAAAAACAACACACACATTATAGAGTAAAGTTGTATGGTTTTGCCAATAGTCATCAGCATTTTGACACGTTTTTGACCCCAGCAGAGGCGTTAAAGACGGGGTCAGGTGGAGACGTGAGGACCTACACTTCCCTTAACACAAATCCAGAAATAGACCATGGCCTGGACTCTCCTCCCCCAATATTTTTAGACTTCAAATCCCCCGAGTCTGAGGGAGGGGTGGACTCAAAGGGGTGGACATACTGTACATACTCAGAACACAGGGCTTCAAAACATGGCCTTGTTGGGTGTACTAGCATTTGTTCATATATTAGACAAACAAAAGGTCCTATATTTTGCAAAATTGACTCTTGAAATTGAGTTTTAAGCCGTGTTATAATGTTATATAATCATCAAAAACATGCCCAGAGTTTTGTTTTGCTTCATTCACACATGTTTAACTCTTTATTATTACTCTGTCTGCATCCTCAAAGCTCAAAATGCTTTGTTCCACCTTGTGATTTCACTAAATTTTACCTTTACTTCTGGAGAGATTGGCAATTCCAGATCTGAAATCATCCAAATGATTCTACTGAACGTGTGTGGAGTTTAAAAACATGCGTTAAACATGTGTGAATGAAACAAAACACAACTCCAGGTATGTTTTAGATGAGGAAACAACATAACAGATCAGAAAATAGTGTAATGTGGGACCTTTAATTGACTCACACATTTCTGTTATGTCTAAATATAATCAGACTTTTTGCAAATCATGTTTCAAAACGCTGAACCCATCACAATTTTCTGTGTACTGCACTCGTATAGTATCTCATTATTTGGGACTACCACTAAATACTACTATATTTCCTATTCTACAATTGTATTTTTATCAGTTTTCTATTGAACTCATTTTTAGACTGAACTTGTCTTTTTCTCTCTTCAGCGACTTCCTGATTCTTCCTGGGTACATCGACTTCACAGCAGACCAAGTGGTGAGAATTTGACTGTTATAACTGTCAATTTAACACATCTACTGACCAGGCGCACCATCTGGCACTGTGGGGAAATTTTGTTTTTATAGACAAGATTGTCCTTAAAATATGAATGCAAATAATCCATAAATGATCCATAGTATAAGAAGCACTATTTTTAAATGGAAGTTTGAAAATACTGATAGCTGTTCTCAGAGTCCATAGAAAATAGTAGTAGGGAAAAAATGGCCAATATATATATATTTTTTTGCACTGCCCCAGTCTCTGTGTGCCCATGTCATTGTCAGTTTGTCTTCAAATATCACTTATTAAGGTCACAGCAGCAGGCCAAATGTTTGATACTGTTCCATCCATATCAGACCATTCCTAGGAAATAGTTTGTGTTTCAGTCTGGGGTTTTTTTATGGTTTGTTTGGTATGACGTCTTCAGATTGTAGGGTTTCAGATGACGTCACAGAATCCTGTAGACCAATGTTATTTAATACAGATGGGGGCAGCTAAAATGAATATTGTTCAGCTGCAGATTTTTGTTGTAATATAGCAAGGTCTTGGGTCTAGTCAGTAATAGAAATGATCAGGTTCCATATTTGGGAATTTAGAAGTACAATATTATCAATAGGGAAAAGTGTCTCTTGCCCCCCATCTGAGTATGACGTCATCACATTCTTGGTTAAATAATAATTAATAATCAAATGTTATGTTTTTGTATTATTCAGGACCTGACATCTGCGCTGACCAAACGCATCACAATGAAAACTCCTTTTGTGTCTTCTCCCATGGACACGGTCACAGAGGCCAGTATGGCCATCGCTATGGCAGTGAGTACAAATATGCTCCCAGATCTGTGTGCGTCCTGCTCCTCGTTTAGTTTGTTTGTGAATATAGACTAACATAATAGTGAACCTGTCAGGGCACATATTCAAGTGTGATTTATAGAAATAGAAAATATAATAAATAATATTGAAATGACTGTCACTGAGACTTAAACACTAAAGCAGGATCCCAGTAAACCCTTTTTAAATGTACAAATTGATAAAAAACAGAAAATTAATTCCCTACTAGTGCAAAGAAAAATGTACACACAACAAGTACTGATCCCCAAAATGTTGTTTCATATATAATTTGTTGAACAGTAAGACAAAATACTAATAATAGTGAGGTTAACACTCACCTCACAGCAAAAAGTTCCTGGGTTCAATTCTCACACTAAATGAGGTGGTGTTTGCCTTCCCCTGACTGGAGGATCGGTCCACATCAAGATAAGATAAGATAGTCCTTTATACGATAATCCTTTATTTGTTCCACAATGGGGAAATTGCAGACCCTAGTCTTAAAAAACATCTAAGCTTTACCATAGGGTATTAGGCCATAGGTTTGGATTATTGTTGTCAGTATCCATATTTGGTTTATTTACTATTAGAGATTTTACAAACTTTTTTACTTCCTTGCATATTTTTATCTGTAGCTGACCGGTGGAATCGGCTTCATCCACCACAACTGCACTCCAGAGTTCCAGGCCAACGAAGTCCGCAAAGTCAAGGTACTGCTCTCATCACACAGGATCTATGAAGCTCCTGTCTGTTGGCTCTAAGGCCGGTAATCACAGTGTCCCTCACGATTCAATACTATACACGATACATGGCTCACGATACGATATTATCATGATATGATACCTACGATAATCGATGTATTGCACATGATACTCTGGTTCTTAAAAAAGACCAATATATCACAAATACATCTTAGCAACAATATTTCATTGTTAAACCACTTTTTAATAAGTTAATAATAAATACATCTATTTTAATCATCAAAACAGTGAATAAGTGTATTACATAAACAAGTTTGCTTCCACTAAATAAGCAATAAAATTGTAGTGTGGTAACAAAAAAATAGCTAAAAGATTTAAAAAAAAACAAAAAACTCGATTGCCGATATATCGATACCACAGCTCACGATAACGATACTGTGTCACCACATTTAGAATCACGATATATCGGTATGTCAATATTTTTGCACACCTTTAGTTTACATTATGTTGTTGATATCCCCAAGACTGTTTTTATTATTTTAACAATGAACTATTTTGTACCTTTTTGTCCTTCTATTCCTTGGTGTACCTGTAGCTCACAAATAGCCAGTAGCACACTTAGCCTCCTGCCTCATGTCTGCCCCCTGTGTCCTGTGTGTGTACTGCAGAGGTACGAGCAGGGCTTCATCACTGACCCTGTGGTGATGAGTCCAAACGAGCAGGTGAGAGACGTGTTCCAGGCCAAAGCTCGTCACGGATTCTGCGGCATTCCCATCACCGACAATGGCAAGATGGGAGGAAAACTGGTGGGAATCATCTCATCCAGAGACATCGACTTCCTGAAGGAGGAGGACCACGACCTGCCACTCAGCGAGGTTTGGAAAGGTTTAGTTATAGTTTTAAATGGGATTGGACATTTGAGTGGCTGTTGAGCTGTGGAGAGAGGGGTGGAGCGTTGGAAGGTTTTTATTTATTTATTTATTTTGTTTTAGTTTTGTTAAATATTAAAATCAACTAAAAATACAAAGAAAATGGAATTGGACAGTTCTAAAGACGGTCGTGCCAGTTTCAATAAAGGGATGCATTAAAATCCTAAAACCATTCTAATTACCAAATCATAATATTTCCATTATAAACACAGATAATTGTTTATTTTTTGGCCTATTCATTTGGACCGAAATCTCCAGCACAGGCCAGTATTTTGTTTTAGTCGATCTGCTGCCTAAAAAATACACATAAAGTTTTATTTGAACACTTAAACATGAAGAGATAACTGCACAAAACATGGCTACACAACTCTCTTAAACTTTTGTGTTATTTACACAATTTGAGGGAAATGATAAACAAGAATCGGCCATTAGTAAAATGAGTTTATCGGCCGTTAGTTGCTCTGGATTCTAAACAGTCGTATCTGCATCGGCCTTGAACAAACCCCCATCAGTCCATCTCTAATTTTTTCATTATAATTGTACTTATAACTATGGCAAATACAACTTAACTTCCTTTTTACTTTATTTTTTTTATTTCTTTGGTAGTCAAGAAGAAAAACTAAAAAAATAAACAATTTAACACTTATTTTGCCTAAGCCTCTATTATCTACTTACATGGAGACAAGCAGGTGACACCACAACAGAAAGTCGATTTTGGAAATTGGAAACTGCTATACTCATACATTTTGATTTATTAATAAACTTATATTAAACCCTATCCTACCCTATCCCGTCATTTAAATTTTTGCAGTCTTGAAAAGAATCGTATATTAGAACCAGCTGTTTAGTTTTACATTTTTAGTTAACATTTAATCTTATTGTTAAATCCAGGTGATGACAAAGAGGGAAGACCTGGTGGTGGCTCCAGCAGGAATCACACTAAAAGAAGCCAATGGGATCCTTCAGAGGAGTAAAAAAGGTAATGTATTTGAACACTCTTCGAAAGGAAACCCCAAAAGTGAAATAAAATAATATTTGTGGTGTTTTTCTCCAGGGAAACTACCCATAGTGGATGAGGAGGGCAACCTGGTATCCATCATCGCACGCACAGACCTGAAGAAGAACAGAGACTTCCCTTTGGCCTCTAAAGACCCCAGGAAGCAGCTGCTGTGTGGAGCAGCCATCGGCACACACAACGATGACAAATACAGACTGGACCTGCTGGTGCAGAGCGGTGTGGACGTGGTGGTCCTGGTGAGAGGGTCTCATGGGTTTACACTACAGTACTAGAATGTTCACTTTAGACATCAGTAGGCTAAGGACTGTTCAAAAGTACAAAGAAACTGAGAAAAGTTTTGCCACTAAAATCTGATATAAAGTAGGTCAGTTTATGTAAAACGTGAATACTGCTTCGATTCTCTCGTTTAGAATGGTTTTGTAGTCCATGCAGAACTTATTTGCTGTCGAGATCAGCAACGCCGCGCAAAATAATGCAACCCCAATAATGATAGAGGCTCCCACAGCAACTCCTGGTGGATAGATTTTATAGATATGAGGTTGAGATATAAATTCTACATTATTTTATTGTTATAATTACTAACTTGACCTAAACTCAGGATAACCTCATTATAATTTACCTTCAGATAAAAAATGTATGTACTATTCTCATGCCTTATGCTTTTCTCTCTTCAGGACTCGTCTCAAGGAAACTCCATTTTCCAGATTAACATGATCAAATACATCAAGGAGAAGTACCCAGATCTGCAGGTGATCGGAGGCAACGGTCAGTACTCGCTCGGACCACCAGGGGGCAGATGTGGTGTTTCTTTCTCTTTTATAATCCTCTCTTGTGTCTGTTCAGTGGTGACAGCGGCTCAGGCCAAGAATCTGATCGATGCTGGAGTAGACGCGCTCAGGGTCGGGATGGGCTCTGGCTCCATCTGCATCACACAAGAAGGTCAGTCTCATTCTCAGTAGAAAATGATACTCGTTGGTTATCTAAAGAAAGAAGGTACACTATTTTACCACTATTTATTCCCAGGAATAAGAATTTGCTGGGTAAAAAAACGATTAAATGAATACTAAATAAAAAAACATACAACTTGTTTGAAAAGGTTACACTCTCTAAATCTATAAATGGTATTACACTTAAGTTTTGTTGTTTTTTTTGTTTTTTCTTTCTACCATGTTATAATGGAGTTCCCTCATCAAAAATATGCCTGAAGAGGTTTTCGATGTCATCCATGTATGTTTGTGTATTTTAGGCAAGGCAACATTAGAAGAGGTTCAGAACAGAGCTATGAACCTGGTTTAAACATACAAAAAGTGATTTTAAATTATAAATGCTCTTCTAAAGCATACAGAAAATGTATCTAATTAAAAAATAATAATAATAATAATGACAGAAGACCCCAAGTACCACCAGAAAAACCCAAATTACACTGTCTGCACTAGAGTCTAATATTACAGTTGCATATCATTTAGTTATTAGAGGATAATGATTATTTCTAAATAGTCCAATTGCCAATGGGAGCAAAGGGATTGTTCAATATGTCATTATGATAATTGACTTACTGTTCTGTCAGATGTTCTACTATTGAAAGGTACTTCTATCCAAACCAAATCCCTGTCAGTAGGGATGCATAATATCCAATACCAACCAATACCAGTGCTGAGACTCAAAACAGCATTTATTTCCTTAAAATAACTGATCCAAACATGTTGTATAGCTGTTTTTTAACTCTCAAGAAACTACAGAAGAGCTCTGTATTTAAAAAAAAAAAAAGTTCAAACATTATGAGATATTCTGTTCCATCTACGACCAGGAAATACTCTTATTATCGTCTGAACCGATATTTGGAAGCCGATTTCTGAGCCAACTAACCTCTCAATATTGGGGCCGATATCCGACACCAGTATTGGATCGATGCACCCTACCTGTCAGAAATTTCCTTTTGCTCTTTTTTTATTTTTTGCTTAATTTTCCACCCTTCTAATTTTTTTGTACAACTTAATCTGTGTAGTAGCAGATGAGAATATATACAAAATAGTTAATATTTTCATACACAAAAAGATTGACACCAGCAGGGGGCGACTCAAGGGAGCTTTATGTTCATAGTCTGGAGTCTGTCACTGTCTTTTATTCAGTTCATTCTTCCCCTTCATTCATTCGTGTCCATACTGAAATACTTCTTGTGGCGTTGTGTCTGTGTCCGTCCATCATGTCCTTAGCTCCTCCCTCTGTCCCTCCTGCCATAAAGCTCCACAGCCCCAAAACCCCAACCACTGTTACAGGATACTCCAGTAAGTCCCGCCCACTGTGGCCTGCGCTGGGCTCCTATTGGCTGTACTTAGAGAGTGCCCGCCCACCTCACAGCCTGCTGCACTGATTGGTTAACAGCTTTGCATCAGTCGTGGTTGTGTCAAGGGCCTTACACACCAGACCAAAAGTCACAGTAAATGGGCTTGGTTTCCTAAATATGTAAACCGGTCAAAAAAATGGTGTTTCAAATTATAGAAAAAAAAACAAACCCAACAAAGTGTTTTAAATGAGAAGAGAGTTATTGATGAACAGTGACAAATAATAATTGAAATTCAGTAATCAAAAACATTATGGTGAATCCACTTTCTGCAGTTGCCTCTGGTGTGTAAGGACTTGGAGGTTTTGGGGTTGTGCCTGTTCTGTGTTTAAACTAATTTCAGACAAACCACCGAGTCCTGTCCTATGACCAAAGCAACTGTGATTTAAAATAAAACTGTTATCCCCCATCTTGGTTTGAAGATTTTTTTTAATTAGAATTGGAAACTAAACAAACTATGAGCACTTTATTTATTTTTTTCAAGTTTATTTTGCCATATGTTCACAAACTAAAATGTATTATTTTCCTTACAAAGTGACAAAAAAAGTCCTTATAATATTCCTTTTTGACGTAACATTTGTATTGGAATTTCACATGTCTCCCTCTTTTGGCATCATTGTTTAAATTATTTCATAGCAGCACGGCTATGATGATGCCAACATGTTTTATGTTTGAACATCTGTGGACTTTCTTTTTGAGGAGAAAGCAAGAAGGTCTAACACAGAGGTGTCCAAACTATGGCCCGGGGGCCAAATGCGGCCGTCATTGGGAGTAATCATGACAGCAGAATGAAGTTTATCACTGTAACCTCCAATAGCATCACATTGCTGTCTGTGATACAAACCTGGAATTGCAGTTTTGCAGTTGCCTTACTAAGGGATGGAGGCTCTGTCAAAACTATGTAATTTGCATAATCTGAATTATCCACCGTTTTGACCACTGCTCTTTGGCCTTCCACTTCAAATATGTTTCAAGATGTGGCCCTCAATGAAAAAGGTTTAGACACCCTGGTCTAACACATTGGAAAAAATATTATTTCATAACTCAAACTTGCATGAATTAACAGTAAAAGTACTCCAGATAGTGTGCTTTTGAAGAATAATCATAATTTTACCGTAGTTAAAAGTAATGCAGCTTATTAGGACTTTTTCTGACCTCTCCAGTAAACGTCTCCTCTCCCTGTTCTCTCTCCTCAGTGTTGGCGTGTGGCCGTCCCCAGGCCACCGCGGTCTATAAAGTCTCAGAATACGCTCGCAGGTTTGGGGTCCCCGTGATCGCAGATGGAGGAATCCAGACTGTAGGACACATTGCCAAAGCTCTGGCCCTGGGAGCATCCACGGGTAACACTCTATATATTAAGTTGGTTTAGGTCAGACTGGTTCTATAATGTCTATAATTTAAAATAGAACTGGAGTGCAGGTCAGAAAACTATAGCAGGATTGGCTGTTCGACTGTAAGTTTTGTTGACCTGGTTTATGGTTAATATCTCTGTAATTACCACATTACCATTTTTTTTTCACAAGTGGTACCGATATTCAAAGACATGATTGTTTTCAGTTGAAGGGACTTAAAGCCAAAGGTTTGAGGAGCCAGTCCATAACAAATGAAGATAAGGTGCAGTTTGGATATCAAAAATGGTAAATCTCCCATAGTGCCCTCTACCTGAAATTATCGCATCATTCAAATTCTGAAACATGAATGCAGCCTGTTGTCAAATCAAGCAAACCTCAATTCATTATTAAAAAGGAAGTTATTTTAATTTCACATGTCCCTTACACACATCTCTCTGTCCCTTCAGTTATGATGGGGTCCCTTCTCGCTGCCACCAGTGAAGCTCCAGGAGAATATTTCTTCTCCGATGGAATCCGACTCAAGAAATACAGAGGCATGGGCTCACTGGACGCAATGGACAAGAACCTAGGATCTCAGACCAGATACTTCAGGTACTGCCATTACTTTTATTACTGCTGCTGGTACTACATCACTAAATAGTCTTACAATCTTCATTTCAAGCTTAAAGGTCCTATATTACGTAAAGTTGACTCTTGTGAGCTTTAAGCCATGTTATGATGTCGTTACCTCCTCAAAAACAGACCTGGAGTTGTGTTTTGTTTCATTCACACATGTTTGAGTAATGGCTATATCTCCAAAACTCAAAATGCTCTGTTCCACCTTGTAATGTCATGAAGCGGTAGTTTTCAAGTTAACAACTACCTTTTACTTTTTGTTTAGTAGAGATTGGCAATTCCAGGGCTGAAATCATCCAGATGATTCTAGGAAGGTGTACGGAGTTTAAAAACACAGTGGAGCACTTCCTGTATTATCACATGACATCACAAGGTGGAACAGAGTGTTTTCAGAACTTAGCCTAAAGATGCAGGGATTGTGTGTTAAACATGTGAGAATGAAACAAAACACAATTAATTAAATGAAACATTATAACATAGCCATTTAAATCTCCATTTTTATTTTCTAGTTTTTCAGTTTGATTCTAGATAAAATTTTGTTTACTACCTGACTGGTCAATTGATGATCTGGTCAATTAATAATTAGCTACAAAAAATTTAACAAAGTGCAGATGTTATGACATTTCTTCTCTTGTCTTCCCAGTGAAAGTGATAAGATTAAAGTGGCCCAGGGCGTGTCTGGGGCAGTTCAGGACAAAGGATCCATCCATAAGTTTATTCCGTATCTCCTTGCTGGAATCCAACACTCCTGTCAGGACATCGGAGCCAAGAGTCTGACACAGCTACGGTAAGGACACGCGTTCACCAGCAGGGGGCAGCAATCTCAAGAACTGCAATAGTGACGATTACAGTGAAGTGGTCAGGGGTGGGGTGTCCTCACGTCTGCAATGGTTGAAATGTTATGGATGATCAGTATTCAAAAAATCACTGTGTTTGTCTTCTAATAATATAATTTCTAGTCACGTTTTAGTCAATTAAATCAGACCTATTATGCAAAATTGACTTTTCAGAGCTTTTAACATGATATACTAGTCACTGGTACACATCCACTGCACTCAGTACTTTATTCCATTCTCCAATTTTATTTTCTTAATCAGTGATACACGTAGGATTCGGCAGTGTGGCGTAGTCATTTCTCAGCTCCCATTGGGCACCGCAATTTTCTCAGCGGATTTGTTTCTTTTCTTAAGTCGTTCAAAGATGAATATTGAGATTTAAAATGTCCGAATGATAACATAACGATCCACAGGCGTCATAGATTATAACTATATAACAAACACAACCACAGTATGTCTTCTTTAATTCTTTTTAGTTTTTTGTCTAGTTTTATTCCATCAGTAGTTTTAATTAACCAGGAAGTTTTTTATTAGAACTACAGTAATTTTAATTACTTGATGGAACATGTACAGACATAAGTTTGTAAATGATGTGATTTGGAAAAGTGAATCTTGGTCTCCAGTTGTCTCTTTCATTCATTTAAGTTTAGTTTTATGGTTTTTTTTTTTGGTTTTTTTTACATTTAGTCCAAAAAAAAAAAAGCCATTCTAGTCATCATGGTTACTTCAGCAAAAAAGTTGGCACTGATGAAAACTATGACGGAAATATTTTATTGTGTGAAATTAATACTGGAGGATGTTGTTACTTAATCTTGTAGGCACATGTCATAGAAATGGACTTCCTCATTAGAAAAGCTCGATTCAGCAGATTCACACACAAACCTGTTTCAGTTTCTGTAGGACCACAGTCTACAGGCGGCAGTGGTTTGTGGTTAGAGTGTTAATCTACCATCCTGTTGTGTCCTTGGCCAAGACACTTCACTACCCTCGATAGTGTCTGTATTAGGGCTGGGCTCGTTATTGTGTTTCATTGTGTTAACGCCAAAAATTGCAGAGTTTTCCGCTCTTGTCAGTCATTTACTTAAACGACGCAGGTATTCTATCTATTATATGTTTAGTAAGTAGAGAGCTGGTTTGAGCCGGGACTGCACCGGGACTGAACCAGGACTGAGCCAGGACTGCACCGAGACTGAGCCAGGACTAAACAAGGACTAAACAAGGTCTTAACAAGGTCTTAACAAGGACTTAACAAGGACTTAACAAGGTTTTAACCAGGACTAAACCAGGACTAAACCAGGACTAAACCAGGACTAAACCAGGACTAAACCAGGACTAAACCAGGACTAAACCAGGACTAAACAGGAAGACAGGCCTGAATCAGGACTAAAGCAAGACTAAACCAGGACTCTCCCAGCCTTCTATTAGCCTCATTGTGAAAAGAGGGTTTTTTGAATTGAAAAACAAAAAAACTATCCAATCTTATATTTGAATGTAGACATTAAAAAACCAAGACAAAATAGACTGATTCTGATCCTTCAGAGTTATTTTTTTTAAATGTGGTCCCAGATACATAGA
The DNA here is from genome assembly GCA_029959045.1 of Taenioides sp. WSHXM2023. Classification (NCBI taxonomy): domain Eukaryota; kingdom Metazoa; phylum Chordata; class Actinopteri; order Gobiiformes; family Gobiidae; genus Taenioides; species Taenioides sp. WSHXM2023. The sequence continues at coordinate 28,487,760 of CM057086.1, forward strand.
AAAACATATCCAGTTCAAAACCGCACAGCACTGGGTGAATACTGCAGTATATTTAGACCTAAATGGTCAAATAAAGAGTGATTTTAGGAGCAAAAACCCAAATTGCGATTAAAAAATGTAATTGCCCAGCTCTATTGTGTATAGGTTATGTGTTAGTTATTGGAGGGCAGATTTGTGTACTGTATAACTGTTGTGTACTTTTTCAATTTTTTTCCACCTGCCTCAGTATTTGACGTTTTGTTCTTCAATGGTCCTAGTGTTATTTAGAATCACAATAACAGTAGGCCTGTCATGATAATTACTCTATCGACTTATCGTTCAGTGTATTATAAATTAAACCTTCATTTTTGTGGGTCAATATTTATCGTGGTACTTTTTCTTTGTAACAGTGGGACATTTTTGGTTATTCTTTCTGCAGTGTGATAGATTTGAGCTGTACTGAGACTGAATTATGAACTAAAATTACACAGACTAATTACGTAGGTGTTGCATTCTGCTATTTATTTATACAGCTCAACAATATCTAACAATATCTTACATTTATATAAAAAAGGGTTACTCAAACATGTGTGAATGAAACAAAACACAGGTAACAACATTATAACATGACTTAAAGCTCACGAGAGTCAATTTTTCACAATATAGAACCTTTTAAAATTAGGAAATCAGGAAGACCATTATTGGATATTGTAAATGCTGAAACCTCTAACACTTAAAAAAAAGTAGTTTTAAAAAATTCTAGTTACTTCTCTTTTCTTTGTTAGGAGAAGGGCTTTTTTTTTAAACTCCATTTCTGTCCAAACTAAACAATATGCAAAAACTCCACAAAACACTATATCTATATTTACTTCCGCAATATAGATAACAGTGTCATTTATTACTTCAGATCTACACAAGTTTCAGACCCAAGTTAATCTTTCATTCAGAGGCACAGTGTTAAAATGTTGTAATACTGGTGTAATATTAACTTTGTGTGTTTCTCTTGGGTTCAGCTCCATGATGTATTCTGGAGACCTGAAGTTCGAGAAGAGGACCACATCAGCACAGAAGGAGGGAGGAGTCCACAGCTTGCACAGGTTCATCTCTTCTCACTTTTTAATTCAAATTTATTTATATTTTTAGTCAGAAAATTGTGTGTTTATTTGTAGTTGCTCATTATCTACACTTGAGTGATATATTTGGGAAGTGATTTATGCATTTTTGTCCGTTTAGTTTTGTAAATAAATAAAAACAAGTAGGGTTGTCAAAAATATCAAAAATCAGATAATAATCCACACTAAAACTAGTATCAAAACAAGATACTGAAATGAACCTTTCCTGAATAGCTTTAGAATGATCTTGAGCGGCATCAGAACAACTATAAGAGCACACAGACTAGTAGACGCCCATCATGGTATCGGAATCGGTATTGAGTATCGAGTCTATTCCTTAGTATGGAAATCGAGCTTGAAATTTTAGTATCGTGATCACACACTAGTAGATACGTGGTGATGGGGTGGAGTCAAAGGAATCTCAGGATGCTCGCAGTTATAGGAGTGAATTTGGAGCCAGTTCCATATTAGGAATAGGAATTTATTTACAGAATAGTGGAATAAAAACATCAGGATCATGTAGAGTGGGTTAATATAAAGATTTTAAGAACAGAAGCGCCTCCATGAACACTTCTTATTTGAAACGTGGCAGCTAGAGGGTTAACTCTGTCCATTTATGTACAGTCTATGGGTAGATCACATAGAAATGACTACATTTTTTATTAATAAAGTGCCACTGTAGTCTGTAACAGCTTGTCTAGCCTTTGCAGTTTCAGTTCTCACCACAGTCTGGTCTTCAGCGTGACTTTACACACCAGGAAATTTTGGTCTGTACCATTCTCACATCAGTCTGCTGTTGTGGTGCGTTCAATGACTCTTGGGTCGGTGCAAATCTGGGCAGTAATGCAAACTCAGCAATTTATATCATGACCAACGTGTAGGCCCACACATTCACCCAACTCAAATGGCTTTAGTTTTGAGTCACATGCACACTCAAAAAGTTAAAAGTTTGGACTCATACTCTCATTCAGTGTTTTTTCTTACTACTTTCTGCATTATAGATACATACAGAAGACATCAAATATATGAAGCAAGATGTATGTAATTATTTAGTAATGAAAAAAGTTAAAGATGCACTTTATAACTTTTTGGTTGGGGGTCCGTTAAATGCTTGTTTATGGATATGTCATTTCTCTGTCTGGAATGTTCCACAGTATGACATTAAACAGCTCTACTTTACATTTGTTACATTACAGGTGGTTTTATAGCTCAAAAATACCTAGAGAAACAGGCATTCTGAACTATAGACTGTATAAAAAAGTGGACTGAGCGAGTGTGACGTCACCCACAGCGTTCAGCGTCACTCAAATAAAGCTCACGATCCTCACGGTTACAGGAGCGAATTTGGAGCCAATTTGTGAACAGGATTTTTTTTTACGGACAAAATAGCAGGGAAAAAACCCCACCAGGATCATGTAGAACGGGTTAATAAAAACATTTTAAGACTAACATGATAAGGCTCACAGCAGCAGTTACAGAAAGAGGGGGCAGTATTCCAGTGTAAGTCAATGGGAGCCAGAATCAGAAGGAGCCGGAAGAGCCGCATGCGAATTTTCTACATGGAATGCGGTGGCTAGCACATTAGCTGTGTCCATTCATAAAGTCTATGATTCTGACTAAGCGGGGTTGCCTCTCCACAGATCTGACCTGTAACTTGGTCTGGTTTGGTCTCCGTGAAGATAAAAGTTTACACAATGCACCGTAAAATGACTGCTATATATTTTCTGACAAAGCAAAGGGTAGCCAATTGGAGGATTTGGTTATAAAATATAAAAAAAAAAAACATTTAGTAGAGTTATTTAACTTTTTTTTCTTTGCTGCATAACTCCATACATCCTACTTCATATATTTGGTGTCTTCTGTATGAATATCGAATGTAGAAAGTAGGAAAAAAAAATATAGAGAGAGGAAAAAAACATTGAATGAGAGAGGGTGAGGCGTGTATGTTTTTTATAACATGACTTAAAGCTCACAAGAGTCAATTTTTCGCAATATAGGACCTTTAGAAATGGGAAATCATGAAGAAATCATATTGAACCACCTCTAACATTTAAAAAAAAATCCACTTTTTTTTTTCTAGCTAACAATAGTTCTCTTTTCTTTCAGTTACGAGAAGCGCCTTTTTTGAGACACCATTTCCGTCCAAACTGAACAATATGCAAAAACTCCGCAAGAAACTACTGAACTGAACTCGAGTCTTCCAGCTCCATCTATGCATCCAAACATGTAAAAGTGTAAACCAGGACTCCGCTGTGTCACAGGTCTCTGCTGTATCGTGTGGTGTCACTATCATAACGTATGTCCCAGTAATAAAGATCATGTTTTTCCATATATTCTACTTTCTGTCATCTTTTGAATGGACAAGATTCTGTTTCATTGTAGTGTAGTTCATATATTATTTTTTAAGTGTTTTATTTTTTTTCCAAGGCTCAATTTCACATAGGCACATTTGTAAAGTCAGATACTAATTGATTCTAACACTAGTATCAAAACTAGATACTCATTTGAGCGGGTATCAATACTAAAAAAGACATAAATAAACCTTTACTGAATAGATTTAGAATGATTATTTTTTATTTTATTTTATTGGAATGCCTCTTGAGATGTGCCATTTCGTTTTCGAGGGTGTCCAAAAACACAAAATATTAGTTATACACTATACAGTACAGAATACAAAACTTGCAGGTTTACATTACAAAACAGATGAGATGCTTTGTCTGGAATTTCTCACAGTATATAGTATTAAACTTGTTTGTTTCCATGGAGACAAGCACCAAGCCAATTTACAGGTTCGATTTGTGGAGAGGTGGGCTCGTTTACAGTAGAATGCATATTTTTCAAGGTTTGTTTTACTGTAAAATAAAGAAATAAACAGCTGTAATTAAATAATAACCAAGCATTCTCCCCAGCACAACGGTGATGGACTTTTAATGTTGGAAATGACTTTTTTTTGTCTAAAAGTGCTTTTTATTATCATCGTGTTATCGGAATCAGTATTGAGTATCAAGTCTATTCCTTAGTATCGTAACAGCACTAGTTTAGAGACACTTCACCTGTATGTACTATGTGTGTGTACATTTATATACGCGGTTTCTTCCATTTTGTGCGTTAACGAAGCTTGATTTTTCCGGACTTTCCAGCAGTGACCAGGCCATGAGATAATGGGGTTGGTTCTGGTCCGTTTGCTTCACCTGTCTCAGTCTTCACCACAAAGATCTGCTCATTACTGTTCCCTGTCACTGTACACCGACGGGGACGGCCTTTAGGGGACTTCACATGGGAAAAACCACTCCCCAAAGGAATCGGGCCCGTGCAGCTGTAAATTTCTGTTAAAATTAATGTTACTGCCAGGGCTTCAGCTAACGATTATTTAGCAGCTCAAAATCAACAATTATTTTTTCATTTAGTTGACTAACAATTAATTTCATTGTTAATTTTGTTGTAATATTCGCTAAGAAATGTCTTTGGAAATCTAGGTTGAAATATGGCGGCTGAAGGTTTCTAATTTGAGAATATAATTTTTTGGCATGTGACTGTAGTAGATCAAGATCAAACGATTATTATTATTATGACTATTATTATTATTATTATTACTATTATTATTATTATTATTATTATTATTATTATTATTATTATTTCCTGGCCCAATGCTGATTGTTTAGACTCTAGAGAAGCTAATGGCTGATATGTGGGGTCAATTTTAGTAAATTTCTGCTGATTTTGTGAAAAATCAAGTTTAGTCCTGTTTTTGTGCAGTTATCGCAACAATGAAGTGTTCAAATGAAGCATTATGTGTGACAGCCGATGCATTAAAAAGTGCAAATATCGACTCAATATATGGGCCAAGCAATATATTGACCTCTAGTCTGTAGAGTCCAGATAATGATTACAACTATCAGAATAGGATGATTCTTTTTAGAGTAATTGTTGCAGCCCTAATCACTGCTCTCTATCATAACTACATTTAGGCGCTTGCAGTGGAGTTGAATGTTACTACTGTTACATATTTTCCACATATTATTACATAACATTTATCTGAAAACTGATGATTTGTTGCTTTGAGTCCAGGTCTGGGCACTACACTTTTAGCGCCAGATGAAAACTGTGACTTTGAGACATTATTATTTCTTCTGAATTTGTATAATAAAACTATAATGTAATACTATGCAGCTCATTTACATTGTGTTTACGGTATTTCCCAGAAGTCATATAGGCAGAGGTGGGACTAAGTGGTTGTTTTGCAAGTCTCAAGTCTTTGGCTTCAAGTCCGAGTCAAGTCCCAAGTCACAGACAGGCAAGTCCAAGTTGTCTGCTTTGAGCTTCAGGTCAGTTGAAGCCCTTAAACCGAAGTACCAGCTCATATTTTTGCAATTTATATCCTTTTTACACTAAATTGTGCTACTTTTAAAGGTGATGGTAACAAACAGGTGTATGACAATATTAAAATCTCACTGTAAAATACTTATTATGATATTTTGGAGCCAACGGAATTGTAGATATGCTACTTTTTGAATGCCTTGGTCCTTGACGAGACGTAAATGCGAATCATTACAATCATTATAACCCAAAGAATTAAGATTTTGATTTAAGATTTCTTTCATCTGGTTGTCTTCTCTCAAAGGATCATGGTCTATGTAGTTCCCTCTGTGTACATTTAAGTAAGAGAGCTTGTAGTTCAATTTATTGTGACAGCCCCCAATGTTCTTGTAAAACATTACAGTATTTCAATCATTGTTACTTTCCTAGTAACAAACAGATGCTGTATATGGGGAACATGTTTCAGTTTGTTCCTGGAAAATTAATTGCCGTATGTTTGAACTGTAAAGAGAAAAGTGTTTTGATGAGGGAACATTTTTGTAGAACATTTTTTGTGGAACATTTTTTAATTCCAAAGCTTGAAATTCAACTTTCACTGGGTTCAAATCTGTTTTATTCAGATCTTGATTTTGTAATTTCTCCAAAAAAAGTATGTTTGAATCCTAAGAAAACTGTAAAAGCTGTGGAGACGCAAATGTGTGTGTGTTGTGTTATTGGACCTGCTCAAAGTTTATGAATGACAGATAGAAAGAGGGGGCGGAGGCTGGTTTGAAAAGAAAGTGAAACAAAATGTGATCGTGTATATAAGGAAGTGACTCTAGGGCATTTTAGGACAAGAGAGAGCACAGAGACCAGCCTCAGTCCTGGATCCAGACTCGCTTTTCGCGCAGACTTTACCTACACCCTCAATACCAGGTAAGACTTATTTTTTCTTCTATTTAATTTAATTTGTCAAAACATAATTGTGTATTATTGTCCAAAACTGTATAGAGTACTTTTTTTTTTCAACTTTTGTTCAGTGAAATGTGGATTAAACCATAACATGGCTCTACGCATTGAACTGAGGTGGATTCAGTTCTACGAAATGGCTCATCTTTTTATTTTATTTCACTTTTTTTTTAGTTTTAATATGAACAACTACTTGAAAAATGTTCACTAAAAACATGAGTGAAAATGAAAACAAAACTTGAAAGGACAAAGCGAGAGGTGTAGGTTATAGGAAAGGTACAGAATTGGTTTAAAATTCAGTATTCTGATCATTAATCAAAATTTTATTAACACAGTGGCTAGTGTTAAGTTATTGGGTTAAGTTATAAGCAAAAATAACTATTGTGGATGAATGAAAATAGCGCAAATCTAAACTAAACCATAAATGAAATACTGTAATACGAAACTAAAAACAACTACGGTTAAAGCTGCACTATGTAACTTTGTGGTTGGGGGTTTGTCACCTCCTTGTTTCTACGGATATGTAACGGCTCTGCCCGAAATGTTCCACAGTATGACATTAAACAGCTCTACCTTATATTTATTCAATTGCATGTGGTTTTATAGCTCAAAAATAACTATAAAAACAGATATTCTGACTGTGAACGGGGTCGCCTCTGCACAGATCTAACCTGTAACTTGGTCTGGTTTGGTCGCTGTGAAGATAGAAAGGTTTAATGCCATACTGTGAAACATTCCAGACAAAGCAATAACATTTCCTTGAAGAAAAGCATTTGACGGACCCTCTACTAGAAAAGCTGAGCAATGCACCTTTAAATCGGGCAGGGCTTTTGAGTAAATGAAAACCGCTGGGTTAACAAGATCTAAACCAGGTCTAAACAGCAAAAGAACAGAGAGAGGACAGAGAGGACAGTAGAGGTGTAAAAATCAGTCATTCTGTTAAACTTTATTGTTCTAGGAAGTGACAGACTGAATAGAGAGGTATGTGACACAGGAGACAGCACGTATCTGGAGCCACATCAGAACAGTGATAAGGCTCTGGTATGAAAACTAGTACTGTAACCTCCACACCACTGTGTTATCTGGATATCTGCATTTATATATAATTTATAACGTCGATACACGTGTACTGTCACCAAAAGTAACTTAAACTGGGGTCTGTCATGTTCTCGCGTTTATGGATTTGTCATTTCTCCGCTTAGAATGTGCCACGATATGACATTAAACAGCTCTGCTTTACATTTATTTAATTACATTTGCTCAAAAATACCTAGAAAACACACATTCTGACTCTAAGCGGGGTTGCCTCTCCACAGATCTGACCTGTAACTTCTGGTTTGAGCTCCACAAAGGTTTAATTCCATACTGTGAAACATTTCAGACAAAACAATAACATCTCCATGGAGAAAATTTGACAGACCCTCCACTAGTGAAGTTACACAGTGCAGCTTTAGACTTAGACAAACTTTATTGATCCACAAGGGAAATTATTTGGACACAGTAGCTCACAGATCACAGTTTATTATAATAACAAAGCGCAAAAATATAAATAATAATAATAATAATAATAATAATAATAATAATAATAATAATAATAATAATAATTCTAAATTAAAGTAGCAAAAATAGCAAGAGACTGGTGTCAAATAAGGCATAGTTATATAAATGTACAAGTAGAAATAAAAATATAGAAACTGTAAATATATCTTTGCTATATACAAGAAGTCATAAGGAGAATAGTGATTGACATAAGGTTATAATATATTGTAGCTCAAGTAAAACAAAAAAAAAAAAACACTTAAATTTCAACAGAGAAAAGAATACTGAATTGGAATAATATGGAAGTAACTCGTGGCACTACCAGTCAAAAGTTTGGACGCACATTCTAAATTTTGGTTCTTTATTTCCATGTTTATTTGCATTGTAGATTCTCTCTGAAAGCATCACAACTATGAATGACGCAAACAAAAAATAAACTCAAAATAACTCCAAACTTGTTTCAGATTATTTTTAAAATAGCCACCCTTTGCTTTGAACCCTGGTTTGCGCTTTTGGCATTTCTTGTCCGCGACCAGGCGCAGCAGTGAAGTGAACCATTTCAGGATAATTCACCATGAAGATCACTGCAAGCATTCGTAGCACTGTCAGCAAAGCAAAGGGTGGATACTTTGAGGAACTGAAGCTAAAATAATATATATAGTTGAGGAATTTAACTGTTTTCTTTGCTTCGTAGTTCCATATTTGATTTCTTCTTTGTGTTTATCAAATGTAGAACATAAAGACATAAACATAAAAAAACCCAAAACACTGAAAAAGAAGGTGTGTCCAAACTTTTATCTGATGTATGCCAATATTAAAAATGCCTTTCTCTGTTAACCCTTAAAGCTGCCATTTGTAATTACATTAGCTGACCCACGCCTGTTGCATTCTCACATATCACCACTAGATGCTGCCTACTTTACTGCTGTCTGATAGTAAGCCAGGTTTGGTCTGACAGAAGAAGACCACAGAGCACAACTGAGTCTGAACAAAGGCCAGAGGAGGAGGGGGGAGGGCAGGTTTTACATCTGACGTTTACTGGTGAAAAAAAACAAAAAAACAGAATAAACGTGCAGACGGTAGCTTTAAAACACATATCATTTTGTGTTCATATTAAATTATTTGGATTTTAAGTACAATTGTTGCGTTCCTTGCCTACTTATAGATGTGTGTGTGAGTGTTGGTGGCAGTCAGAGGAGCAGATGGGGCAGATTGGCAGGTTCACTTTTGGGCAGGGCAGGTGAGGCTACAGCCCTGGCTTAGCTCCACCCACTGAGTATGGAGAGAATGAATGGAACTAAACAAAAAGCGACAGTGGCTCAGTGGTTAGAGCAGTAGTTCCCCCAACCCGATGGTCAGAGAATCGATTCCCGCTTGGAACAAGTTCTGTTGTTGTGTCCTTAGGCAAGACACTTTGCCCACATTGCTTAGTATGTACGTGACTGATTGGTGGTAGTTTTTGTAAAGTAAAGGGACAATATGGCGTAGCACAATGGCATTCCCTTTATCTACCCGACAATTAGCAGTTACATCATCACAACTGACTTGTATATAAATAGAACTGAATCAAACCTGGACAAACCTGCTCTGAGTCGTCCGTCGTGCGCCACTGGACGAACTACAACAACAGACAGGAAACACGCCCTTTTATGGTCAAAGGAGATAAGAGATTGTCTCCATGGAGATGTTATTGTTTTCTCTTATGCTATGTTATAGTGTTGTTTCCTCATCTAAAAACATACCTGGAGTTTTGTTTCATTCACACATGTTTAACACACAAATCCTGCATATTTAGGCTGAGTTCTTCTCTCAAACAGAAAACACTGTGTTCCACCTTGTGATGTCATGATACAGGAAGTGCTCCACTGTGTTTTTATTTTAAACTCCAAACACCTTCACCAGAATCATTTAGATGATTTCATCCCTGGAATTGTGAATCTGTACTGAACTAAAGGTGAAAGGTATAGCTGTTAACATGGAAACTACCACTACATGACATCACAAGGTGGTAGAGCATTTTGAAATTTGGAGATGTAGACAAACTAATAATAAAGAGTAACTGAAACGTGTGAATGAAACAAAATGCAACTCCAGGTGTGTTTTTGATGAGATAATAACATTATAACATGGCGTAAAGCTCACAAGAGTCAGTTTTGTGTTATATAGAACCTTTAAACCAATTTAAATTTATATTGCATTTCAAAATAGATGTTTTTGTTGCTCGCCTCTCCGCAGACTTGACCTGTAACTTGACCTGGTGGCATCAACAGGTGACCAACCAGCCCTCAGAAAAGTTACACAGTGTAGCTTTTTAAACATGTGAACGTATATGTGTTATTACAGGGAATCAGGAGGTTGTGGGTTTGACTCCTGATCTCTCTGAGTGGAGTTTGCATTTTCTCCCTGTGCTACTGTGGCAGAGTGGTTAGCCTTTTCTCCCATATGTATTTCTTTGTGTTTTGCAGTTTTTTCACTCAAGTCTACGCCACATCGTCCCTGTTTCGTTTACTTTCTGGTGAGTGGGATCGTAACGGAACCCATAATGCAGCTGTGAAAGACATCGGCTGGTTATGAGCTCCGTTTCCATCCCACAATGCACTGCTCCACACTAGACCGCAGCCAATCAGAGACGACGGAACAGACAGAGGACCAATCAGCAAGAAGAAGTGGAACCCAAAAATATGTGAGCTTCATCCCTGGGTTTGAGATGAAGTAAAGTATGGATTTTAGACTATTTAAACCTGGATAATTTAACATCACAATAGTCAGTTTAAAAGATCAAAATTGTGCATATTTTGAATTTGATTTTTTAAATAATTTTTTAAATAATTTGACCGGTTCTGGCTTTATTGACTTTTTATATTTGATCTATTTTTAAAGGGTCCATATTACGCTATTTTCTGATCTGTTCTAATCAAAAACACACCTGGAGTTCTTTTCTCGAACAGAATACACTCAGTTCCACCTTGTGATGTCATGCGGTAATACAAGAAGTGCTCCACTGTGTTTTTAAACCGGGAAGAGGACGATGGGGAGAGGATTAGGAAGAGGAGGAGGAGGAAGAATTCTGGAGTGAGATCAGTGATGAAGACGATAACTCTTTCAAATCCATCAACTTTGACTGATCAAAACTACATACAGAACTGTTTTATAAATGATAACGCAAATAGAAAATCATAAACATAAAAAAAGAAAAAGCATTTTGAGCTTTGGAGACGTAGACAGACAAATAAACCAGGATTACTCAAACGTGTGAATGAATGTTTGTGAAATCCCTTAGTCGTCCAGGTAGGGTCCATAGCAAAGGAGAAATTCAATTCTGTCTGTTTTGAGCTGCAAAACGTATTAGATTAGAAAAAAAAAACAAAATTGTCCAGTTGACAGAATTGCAGTTCTCCTTTGCTATGTGTGTGTGAATGAAACAAAACACAACTCCAGGTATGTTTTTGATGAGGTAAAAACATTATAATATGGTTAACTACTACGGATATTTGAGAGAACAATTTTAAAATGCCATGCTGTGGGACATTCCGGGCAAAGCTGTAACCTCATGGACACAGTTTACATTCAGTGCTGTTTAATTACAGTAGACACACATCCTGTTCCAGTTGATTCTTGCACTTTTGTTTCTGAACAGTGTAAACTTGAGCAGGTTCCAATCAGGGCCCTGTCTCGTATGACACGTTTTCTCCCGGATTGCTGTGATCCGGAAACGCCAACCGGGAATTTCGTGTCAGACAGACAAGACTCCATTTTGCAGCATACACAAAACTGGGCCTGTGTAATAAAATCTGTATGAGAAATGCACGTTTGAATAATGATGTTGGGTTTTTGTATGTATGATGTGATTAGGCATGTCATGATAACACATTTTAAAGGTGCACTATGTAACTTTTTGTTTGGGGGTCCGTCACCTGCTTGTTTCGATGTAAATTGCTCATTGCTCTGCCTGGAATGTTCCTCAGTATGACATTAAACAGCTTTACTTTACATTTATTCAATTACAGGTGGTTTTACAGCTCAAAAATACCTAGAAAAAGCAGGTGATGGACCTCCAACCAAAAAGTTACACAGTGCAACTTTAAAAAGCACATTTCAGGAGCCTGTGATCAATACGAACACAAATCACTTCACTTGTTGTAGTTCCAAACAAGTCTGCTCTTTCTGGTCAGATTGTGTTAAAACAAAGCTCAGATTCAAATCTAACAGAGCTTCAGACAGAGCAGTGCCTACAGTTAGCATCACAGCCCCAGGACTGAGGACCATTGAGTGTGGAGTGAAGAAATGAGTTCAGTGTAGTGCTGTAAACGCATAGTAAAGCATTATAATAACCTTCTAAGACAGAAATAAAATAATTCAAACTAAATTACTCAAATTGTCAAATGTTTTTTCTATTTATTGTCAGCAAACATATCAAATTAATTAAATACATTCAGAATAAAATAAAAGTTTACAATCTCCAAAAACTAAAATATGTCAAATTGGCTGTAACAACTTTTGGGACAGTTAACAGGAACAGACAAAAGAATACTGCGTTTTAAGTTTTGTAATTGAAAGACAAAGACAAAAATCAGTTATAAATATAAAAAAATCTCAATAAATAATATAATTTGAAGTTGCACATACACAAAGCAGCAAAAAAGCAAGTTTAAAACATTGCATTAGTTACAGTTATATTTAACAAAAGGCTGGTAGTGAAAAAGTGAGTTAAAAGCAAATTAGACAAGGCCAAGTCTGCACAGAGGAGAAAATCAATCAATCAATTAATCAATCAATCAGTCATTCATTCAAAAACCTGTATGATTATTAAAAAAGGCCTGTATTCACTATTAAAACTGTACAGTACATTCATTTGAGAAAGATGTAAAAAGTGTAAAGGCAATAGATCACTGATTAAACTTTTTAGCTTAAAGAAAATGACATGGAGACGTTACGGCTTTGCCTGGAATGTTTCACGGTATGGCATTAAACTTATCTATTGCCATGGAGACACATAGGTTACACCACCAGATTAGATCAGGTTAGATCTGTGGAGAGGAGAAGTAAAAACAAGCGTAAAGGAAAACTTCAGTGGCACACATTCCAGCTCCTACAGATGAATGCTGTTGTTGTGTCCTTGGGCAAGACACTTAACCCACCTCGCCCCAGGTGTGTGAATGTGTGCGTGAATGTGTGCGTGAATGTGTGTGTGAATGGGCGAGTGGTTCCTTCATGTAAAGTGTCCGAGTGCCTTTATTTTACCGATAAAAAAAAAAACAAGCATAATGAAAAAAAGCTAAATAAATAAGTTCAATGCCATACTGTGGAACATTCAAAGCAATAACATTTCCATGGAGACAAGCAAGTCAGACACCCCACCAGAAAAGTTACATCGTGCATGTAAAATGACCAAACTTCTCCAATCCTGTAGGCCTTTTATAAGCAGTCATGTTATAAAGTTTTTATGAGCGTGTAATTAAAAAAGTATATGGACCAGGATATGTACCTCTGTATTGCACATTATAAAATCTTAAGCCTTTTCTTTTGTGTATTGACATAGGTAGAGGTACTCCATTTTAAAACTCACTACTACTTCCTGTATTTTTGTACTTTTCTTCTCCTTTTTTCCCCCCCAAACTGCCACTTAACTGATGTAAAACTATGATTTATCTTTACCACAGCTACTACCCCACCAAACGAAGTTATAATTACAAAACACTGTGAACAAATGTGTGAATAAAGCCAGAAAATTGCCAGCACCACCGCTCGGGTTTTCTCGATTATGAGCTCGGTTTCCACGGTGACAAGCTTGGTTTCCCCGGTTACCAGCACAGTTTCCTAGGTGACAAGCCTAGTTTCCTGGTTACACTACTGGTGCTTACATTCCACTCTGTCTATTTAAATGATGCAGGCTCTTCTGGCATTTTCTACCCAGTAATTTCCTGGGAACTGATGTGCAAATGGGACGATGAAAACAGGGGAAATCAGGCAATGGAGTTTTAAAGAAGTCATGTTCATTGATGGGAAAATACTTTGAGAAGGTATTTAGTTGAATTTAAATATATTTTTGCAACATATTCAAATAAATGGTCCAATCAGAGTACTGTATTGCAAATACTTAGAATACTCTTACACTGAGTTGCATTTAAATTATAATGTATAGACAAAACTTTACATTTTCTGTCACTAATTAGGGAAGGAAAAACTGCATATGCAAATGCTATAAGTGTAATTTTTTCAGTTTTTTCTCACTAATACTGTGCAGTTTGAAGCCTAAACTGTGTGATCATATACTGCAGTTAATTCATGATTTTATTCTGAATACCACCAAATGAAAAAGTAAAACTGTACAGAAATACAGTTACTCAAAATTTGTATTCTGGCTACGCATTCTCCGTACATGCATTTTCAATTACTTCCCAACACTGTACTTCTACATGTATGAAATTATCAAACTCTTCTACAATTTTATATTTGAATAATTTAATTTTATCCTCTCTTGGGTAATGTTTGGTATGAATTACTGTAGCAATGATGTACTCCCATTTTAGCCCTGGAATTAGACTTTTCTAGATCTGGTTTGAATCTGGTAGTACTCAGAAAGCCAAAATATTTTCTTGAGGGTGAAAAGTTTGAGAACTGGTCAATCAAATAGGGCCTGACTTAATATAACAAAATATATTAACGTCTCTGGGTTAGGTACTGATGGTAAATAAACATATTTTTAACTCCAAGTAAATAAAAGGACTTAATCTCAAAAAAGACAAAGACAGAATAAATTTCACATAAAAATAAAACACCAGAATTCAGCTGCACCAGAAATCGCAACATAAAGGAGTAGAGCCTGAGTAGAGCTGCACAATATAACGCAATTAAATCATGTTGAGTTGGAGTCAAATCGCAAAAACTGCAGTTATTTTGATACTATAACATTCTCTGAAGAAATAAAAAATAGAAAATATGCTGTTTTTTTCTAGAAAAGTCTTCTAGTTTGTGCCTCTACAAACATGTACTGAAATCAAAACAATTCTTGTATTATTTTATCACTTCCTATTTCAGTCTTCCCTCAAATGTGAATGCTCCTGGAGGTGTTTACAATGCACACTCTGAACAGAATCCTACTTTTAAAACATTTATCAAATCTCAGTTGCTGGGTTTCAGATGAGATCACAACATTCAGTAAACCAATAATATTTCAAACAGTTGGGGGCAGCTGAAATTAAAATGGTTAAAAATCAGATTTTGTTGTAATACAGTGAGTTCTTGGGTTTAGTCACTGATAGAAATGATCAGGTTCAACATTTATGAATTTACCTTTTGGATATTTCGTGGCAAAGCACAATGTAATCAAAAGGAAAACTGGGTCTTGCCCCTTTTGCTGCGTTTCAGATCACATCACAGCATTCAGTTGGTCAATATTAATTAATACAGATGGGGGGCAGCTAAAATTAAAATTTAAAAAAATGCAAAAATGATATACAATGCACACACTGAACAGAATCCTACTTTTAAAACCTATCTCAAATCTCAATTGCTGGGATTCAGATGATACCAGAACATAATATAGGCCAATAATATTTCATACAAATGGGGGCAGCTAAAATGAATATTGTTAAAAATCAGATTTTAGTTTGTAATACAGTTTAGTCAGTAATGGAAAATACCAGGTTCATCATTTGTGATTTACCTTGGATATTTCATGGCAAAGTACAAAAACAGCAATACTTTTAGTTTTTTAGTTAGTCTCTCATCTTTTTGTTGAAAATCAAACAGCCAAACAGAACCATGAACGCTCGTTTTAATCTCCGGCTCTTGAAAATGTGCTGTTTAAATCCATTTTGTAGTTTTTCATTTTCATTTTGTATCTTAAAACGTTTTTGACGGCGTTATGTGTGCATTGTTTCACCATGATAACTGATGTAGACCCTCAGCGTTTAAACTATAGGGATCCATTTGTTTGTTTTTTCCAATACTGTGCAGCCCTATGCTCAGCTCTGCATCTTAAATCCTCCTTATAAAACACTGCAGGCCCAGTCGCCGTCATAACCCGCTGTGAGACGACGGAAGCGGGACTCGTGACATGACCCTGTCCACGAGCTCCAGGTGTCTCTGGTGGTTCTCGGCGCTGATGGTCCTGTGCAGGGTTAACATCTCCTGGATCAGGCTCTTCTGCATGTCCTTCTCGTGGTCCATGAGCCTCTTCAGACGGGCGTCCTCCTGAGCCTGCATCGCCGCGTCCATCTCCCTGAGCTTGGACATGGTGGCGTTGATCATGGAGTTCACCTGGTGCAGGATGGTGGTTTTCCTCTTCTTTGTCGGGATACCGCAGGCTGTGGAAAAAAATGTAGGCATTATATTGATAGTTTGTGTGATTTACTTCATTATCTACAAATAGGGTAAAGATCCAAATGGTTTCAAGCTCCTAAAACAGCCAGCAGCTACCTCTCTCTTCCAAGTAGCTCACCAAGGGATTTCTGAATCATTTGTAATGTGCTGAATAACTTAAATTTGCTTGAATTAAAAGCCTATTGTCACTGTAAATGTATAAATCTTTGTGCACTAATAAAAGGATAATAATTGTGTTTTATGTTTTATAGGCATCAAACTGTACTTCATCTAAAGGCTCTTATATTTACTCAATATTCTGATCCCCTTACTCGACTGGACCGGCTCTTCTGGAGATCCATACTCCTCATCCTCGTCTTCCTCCACCGGCGCCTGCTCCCGTTTCGTGCCCTGGTTCGGGGTCGGTCCTTGGCTCTGCTCGCCCCAGTTCCCCACCACCACCTGCTCAGCCTCATCCTGGTCAAACGCAGCTCCTTGGTTTCGTACCGGGGCAGATGCGGGCACCGGAGCCGACTCCAGACGCTCTGTGGTCGGGGCGAGAGAGTCCGGTGGTTCCGCCGGTAAAGGGCGATCACCGAATGCGCGCTCTGCCTCCTCGAAGAAGGGCCAGTACGCAGCGGATCTGTCTCCTCCTTTTGCAGAGATCTGCTCCTTGTAGTTCCGGTACTGCTTCTTTAGGTTCTTGAGCTTGCTGACGACCTGGTCCCGGGACCGATGGACGCCTTGCTGGGCCAACAGTCGCGCTATGGTGCTGAAAACCACCGCGTCCTTTACGGTCCCCGTTATTTGGCCACGGAATTGCTCGTGGGCGCGTATCCGGAGCAGCTCGCGGATCTCGTGGTCCTGCCAGTTATGCATGTTCTGCGCGTGAGGAACAGTAAAGGTGTAAACGGTGCCGCTGGACCCGAGAACAACAACATCCACCGTGGAAGAAGCGGATGGTTGGTGTTCTTCTATGCGCTTCGGTGGAGACCCGAAACTGAGGCACTGTCGCCGCCTACAGGACTGGGACATCCCTAGACTGTATATGGTCCAACACAACCAAAGAGTGATGTTCCAGTGTGTCAGTGAGTTTTAATAGTTTGATGATGTTTATTTAACCTATTCAGTCCATAATTAAAGTCCCATATCACGTAAAATTGACCCCTGTGAACTTTAAACCATATAATATATGTTATATTATATGTTATAAAATTGTTACCGCTTCAAAAACATACCTGGAGTTGTGTTTTGTTTCATTCACACATGTTTGAGTAACACTTTATTATTAATCTGTCCACATCTCCAAAGCTCAAAATGCTGTTCCACCTTGTGATGTCATGAAGTGGTAGTTTTCATTGGCAACTCCAGGTCTGAAGTTATCCAAATGATTCTAGTGAAGGTGTCTGGAGTTTAAACACAAGATGGAACAGAGTGTTTTCCGTTTACGAGAAGAAATCATCCTAAATGTGCAGAGTTTGTGAGGTAAACATGTGTGAATGAACCAAAACAAGACTCCAGGTCTGTTTGTGATGAGGAAACAACATTATAACATCAGAGAATAGTGTACTATGGGCGCATAAAAATATTAGACAGGACTTCTAGACTGGAAGAACCCACCTGGCTCGCTCATCCCTCCGTCTTCTTGATTCCTGGGCTCCTTTTCTTTAGGTTCACTGCTGCAGGTGTCTACTCCACTGAACGGTACCGGGCTCTCTGCGCTGAACACCGGTGTGGCGGGCCTGACGCACACGGGGGTCTCTGGATGCTCTGGCTCGGACTTCACCTCACTTCCCAGCCTGCTTTCTGCGCTCATCACCGGGATGGCGCTACTATCTCCGCTGATGTCCGTGATGGCGCTACTCACTGCGCAAATCGCCACGGTTGCGGGTTCGGTTTTGGTCGCGCGGTTCTCCCCCCACACTTCCTCGCACATCTGGAAATAACTCCACCACTCGCGGGGGACTCCGGGTCGGCTCTCATCCACCAGACTCATGTAGGTCTTTTTTAGTGATTTCAACTTCGTTATGACCTGCATCTTCGTGCGCTCGATGCCACGGTCCTGGAGACGGCGCGCGATCTGCTCGTACACCACGGCGTCCCTCGCGGTGCCGTGGAGCTGGTGCACGATGCCCAGGTCCGCGCGAACCGACAGGAGCGCCCGGATCTCTTCGTCTTTCCACGTAGCCATAATCACGGTGAAAATGTTGGAGAAAGTTGCATTAGAGAGCGCAGGCAGCCTTTTCGGTGTTTTTGGCGTTTTGCCGCGTCTGTCGCTATAAATAAACGTCATCGAGTTTCCCCTACGTACAGCCACGCCCACTTTGAGGACAGCGCAGCCAATGTGTTTTTTATTTTATTTATTTATTTATTTTTTTTAAGTCAGAGAATGAAGAAAATGACAGAGAATCAAGAGTACAATTTTGCGTTTTTACTTATTTAAATGCAACTTGTTGTGAAAGTATTCAGAATACAGTACTCTAATTGGACCATGTAACTGTTAAAAAATACATTTTAATTCAGGTATTCAGTATTTTGTAACTAAATGCATTTTTAAAGTATTCTTCCCATCACTGGTTATAAGAGAAAATATATTATATTTTACAGTATCAACTTTCTTATTTAGCAGATTTTACAATGCATGATATAAAGATTGTTTATCTTGACAAGAAAAATATTAAATCAGTTACAAGCCCTTAAAAAAATACCATAGGTTACAGTCAGGCTTATTTTTCTAATGTTCTCTATTTGTACATAAGATGAAACTGAAAATAAGTGTTCTTTTGAGGTGATAGTGGATCTAAAAAATGGTCACACGTTTATTCAAAGCTTCTCTGGAGTCTTAAACCAGTCGATTTTGAAGTTACTTATATTAATGCCCAGTTTCATTTTGATCTGGAGAGAGAAACCAAGAGAATATGGGGTCAAAATCTGAATCTGAATGTAGAGTTGTAAAGTGTATCTGAAAGAAAGGCGTTTAGGGTATCAACAAAAAATATATATTATTTAAATTCACTATACTAAAAACATATTATTAGTTTAATTTATTTATTTATTATATAGGGACAGTGCCTAGTAATGAACATCTGTAATCACAGTGTAAAGACAGATTACAGCAAAAATGCTAATTTCCATCTGTTGTCCCTAAACAGGTCAGATCTGTGGAGAGGCAACCCCTTTTGAGCTCTAAAACCACCTGTAATTGAATAAATGTAAGGTCGAGCGTTTTAATGTAATTTTGTGGAACATTCCAGGCGGAGCAGTTACGTATCCATAGAAACAAGCAGGAGAGGGACCCCCAACCAAAATGTTACATAGTGCACCTTTAATTTGCACTTTATTGTCCTACAGTGTGACCTCTGCATTTGACCCATCCTTCAATGCCACTGGGGCAATAGCCTATGTCAGGTGCACTGGGGTTCACAGGCGACCCATCTACACATCTAAAGCTTTCCTACAATTTTCCACAGTGCGACCTTAATGTATTTAATTTCACGTGTTTCTATTGCTAAATTAAATGTATAAATAATATTGCTTTATACCAGCACGCATAATATAGTCAAAATATTCCCTCAAAACAAGTAAGAAATCCCACATATGAACTCAAAATATAACACAATAACGAACTTACTGCTCTGATAATCTGACTGCTGACAGTGAGATCGGAGAGGTCCGCAGTACTTTGGAGCTTTAAACGGAAGAAATTTTGCTTTATCGGCACTACAAATAAAACACATAAAATACATGTAGCTTATTTGGACACTGAGAATTAGCAAAAACCATAGCCTACCTCCATGGCAGATGAAGGGCAGCTGGAGCCCACAGTTGACATCATGCCAGAGCAGATCAGGGCCCATGGCCACACAATGCTCCTCTCCGAGTTTATTATCGGGTTCAGACATCGCCCAGTTTCTGAAGGAGCTCCTGCTGTTGTCAGACCACCTCCAGGGCTCTCTGTACAGACCGATCCACACAGTGGACGTGGAGGCCAAAGTGGACACCTCTCGGTTTTCAGCGTAAGTCTCGATCACGGCCAGGTCATGGTAGTGCAGTCTGCAGTAGGCCAGAGCTTCATACCAGTTCATCTGAGTGTTAGAGATGTTAAACTCTTTGATGGAGGATTTGACTGGGGAGAAGAAAAGAATAAAGAAAATGGATTAAAAAACAAGACTTAATTTTTGATTCATCCACATTTTACTGTTCTTCCTCTCCTCAAACTGCCCTGACACAATCTCCTGACCCTCCTGTAAAACTGCCCCGAGACCTTTGACTGAAACACAAAGGCCACTGAGAAGCAACTGGAAATATTGTTGAATTTCCCTCAAGATAAATAAAGTATCAGTAGCAGTATTTCTCTCTCTCTACTGTCACTCTGTCTCTCTTTGTCTCTCTGTCTCTGTCTGTCTGTCTGTCTGTCTGTCTCTCAGTCTCTGTCTCTCTCTCTTTGTTTCTCTGTCTCTGTCTTTCTCTCTCTTTGTCTCTGTCTCACTCTCTGTCTCTCTCTCTCTCTTTGTCTGTCTGTCTCTCTCTCTCTCTCTCTCTCTCTCTTTGTCTCTCCATCTCTATCTGTCTCTCTTTCTCTGTCTGTCTCTCTCTCTCTCTCTTTGTCTCTCTCTCTCTCTCTCTTTGTGTCTCCATCTCTGTCTGTCTCTCTCTCTTTTTGTGTCTCCATCTCTGTCTCTCTCTCCTCCTCTCTTTGTCCTTCTGTCTCTGTCTCTCTCTCTCTTTGTCTCTCCATCTCTGTCTGTCTGTCTGTCTCTCTCTCTGTCTGTCTCTCCCTCTCTCTTAAACGCCTTTGTGTTTTGGACTGAATATCATATGCTTTTACATTTAACAGTCTTCCAGTTTTATCTTTTTTTTAACAAGTAAACTGAAAAATTCTACCTTAGACTTCAGTGAAAATCTCTCCTTCTAACGGATACCTGACTGTGCAGTTCTGCAGTACATACACATAACCAGTACATGGAGCCAAAGTACACGTACACTACATACGTACACCTTTAATTCATTATGTACCTCTTTATCTTTAAACTTGAAACTTTTTAAAACTTATATTCACTTCTGAAAACCTGACTGACCCCACTTTACCTGACTGGGTGAGCAGAGAAACCAACTTTCAACCAAGAGCTGCTCAGAGGAAACACCACATCCCTTTGAATCGTCACTCTGGCTCTGAAATAGCCTCCACTCACATATGCTTAAAAACACACACATAAAAAAAGTATTTATTTTTACCTAACTGGCTATTTTTACCTAAGTGTCTAAAATGCATTGTGTTTGGGTCTCAGTCAGATGTAAAAAAAACAAAAAACAAAACATAACCAACATAAGTTCTGCGAAGGCTCTCCAAATCAAAAGGAACAGTTGACCGCACATCTATTTATATACTGTAAGATACAATCAGCTGGATTAACATTGTTCTCAAGGGAAAATGTGTTAATTATACAGCCAATGTTTGTGGGCGACAGCTGCAAATGAAAACACACAGAAATGAAATAGTTCTACTTATGAATAATTTGTTCACAGCGAAATATTTTTAAAAGGGCCCATATTACACTATTTTTCATCAGTTGTGTTTTGTTTCATTCACACGTTTAACACACAAACCCTGCATATTTAGGCTGAGTTCTTCTCTCAAACTAAAAACACTCTCTTCCACCTTGTGATGTCATGTGGTAATACAGGAAGAGCTCCACTGTGTTTTTAAACTCCATACACCTTCACTAGAATCATTTGGATACTTTCAGCTCAATCGCTACTGAACAAAAGGTAAAAGGTAGAGCATTTTCAGCTTTGGAGATGTAGACAGACTAATAATAAATGATTATTAAACGTGTGATTGAAACAAATCACAACTCCAGGTAAGTTTTTGAGGAGGTAACAAGGCTAACATGGCTAAATTTTGTGTAGTATAAAACCTTTAACCAACTCTAAAAATATTAACATTGTAGTAAACATTATTAGTGATTGGGATTCAGGTTTCTCTGCATACCTTACCTGTGTAACAAACTGCTTTATAGCGCATACTGCAGAGAACATCCTTCCAACTGCTGGAAAACATAGTGGTACAAACGTCCTGTGCCCCTGCAAAGTTTGGGCTGCTTAGTCATCCACCTCATGTACCCCGTGCTGCCCATGTCCCCAGTGGCGGTCCATCTCCAGGAGTTAGAGTTTGCGTTCATCACCTGGTACCATGAGGCTGGATCGTCAAACAGTCCGATCCAGGCTCCCACGCCCGTCAGACCAGGCACAGAGATGTGCTGGAGGTCGTTCTGGGTCTCCACTGTGGCCAGGTCAGTGTAGCTCACTCTGCAGTACTCCTGAGCGTGGGTCCAGTTCAGGCTGATGTTGATGAAACGGTACTCCAACATTTGGCCCTGGATTATAGGGATGAGGAGAGTCCCTGTGTGGAGGAAGACTCACAATACAAACTCACAAAAATAAGATCACAGATACAGGCAGTGGTAGAAAGAACTGTTTTAAGTATAAATTTACATATAGGTATATGTACTTTTATTTCACTACATTTAAGGGCAGGTATCTGTACTTTCTACTTCATTTGGCCCTGGATTATAGGGATGCGGAGAGTCCCTGTGTGGAGAAAGAGTTACACTAACACAGTATTGCTGGTTTTCAGATTTTAGAATGTGATGTTGTCATATTCCCAGACGTGGGACAAGAGCCAGATTCTCCTATCTGAAATTATAAGTCTCAGTCATTTAAATACCCTTGTCTTGTTATCTTTGTTTATATTGTCTGTTCTCTTGTATGTATGTTTAGAATAATTTGTTTATAATCATTTGTATGTATATATGCAGTAAATTTCTCCTACTTTGCCATGAAATATCCAAAAGATAAATTCACAGACGTTGAACCTGATCATTTCTATTAGTGAGCAAACGCATTAACTTCTTGTATTACAACAAAAATCTGCATTTCAGCAATATTTATTTTACCCGCCCCCATCTGTATTAAATATGATTGTCCTATAGAATGTTGTAATATCATCTAAAACCCAGTAATAATAATAATAAGGTTTCAGATGATATCGCAGTATGGCATTATCACAAAAATACAAATAATAGAAAAAGGCAGATGTGGAAAGAACTTATACATATAAATACATATACCGATAATATTGAACTTAAATATAGTTTTACTTTTATCTCATTACATTTGAGAGCAGGTATCTGTATTTTCTACTTCACTATATTTTTAACTACAATAAAAGTATTTTTTCTTGTAATTTGAGACCTGCGGTGGGGTTTGACATTAGATCTAAAAAAAAATAAACTTTTTTCTTTTAAAGTACATTTTTAAACAGGTACTTTGATTCTATATGTACTTTTATTTAAAGGTGTATTGCGTAAATTTTCTGGTGGAGGATCCGCTACTTGCTTTTCTCCACAGAGATGTTATTGTTTTGCCTGGAATGTTCCATGGTATGGCTTTACACATGTCCATTACGGGTGTTTCTGTTGCTCAAAAATACAATAATTCCTTCTGTGAATAGGGGCGACTCTCCACAGATCTGAACTGTAATGTAGTGTGGTGGTGTAACCTGCTTGTTGCCCTTCTGATAGATTAATCTGTACTGTGGAACATTCTAGACGAAGCAATAACATTCCCATGGAGACTCTACATCAGAAAAGTTGCGCAGTCACCTTTAACTAATAATGACTTGAATTAAACACGAAATAATGCAAATTCACAGTATGATCCATAAAAATCTTACCGTAGAAGATGAAAAATGAAGCAACCATGATCTGAATCACTTACTAAAAAAATAATAATAATAATAAAAAAATAAAAAATAATAAAAATAATAATAATAAAAAATGCTTTCATGGGATTTTGCTCAGTTCAGAAGAAGT
Source organism: Taenioides sp. WSHXM2023 (assembly GCA_029959045.1). Lineage (NCBI taxonomy): Eukaryota > Metazoa > Chordata > Actinopteri > Gobiiformes > Gobiidae > Taenioides > Taenioides sp. WSHXM2023. Next base: position 28,511,833 of record CM057086.1, read on the forward strand.
AAAATAAGACTAGACTTGACTAAGTGCTGCTGTGCCCAGACTTATACCCAGAGATGCCCAGAGTGTGATGCATTGAGGCCTGTGTTAATGTGTCTGAAAATCTCCATTCAAATTAAAGTCAATGTGGATGTCTCCCCATGCATGAAGGACTGTGATGGTTTCTTTGCAGGAACAACTATTAACAACTAACGCATGGCCTGCCATCGTCTCATTAGTAAAGCTCCTACATTACACAAAATTGACTCTTGTGAGCTTTAAGTCATGTTATGATGTTGTTACCTCATCAAAAACATACCCAGAGTTGTGTTTAGTTTTATTTACACGTTTGAGTAACCTTTTATTATTAGTCTGTCTATCCAAAGCTCAGAACGCTCTGTTCCACCTTGTGATGTCATGAAGCAGTAGTTTTCGAGTTAACAGCTGCATTTTATCTTTAGTTCAGCAGAGACTGGCAGTTCCAGGGCTGAAATTATCCCAATGATTCTAGTGAAGGTGTATGGAGTTTAGAAACACAGCGGAGCATTTCCTTTATTAGCACGTAAACAGAGTGGAACAGAGTATTTTCAGACTGAGAAGAACTCAACCTAAATATGCAGGGTTTGTGTGTTAAACATGTGTGAATGAAACAAAACACAACTCCAGGTCTGTTTATGATGAGGATACATTAAAACATAGATCTGAGAATTACAAAACATAGGTCCTATAAGTCTTTGTTCTTGCTTTATTAAGGTGTAGTTATTATAAAGTGGTACCAAATATTGTAAATCATATAAGCAATTTAATTTCCACTTCTCAAAACAATTAATTTATAAAAAGTAGTAATAGTAATTGCAACAGGTCTGTAATGCCCCCCATACTATGTTCAATTGAAAATACTCATTTCAGGCCAAACACTATGGCTACCTAAGGCTCTTTACGTTCTTCCTCATAATTGATCACTTATAGTAAGACATAAGATAGGGTTAAACTAACTTTATGACCCATGTCCTTTACATAATTTAAATGGAAACTCTAGTCACCTGAGACACTGAGCCATTTGTGAAGCTTTAAGAATCCAAAACAAGTCAAATTGTCAGCCAGCGAGAGATTTCACAGTTCATTTACTCCTTGTTTTCATACAGTTTGCATGTGTAAAATCAATTAGCCTAAACCTGAATCATTTCTTTTTGTAGCCTATATTTTAAGTTCACTGTGTGATTTTATGTGCACTGTGTGATTTTTTTCAAGGTATTTTTAACCATACAACCTCTAATGGGCTCTGTGCACAATAGCGCTCGCCAACCTCACTGTTAGCGTCACTACTTCCTGTCCAGTTTTATCTCCATGAGGTTTTTGCCTAGTCGCGCTAAAAAGGTTTAATGTTTAAAGATAATGTAGTGAACAGGGAGCTGTGGGTGGAAGTCTCTGATAACATGTTAAAAATTAAAATGAATGCTTCAGTGGAGAACAAGGACACTTCTTTGTTTAGAAAGAGAGAAGTTTGTGTCTCAGTGCTAATGCAGATTTTGAGGCATAATAAATGTTAAAACAACACTACAAACTAAAGTATTCTACATATAAAAAGAATTGTGTTGTCTTTGTTTTAATAAATTTTAGTGTCTTTAAGCTTTGAATATGGAGAAGAGATATGTTTAATACAATTCTGCAGAACATTCAAAGCCATAGCATCTCCATGGCAACAAGACAATAAACAGAAAGGTTACACAGTGAATCTTTAAGTTAAAAGAGCATTTTTCATTTAAAGTAACTTCTGTGTAAATTTTCGGTCCGCCAGTTGCTTGTCTTTTTAGAAATGTTATTGTTTTACATGGAATGCTCCTCTGTATGGCCATAAAATTATGAATCATGCATTTATTCACTTGCCTGTATTTTTATTTAAATTAAATAAATTATATTTCAAAATAACGTCAGTTGCTTGTTCACTCTTAATTTGTATTCGTAATCTGTAATGTTTTGTTTTGTGTTTTTTTTTTTTAACTTTTTTCAGCGTATTGTTGTTGCACTTACATCGATTGTACACAAGATGGCGCCGTCGGGAGTAAATAAGCGGTGCAGCGCGGTTTCATCTCCGCGGAAACACTACCCACTGGTTCAATGGTTCCGGTTGGGTGTCTCGCTGAAACGCTGCAGAGTGAAGCTCCCAATATCGGCCATCGATTTGTGATTGACCGCGGTCTGGGCGCGGAACTGTGGGTCACTAACGAGACCCGGGACCTAATTACCGCAGTTCAAACCAAAAGTCGTACACAACGTGATGAGAAGTGCGTGTATTTTGCCCCTTTAGCGTTTGACAGCTCACTCGTGTTGTTGTGATAGTGGCGGTGGTGATGGAGGAGGTGGAGGCTGCTTCGTGCCCGCTGCGTATCTCCGCCACTGTCCGGGCTTTGGGCGCTGCACTGCGGGGAAATCAAGAGCATGGACCGGGCAAGAGCCGAGCTAACGACGGGGAGAGGCTGTTTCCCGACCCGGAGAAGCTGTGGTTCAAGGAGAGCAGCGCGAAAAACCTCCGCAACCGGGACTTTCTGTCACCCAGCACCATGCTCAACACGCTGTTCGTGGATGGACAGGTCAGGGTGATTTATTATGTTGGAGCTTCTCAAAACATGTCGTCTCTTTTTCTTGTATTAATTTATTATTATTATTATTATTATTATTATTATTATTATTATTATTATTATTATTGTTCTAGCTTGTGTCATTTTGATAAACATTTTCTGTATGGTAAAAGTTAGTTTTTTTATTTTTCCAAGATTATATTTTGGTTTGAGGATGCCAAAACCAGAAGTTAAAGATGCACTATGTAACATTTCTGCTGGATGGCGCACCCACTCCTTGTCTCCATGGAGATTGTATTACTTTGCTTCGAAGGTTCCACTGCATGACATGACACAGTAAGAATGCAAGCAATTACTAGGTTAAAACGCCTGTTATTGAATAAATGCCGCATAGAAGTTTAATGTGAAACTGTAAAATATTCCAGACAAAGCTATAACGTCTCTATGGAAACAAGCAGCCTTTATTTTATGTCCAGTAAAGTAATTATCTTCTCAGTTTGCCAAAGAATTGTGTTTACATCATTGGTAAAAACATTTAAATCTCAACATCATGCTGTGTAAACACTATTTTATAAACCTGGATTACAACTGTACATATAAATCTGTTATTTCCAGTGTTGATCTGTTGTTGTTTAGGCCCAAGAATCGACTAACGTATCCCCCTGAAGGTCCAATTATTACCCCATGAGTGAAGCTTTATGTGGGTCAGGCTTAAACATGTGTCTGCCTCCACTACTGCAATAACACAATGGAGACACATACATTATTTAAGAGGTTAATTAATATAGATAAGTACTCATGACTTTAACATGGCATTATGCAACTTTTCTGGTTCAGGGTTCTCCACCTTGTCTCCACGGAGATATTCCTCAGCGTGGCATTAAGTATCTTTTTCATATATTCCGTCACAAGTGTTTTGTTCCCAAGACCCTGTAAAACATGCATTCTTGTGAACAGCTGGGGTCGCCTCTTGACAGATCTGACCCACATCTCCATGGAGACAAGCAGGTGGCAGACCCTTCACCAGAAATGTTACAAAGTGCACCTTTAAGGTCTGGGTGCGGTAGTGCAGGCACTTGTCCCTCATGACAAGTTTTTCCCAATGGCACTTAAGACTGGGTAAGATGTATTGACCAAGTTGTTTGGACTAATTTATCTGTATTATTTAATGTAACTTTCTAAAATGATAGTTTAACTTTATATAACTTGTTCAAAGATATTAGAGACTAGTTTTTCTTATTCCATAAACTGTTGAAAGACGTCACTGTTTTCTAACATATTAAAGGGGTTGTACCAGTTCTTTTTCCTCATGTAATACAATAAAAGTTGCAGCTCTTAGGGTCAAAATGAGATCCACAAAGCCTTTTTTATTGTCAGCAAACCAGGAAGTAATGCTGCTGCACCATTAGCATGCTAGTTGTTTGTTAGCATTACTGCAACAGCAAGGCTCTGACCTCTAAAAGTTGTGAAAAGTGCTTATGAACTCATCATGGTGAATAATTAGGATGCTGGAAAAGTGTTAGGACAGTGTGGAATACGTTTTGACTATTTAAAATGAAATAATTCTGTAAACATCAAAATCAAACCATCTATGTTTACTTTATCTCTTTCCTCTCCTATAGGTCCCACAGTGCGTCCTGTCCCGTGTGCTGTCCCTCCATGGCTCGGGGGTGCTCCCGGTGTCTGAGGGGGGGGTGGTGGAGGAGGGGCTGAGGGTCCGAGTGGACCGGCCGGCTGCGTTCAGGTCTGTTCTGGGGCAACACGGGGGACTGGAGGGTTATCTCAAAACGTCCACCCAAAAAGAAGCCAGTGTGGTGATCAACTGCCCCGCCCTGCACACCAAAACAAACGCACCCACCGCCCAGTCGCTCACTCTGGGACAGCTACGTACCGTCCTGCTCGCTGACCACATGGGGGCGCTGCTCAGAAGACAAGGGTGAGCCCTTAATATGACTTTGATATGAAGTTTGTGGAGCCAATTCATAACAAATAATGATGAGGTTCAACATTTGTGGATCATAAATTTGGATGTTTCTTCAAAAAAATGTTGATATTTTGCAGACACTCTGGGGGTGTGATGCTAACTGTAGGCTCTGCTCTGTCTGAAGCGAAGTTACTCAAGTTAGACTTTAATCTGAGCTTTGTTTGAATACAATCTGACCATTAAGAACTGACTTAGATGGAACTACAAAATGGAACTACAAGATGATGATTTCTGCTGTTAAACAAGTCCTTCTCAATAACATTACATTGGCTAATTGTTAGCTAGCATTAGCCAACAGTTTTTGTCACCTTTCACCTTTTTGTTAAAAATCAAACACCTAAACAGGACCATGGACACTCATAATAAAAAAGATTGTTGTTAAAATCCATTTTGAGTTTTCAGGCAGTCTTAAAACTTTAATAGGCAGTGTTTGCTAATATGTGCATTTTGTCTGCTGAACATTCTGCCATAAACATACCAGAAGAACACCCCCAGCATGATATCACTGCAAAGTAGCAATAGACCCCTGTCCTCCATCTAAAATTATGTCCTCATCAAATTCTAAAACAGGAACACAAACTAATATTATTAACTCCTAACTAACTATCCGGTTTGTTCAGTTTTTCAGTATCATTTTGCCCCAAACTTGCCAAAGACAGCGACATCATCTGCTTCTTGGAAACGCTGGGAGTTGATTGGCCGACGGTCCCTGCCAGCTGGACCAATGAAAACGGAGAGCAGAGGATGAGGGAGGAGCTGGAAAAGTGTCCGTATCGAGAAGATGAATCGGAGAAAGGCAGAAGGGCGAGCGGGGGGAGGAGAGAGGGTGACGAGGGCGATGGGGCGATCAGGGTAAACGTCACCAGAGTGGTCCAGGAGCAAGGCCTGATGGGATACGACCCCAGCATAGGCACGTGTACAGGTAAAGGATTCTGTTATACTTTGTGAAATTGCACAAATGATAGGAACTTTATGTAGCCTGAACTAGTACTGACACATACAAGTTTTCCCATTCCCAGTGTATGGACAGGCTCACGTGGAAGATCAGAACCTCCAGAATTCCCTCACTGAGCTGCAGAGGCTGCACTAGCACTGATTCATGATTGGCTGTAGGTGCTGGGGTTTAGGTAGTGACCGTTCAGATCAGGGAGAGGCATTTTGCCTTTATCTTCACTGATTTTGTAATTAGGAAAGCTGTTTATTTGATTATGTGTCATATCTGGGGACGCAGACGAGTCTTGTTAATTACTTTTTAAAATCAAAATCTTGCGTACACTACCTGTTAACTTAAAAAAAGCTGATATTTCTTTCTTTGTTTTTCAGTTCAACAGGAGAATGTGGCCCATCTGACTCAGCTGGAACTGGCTGCATCTGACTGCACTGTAAGCACTCACTTAATGTTTCTATTAGCGGCTACAAAGGGATTCCATAGTGGAATCTTTTGCATTTTGCATTTTGCATTTTGCATTAGGCTCATCTACATTGAACAAAACCTGCCACACAGTTGAACATCGTCTATGTGAGTGAACATGCTTGAACTGAGAGTTGATATTATAGCTGTCAGTTTCTTTAAAGCAAACCTATTCTGCAAAATCAACTTTTCAGAGTTTTTAACCATGTTATAGTTGGTTCCCCTCATCATTTCATCAACTTACAAGTTGTATTTGGAATGATTTGTGCATATTTGAGCAATATTTAATTACTTATTTTCAAGAGGACATTTCACAGGTCATGCCACTGCTCTGTACTTACTTCATTCTCTAATTTTATTTTCTTAATCTAAACCACGTAGGTTTCAGCAGCATCGCTTAGTCATTTTGGTACAAATGAAAAAAAACTAGTGTGATCTGCAGCTATCCAACAACAATTCAACATTTTTCTATTTAAACTTTTATAATATATATTTTCATTTGTACATTTATATAGACCCTGTTCTCTGTCATACTAGAACCAGACAAACCCCTGCTCACGTTTTCCTCTTGTTTCATCTTCAGGTGTCCCCGACGACGGTGATCCACGTCACTTCCTGTCGGGACGAGTTCAGGCAGCAGCAGGTCGCCATGTTGTGGAGGGCCAGTGGAGCAGCACACACACAGGTCTGCAACTCTAACACTCTCTTTTGTCAATGTTTATGTGGAACGATTAGAAATGAGAAATGGACATTGTTGATAAATGTCAAGTAATAAAATAAAAGTACTAATCATTGTATTGCTAATATAGTGTAAATATGTTATCTGGTCTTTGCAGAGATTCCTGGTGTGTGGTCCGGTGAAGACTCCCGGGTCTCAGCTCACAGCCGCTCAGTATTTGCAGTAAGAAATACGCTAGATTTATTTGCTAATTTATTTGAGCAATTATTAAAAAAAACATATTATGCTTTTTTGATATATAGTTACAGTGACCCACAAACATTTTTATTTAGACATTTTGTTAATTTTAAAAAAACAATATTGAGTCTCACCGATTGATCGCTGCATTATACAAAAGTGAGTTTATTTGCACCAAAACGGCTCCGTGACACTGCTGAACCCTACATGTATCACAGTGATATAAACATCTAGGGCTGAACTGGTCAAAGTTCACATTTGAAATACAGTACGTCCAAAAGAACTGAGAAAAAGAAATATGAACTGACAAACTAATGCAAGAATCACATTTCAGAACATGTTTGAACAGATCTGAACTACAGGGTTAGCAGTTATTTATGCACAATAAAACAGGATTTTATTTTTTTTGAGGGAATTATGGTACTTAAAAATTGCAGCTTTGCGATTTTCTAATTACGCCCCTTCAAATTGCAAATTTGTTTCAATTGTGATTAATCTTGCAGCCCTATAAGCATCTTGCATATCCCCCTTGCATCTCCAAGCAAAAATTACACTGGCACATTTGAGTTTCACCACACAGGAGTTAATGAAGTTTTGTGCAAGAACTAGACTTTGTGGTTAGCCATTTCATCAACTCAATCACTGAGTTTCTCTTTGAATCATAGTTGGGAGTATTTTACAACAAATGTGGCTTCTTCTTTACATATTGGCTACATTTTTCATTAATTTGTTGCATCAGATTAAGAAGAGACCAGATGAAGGAGGCCTCTGAAATGAAGTATGGAGACCAAGTAGAAGGTCAGTGAGACAGTAACATGACTACAGTTTAAAATCCACACAGCAGACTGCTCTTGGCTTTGGACTAAACAAAGATTGCGGTTTGTTTTTTTTCAGGTCAAAGTTGGGATGACATCATCAGGGTCATGACCTCTGCCACCGTCAGATTCGAGCTTCTGTCGACCGTCCACACCAGCCCAGTGAGTCTCATCCGTTTTATTTATAATGGATTGCACGTATTTTTCTTAATTTACCATTCAATGTTGATATTAAGGAACTCACTAATAGCAAATTGTGCACTACGCTACTTCCTAAAATTCATTCCCACAATCATAAAATTTGTATAAAACTGGAAAATGTTTGTACGTGCTACTGATATGGAGTCTGAAGAGCTGAAATATTACAAAATTAATAAACTACAATTAATAAAATGTTATTATTTCAGTGCTAAATATACAGAATTACCAGCATATTTTCAAACATGGTAAAATAATAATTGCTCCAGTTGTTGTGCCTCGGTTTTGGTTTGTGAGGCGTTCAGGTACTTGTTGTGTAATCCTTGTGCCCGTGGTGCGTTCAGGTGACTCTGGACGTTCACAGAGAGGGCTCCGTCTCCACCAAAGGCCCCAGAGGAGGAGTGTTCGTCATGTACAACTGCGCCAGGCTCCACACTCTGTTCGACAGCTACGAGAGAGGAGTCGAGAAAGGTACGCAGAACTTTTTCTTAACCAAACAATTAAACTTGGGTTAGAGTTAAAATTTTGGATCTGCAATTTCACTATTAGAAAGCGAATTCTGTCATAAAATTCTGACCTGCCCTTCAGCTCAATTGAGAGGGCGCTTTGGGATGTTATGATGTCACGTGTTTAGTAGATTTTCTTACATACCTACCAACCAACAAAAGCTTATTTAAAGGTGCACTGCGCAACTTATCTGAGCCTGTGTCTGAAGATTGTGTTGTATATAGATTTTGCATTTGTTTTGTTTTGGTTTAGGGTTTATACTGCTCAAAAATACCTTGAAAAACATGCATTCTTACTGCGCTTGGGTGTGCCTTTCCATAGATCAGCCTTGTAACTTGGCCTAGGTGTGGCATCCTCTCAACCAGTTTGCTTAAGTTTAATATACTGTGGAATATTCTAGGCGAAGTAATGATATCTGTATGGGGACAACCAGGTGATTTACCATCCAGCAATATAAATATTTTACTTTCAGTTTTTAAAAATCACACTTGTTTATAGGTTTGTATCCAGAAATCCCAGAAGGCTCCCAGCTGGACTTCTCAGCTCTGAAAGAAGAGGTATGTAGAGTTAAGCTTGACAAAAACCGATACAGACACACCTTCACTGGATAATCATCATTTTAGCGTCCTGTTGCTCCTCACTTTTGGTAATAGATCCCAAGACATACTTTTTACAGGTCCTATATTCTGTAAACTTGACTGTTAGAATGTTGTTACCTCAGAATATGGGCTCTTTAATATTGTATTGATGTAATTTACCTCACAACCCAACGTTATTTTTTGTGACTCTACCCCAGGGCGAGTGGCTGCTCCTGTTCAATTACCTCATTCCCTTCTCGGAGCTGCTCGACCAATCAGGACAGGCGGTGGACTGCGAAGGGGGCGGGGCCAGGCTCAACATCAAAACAGAACAGGTCAGGCGGACGTTACTCTCCATACAATGCGTTTTCATATCAAATCAAAACAAGTATGAATTATATTTCACACTTCACACTATATTTTACACTTTGTTTCAGATGTGTAAATTCCTTGTTTCTCTGAGTAAAGATTTCAGCTCTTACTACAACAGAGTTCATGTACTTGGGGTAAGTGTGGCACGGTCAACTTCCTGTATTCACACTAACAAGCCAATACATAACTTTGTACTCTAAATACATTTAACGACTACTACTAATCCAATAGGAAAACTGGGACTGTTGCCATAGCGATTGACAATTTAAAACTAAACATTAAGACTATTTTGAATGGGGGAAAACGCCTCAAAATGTTGCATATAACAGGAAGCTGAAACTCATATATACTACTAAAAATAAGTTCCACTATACTGTATTACCACTGCTGCTTTGAAGAGCGTGAAAAAGGCAGTGTGCCATTCTAGGATTTTATTAATAAAACATTTAATAAATTGTGGAATTGCATAAAAACACGAGAATCACAATATATATAACTACTGTACCTGTGCTGCTGTGTAGTGTGCATTCTTAGTTCTTGTTTCCATCAATTTGCTGAATGTCCTCCCTGCTCCGCCTTTTTTATGCTACACTGTCCTGTCTAACAAAGCCAAGAAAATCCTTAAAAAAGAAAATTAAACTAGTCGTACTTACCTAAGACAACACACCACACCTTTGACCCATAGAATAACAAAGTCCCATCTTTTAAAACGTATCTTATAATAATATTTTCTGCTTTTTTTGTTTGTTTGTGTGTTTGTTTGTTTGTTTGTTTTTTTCCTAGGAGCCATTGCCTCACCTGTTTAACCAAATGTTCTGCCGTCTGTATTTATTGAGCGCTTTGAGAGAGTTGTACCACAGTGCTTTGGAGACACTGAACCTGCCTCCAGTCAGACAGCTATAGCATCCAAACCACAATAAGAAAGACGTTAGACACAAGGGAGAACGCTTTAACACCACAAGAACAAATTAGACGTAATACTACACTTAATGGTGCACTGTGTAACTTTTTTGGTGGAGAATCTGCCACCTGCTTGTCTTTAACACACAAACTCTGCATATTTAGGCTGAGTTCGTCTCTCAAACACAAAACACTCTGTTCCACCTTGTGATGTCATGCAGGAAGTGCTCCATTGTGTTTTTAAACTCCATACGCCTTCACTAGAATCATTTGGATTTGCCCGTCTCTACTGAACTAAAGGTAAAAGGAGCTGTTAACTTCAAAACTACCGCAAAACATTTCGAGCTTTGGAGATGTAGACAAACTAATGATAAAGAATTACTCGAAACATGTGTGAATGAAACAACTCCAGGTATGTTTTTGGGGAGGTAATAACTTTCTAACATGGCGTAATATAGGACGTTTTAAAGTGGCTGTACCTGATTAAGTAGGAAGATCAGTTTAATGCCAATCTGTGGAACATTCCAGGCGAAGCAAAAATGTAGACGAGCAGGTGGCAGAAAAGTTTACTCAGTGCACTTTTAAATGATTAGTTTTCATTTTGTACACTATTTGACACACGTGCTGTATTGCCACTGTCATTTTTTTCGCTCGATGTAAAATGTGACTTGCGACCACATTGTCAAAGGAGGAGGTGGCAGAGTTTAAACTTGTTTTTAGCTCACACAAACCCTTCGCTTCACCCTGATAGTTCATGTGCAGAAACGCATTATAGGTTTGTTTACTTCGTTTAGTTCGAAATGACGCACTTTGGACCACGCCGTTAACTGTAATAGCAGCACTGAACTTATATATTTTATTAGGCATGTTTTTGTATGAGAACCATAAATGGCACTCAATTCCAGCTTTTTTTTAGACATGTTGTTGGATAATATTCAAGGAACCAACTGCCAGGGGCTATTCAGACGGTTGTTTCTCTCTCAAGGTGCAACATTAGAGTGGAAGAAGCTAAATGTTATAGTTCTTTACAGTTCAGACTGACACATGTTCCTCATTCATGGTTCCAAAACTGGTTCATTGGTCTTTGACTGCTTTAACTGTACAGAGCCTTTAAAGATTAAAGGACTTTTCTGTTAACCTTCCACCGTCTTTTGTATTGATACTTTGCAGCGACGTTATGCTGGGGGTGTGCTACATGTATTTCTATAGGCTCTATTCACGCTTACCAGAAGACGATTGGAAAAAAAATAGCTTAAAAAATAATAATAATAATGGTGATAAAGCCACGGATTCAGCAGCAGCGTCTTCACAACCTGCAAAAGCTTTCCATGGGGGACGTGACTCTAATCGCGTCTTCGATTTCACTCACAGGCAGCTGGTTGTAACTGTTAATGTGCCGAACGTAACGGAACGCAACAATGACATCTTTTATTTTATGAAGTTAGACAAATTATAATACACAAATTAATAGGCAATTTATAAAAGGAAAAAAGAAAGAATTGCAATGACATCTAAATGGAGAAAAAAGGCCTCCCCATCGCCAGCAGAGCCAAAGGAAGTCGTCATCCGCATGTTTCCAAACGTCTTCCGGGTTTGTGACGTAAGCCTGAATAGAGCCTATAGGTGAAATGTTCATCAGTTATCCTGGAGACACAACGCACACATTAGCAAACGCTGTCAAAAACGTTTTATGATTTTATTTATGATTTTATTTCAACAAAAATGTGAGCGTGACTAACTGAAAAAAACATTGGCTATTGCTACCTAGCCTGTGACTATAATTTTATTCGAGAGGGATTTGTTTAATCAGTTCACCTTTTTTAAGTCCGTTCTTTTTGGTCAGATAAAAACTCAGATAAAAGTTTAACAAATCTGGCAAGACATGTTTTAGAATTTAATCGGTTTCTGCACCAAGACTTCTTCTAAAATGTTAATTTCCTGTACCGACTCAACGTTTTACTCTCCCCTCCTCCTCTTTAGTCCACTGTCCTTTAAAACGTCTCATCTCACTGTTTCACCAGTACTAGTCAGACTCACTCCCCCATATCAGACCACATCACAATAGAAGTAGCTTTGTTAGGTTGAATTGGTCCTTATTCTGCATGCCAGGGCATATTGTAATATAAATAGAAGTGTTTTATGCCAAATGTGCTATTTATTCAATACAATACAATGCAATTATAATGGCCTGAATAGTGCACATGTATTCCACGCAATCTGTTAAAACCCCCTGGACTGTTTGCAAAAATGGGCATAGATTTTTGAACATGGCATATTTAAGAAAAGCTTAATTTGAACTCTTTCTCATTGACTTTTCAGCAACTAATACGTTTATGATAATGGAATAGTGCTGATTAAAATAATTAAACTTTTAAATTAAATTTTGTGCTGTTAAAGAAGCCGTATTTGTCAAATCACTAAATCACTTCTTCTCTGTTAATTAAAGTGCCTGTGACAAGTAGGACTACACATTTTATTAAAACACAGTTAAGATCATTATGTTTAAGATTTTACAAAATATTTTACAATTTCTCTCTCAGTTTGGACATTTTTCTGGTTTTAAATTTTACTTCTGGTTGAAAATCATGGCACCACGCTTTTTTTCACCTTCCTTTCCTTATTAAATACAAAAAGTAGAATTAAAACAACTTTTATTAAAATACAAAGTTAAAATTCCGTGGTTGGAAATTTCCTCTTTTCCAAAAGGGAAGTTTGCAAGGGGCTTGTTTGGGAATTGCATAACTGTTACTTAGCAACCATGATGTTTACTGGTCCAAAATTCCTCTAATGTGCACAGAGATTATTATTTGACAATTACATTTATAAGAAAGCACCTTTATTTGGTTGAAATCACGTTTAAAGTATCAGAAAAATATGTTTTGCAAATATAAATTTTGTCTAAATTTTGAATAGTGATGCCATCATTATGGGACTCTCTTAAACACAACCCTACTTCCTGTCGTTTTCAACATACTTTTCAACTTTTCTTCACAAATTGCTTCTTGATTTGTAATTTATATTTACACCAGTTATTATTCCACCATATAAGTAAAAAATTAGATAATCATACGCACTTTAAAGAAGCTGTATTTGTTATCTCAGTCCCTCCTTTAAACCGGTCAAATCTACAATAACTTTTTCTCTGTTAACTAGACATTGAATTAATTTGTAGGAATGCACTGATACGATACCGGTATTGGATTTTGGCGCTGATATTTACAGTTTTGGTGGATCGGATATTGGTTTCTAAGATATCGGTCCATTCGATATCCCATTTTGGTCTATAAATTGATATAATAAGACGATTTTACTGATCAAAACGCCTCATAATATTAAGCTTGTATTTTCACAAAGCTGTTCTGTAGTTACAAAACACATTTGGATAATTTTCTATCTTTTGCTGTTTGTGTTTAAAGGTTGATCTAGAGTATTGACAGATACTTAAAGCTGCATTGTGTAACTTTTCTAGTGGAGGGTCCGTCAAATACTTTTTTCCCATGAAAGACGTTATTTCTTCGTCTGGAATGTTTCACAGTATGGCATTAAACCTTTCTATCATCATGGAGACCAAACCAAACCAAGTTACAGGTCAGATCTGTGGAGAGACGACCTCACTCACAGTCAGAATGCCTGTTTTTCTAACTATTTTCGAGATATAAAACCACGTGTAGTTTAATAAATGTAAAGTAGAGCTGTTTAATGTCATATTGTGGAACATTCCAGGCAGAGCAATGACGTATCCATAGAAACAAGCAGGTGACAGACCCCCAAACACAAAGTTACATACATTTAAAGCCAAAGTATTGGTATCAGAACTGAAAAACCTGCGTGTATCTCTTCTAATTTGGGTTCATTCGATTAAATTCTGCCTAAAAACAGAAAATTTGTATCAGATTTGTTTCTATATTTTGTGTGGTGTTCTGTGCCCATTTTTGATACAGTCCGATGCTTCAAACGTGCCATATTTTTGTGTTTACTTGTTTACACTTGTCCTAATGTGAAATGAACTGTCCGGTCCAATGCATGAGCTGTCTGTGTGCTGCTTCTGTCTGAAAATACAACTATAGTTTACAATGTTCTGGGGCCACTCAGTATTAAACCTGTACAACTGCTTATATTCTCAAGTCTTTTTCTTATATTTAAAGGTACACGCTGTAACTTTTGTCTTAAAGGGTCTGCAACTGCTTGTCTCCATGGAGATGTTATTGCTTTTGCCTGGAGAGTTCCACAGTATGGCATTAAACGAACAATACTTAGCTTTCATTTATTCAATTACAAGTGTTTTTATAGCTCAAAAATAACTTCTATTTTTACTGTGAGCGGGTTTGCCTCTCCACAGATCTGACCTGTAACGTGGCCTGGTGGCGTCTACATGGAAATAAATAAATAGATAGAATTAATGCCATACTGTGGAACATTGAAAGCAACGCAATGTCACAGCTATGGACACAAGCAGGTTTGACCCCCAACCAGATAGGAGCATTGTATTCTGACAAAATGCAGTAATTAAAATACTAAAAAAATAAAATAACGTTTTTAAGAACATTTTAGTATAAATTTCAACGTCGCTTTAAATACTATAATCTAAACTTGTAATGTTCTTTATAACCAAAAGGTGTCACTGTTTATCCATCTGTCATACTTTTCTTCCCTGTACAATCTACAGTCTTATACATATTTTTCCTATACAATTGCTGCAAATATTGTATTTTTAATTTGCCTTTTACATTTAAAAAACATATTGTTGTTCAGAAATAGACTTCTATTGTCAACCTAATCAAAATGAGTCACCCTCCAGACTGGCCTGTCCTGAGCTCCTTTTAAAATAATGAGCATCTGCCTGAGTTTTCCCAGAATGCTTTGGGCCTCAGAGCTGTTTGTCTTATGTAATGACTTTAATTATCCCCACTATACTATTCTCAAGAAATATTCAGGCTTTGAGTGTGGATTTTCCTTTTTGAGCAGTTTTTACTACTACTACTACTACTACTACTACTACTATAATAATAATAATAATAATAATAATAATAATAATAATAATAATAATAATAATATACATGTTTATATGTTTTTATACATGTTTAGTCATTTTAAATCAACTTATTTTTAGTTCTGAAGTTGCAGTAAAAAAAAAACAAACCTGTCATATTTAGACCTGGTTTAGTTGTGTATGATTCCATTTAGCAGACCATAAACCATGAAGTGTCTTGCCCAAGGACACAGCAATAGCATGGAGTGTCAGTGGGAGAACACTGTAGCCACAGAGCCACCCCAAAGATTTGCATTTATTGAAATTCAAATTCTTTTCGATTTGGCAGTTTTATGTGAAAATATTCAAAATTATACATCAGATATTGCACTTGTACAAAAGAAAACCTGTTTCAGTTTCAGTTTTGGTTAATCCTGACAGTATGTGGAAGTATGAGTAGCACGGAGTACAAGAGAACAACAATTTAAACTGTTCTTTATTCAATACAAGCCTGTCAAACTATTGCCTGGGGTTTAGGCCCGTAGGCTTTCTGGTAGTTTCCCTGTTTTTATGGTATTTTTTGCTGAAATTCATATGTTAACCTCAATCAGACACATTTTAGTGAGTTTAAAAAATAAACAGGTAGTACAATATGGCCAAAAAATGTGTTTCACAGTAAATACACAACATTACATTACATTACATTACAAACCCGCTCTCGGCATAAAAATCATTGGTCAGATCCACGGAGCCACAGATGAATACTGTCGTTGTGTCCTTGGGCAAGACACTTAACCCTCCTCCAGTGTCTGCGTACACTGGTGTATGAATGTGTGTGTGAATGGGTGAGTGGTTCCTTGATGTAAAGTGCTTTGAGGGTGGAAAAACACTATTAAAATGTAACTACATACCACAAGCTATAATGATGTACTAATCCGTCTTCATACGTTACAAAAAAAAAGAAAAACATCTCCCACCCCACGGGCTCAGTGTAGAAAAACACACATGAAAAACTGGGAAAATAAATTAACTGCTTAACTAATTATCCCAACAGTATCCATCTATCCCAGTCTTGCAGCAACAGCATAATTTTAACATGTGACAATTGCTTCAGTATGTGATATGATAAAGCCTCATAGTGCAGTAGAGCCTGAAGACATCTGCATGTTCTGAAATGCACAGGTTTGTTGGAATAATAGACTTGGACTTGGGCTTGGACTTGGGCTTGGGCTTGGGCTTGGGTTTGGGCTTGGGCTTGGGCTTGGGCTTGGGCTTAGACAGACTTTATTGATCCACATGGGAAATTACCTGGACACAGTATCACACATCACAATATATTACAATAACAAAGAGTAAAAAATGTAAAAATGGTAATAAAAACTTCTAAAAAAAAAAAAAAAAAAAAAAAGTAGCAATAAAAAATAGCAAGAGGCTCATGTCAAATAAAAAATATATAAATGTGTATGCAAAAAAAACCCAACAGAAATATAGTAATATAAATACAGTTTATCACAGTTATATACTACAAGAGGTTATATACAGTTACATAAGGGTGAGTTGTTGTACAGTTGTAGGGAGTATTATCTGTTACATAAGGGTGAGTTGTACAGTTGTAGGGAGTATTATCTGTTACATAAGGGTGAGTTGTACAGTTGTAGGGAGTATTATCTGTTACATAAGGGTGAGTTGTTGTACAGTTGTAGGGAGTATTATCTGTTACATAAGGGTGAGTTGTTGTACAGTTGTAGGGAGTATTATCTGTTACATAAGGGTGAGTTGTACAGTTGTAGGGAGTATTATCTGTTACATAAGGGTGAATTGTACAGTTGTAGGGAGTATTATCTGTTACATAAGGGTGAGTTGTACAGTTGTAGGGAGTATTATGTGTTACATAATGGTGTTGTTGTACAATTATAGGGAGTATTATCTGTTACATAAGGGTGAGTTGTTGTACAGTTGTAGGGAGTATTATCTGTTACATAAGGGTGAGTTGTTGTACAGTTGTAGGGAGTATTATCTCCTCTGTCCCTCTACAGTCTGGTGCAGTGGGTGAGTTGTATAGTTGTAGGGAGTATTATCTCCTCTGTCCCTCTATAGTCTGGTGCAGTGGGTGAGTTGTTGTACAGTTGTAGGGAGTATTATCTCCTCTGTCCCTCTATAGTCTGGTGCAGTGGGTGAGTTGTTGTACAGTTGTAGGGAGTATTATCTCCTCTGTCCCTCTACAGTCTGGTGCAGTGGGTGAGCAGGAGTGTCCATAGCAGTTCATATTTAATTTTTTTCAATATTAATGCTCCGGTACACATTAAAAATATGCACCTGTCAACAGAATTTGAAATCTTTAAGTTGGAAATGTATTCACAATCTGACAAAAACTGTGTAATTTGATGTTTTGTTTTGTTTTTTCCATTACATAAACATTATTTTCCATACACAAAATCTGCCAAAGTTGAACACTACCATTTTGTTGTTGCCGTTATTTTATAGGGATGTAACAATATCAAAATCCCTCAATACGATATTTTCACGATATACATCTCACGCTTCGCTATTTATTGCGATATTTTGTGGAGGTTTACAAAATTGTGAATATGCTTCTTTTTCCTTTTTAAAAGCCTTGGGGAAGCCTTGAAAAGCTTTTGGTCCTGTTATAATACAAAAAATTAGATTTAAACGTGCTTAATAACAGATATTTCTTCATGCAGTCTGCACCAAACACCAAAGGATCATGGTCTATGTAGTTCCCTCGGTTTTTTTAGTTATTGCTGCACAATGGCAAGGGAAAGCAAGTTTGTTTGTATAACACAATTCAATTGTATACACAAAGTAATTCAAAGTGCTTTACAGAATAAGAAAGACATTCAAATGAAAAATAAAACCATAACAACTAATTTAATAGACTTGTACTTTGATATATTGTGATGGCCTCCGTTATTATTTTATATTATTTTTGACGATACGATATTACGATGTTTCGGTTAATGCATTCTTAATGAGGAGCTACAGAAGGACTAATTTTTCTACAGAAGCCCAACTGGACACATTGATTTGACATTGTTTCCTGATTCCACCCAATCTCCAAATAGTTGTCATATGTTTCTGTCAGATTTTAGGGTCCTGTTTGGGCCTGTGCTTCTGGATTGGGACAGTAATTGAATCATATTGAAGCATATCAAATTAAATTGTATAAATGAGTTTTCTGAATAGAGTTAATTGCTGTGTTTTGCTGGAGGGTTTTTACTCGTGTCGTCGGGCGTTCTGGGGAGGCCTGGAAAATGGGGAAAAAAGAAAAGTAATAATGTTTTGGCCTCGGGATACATTATATTGCCTTTTTATGACCATTCGAATGTACAGCTCCTTTTCATTTCAGAGTGAACAGAGGGAAAAAAATCTCTCAGAATAGACTTTATGTAAATACAGAAAGCAGTTTTGATGGGCTGATCTGGCATAGAATACATTATTAATTTTGTATTTTTTGTTAAGTTGTATGATTTGATGAGGTACTAGACATTTCTAAACTGAAAATTTAAGATGCAAGAATCATCAATTTAATAAAAACTTTAATAAAAACTGTAGTATTAGCCTTTACATGTTTTTAAATTTATGATTGACGCCCTTATATGTGTGAAGAGAGGAGCGAACTAACTACATTGAAACGAACACACCCTAGTTGTTTACAGGAAAGAGTATCTACCCTAAACTAAGGTGTGAGCTCTCATCTCAGTCATGTTTTGCATAATCGTTCATGCCACTGATCTTCCTGTAGCTGCGGTCAGAAGTAACTTAAATATTTTATTTCATATTTTTGTAATTAGTTAAAATATGTTAAAAAGGTACATTTCATATAAATATATTTGGCAGTAATAAATAATTTTGTAATTTCATAGTGATTTAAGTTAATTAATAACATGTTAAAATGGAGAGGAACCTATATTTTTTGTTCCGTGTATTATGTTCCTGAGGGGAATTAAGTAGGCGTGACGCACAGCGCAGCACGACCATGGAGTGATGGATGCAGAGCGTGTCAGAGAAAGTTACAAAAGTGTGCCATCAACCATTTAAGAAGAGTTTATTTTATTTCCTTGGAGGAAATGCGGCCAATGAGGTATTTATTTGTGTGATGTGTGAGTTTTGCATTTGTTATTCTTTTTGTTTGTATAAGCTAATTTAAGTTTGTCAATTACAGTTCTGACGGCATAGTTTGGACACTACAACGCGTGTTGTCACAAATAAATGTCTGTTGAAACCAAGGAATGAGTTGAGCCTTGATTAGAACTCCGAGGGAGTAACACTTCCTCTTATCGTAGTTAGTTGGAAATTTATTATATTTATTATATTTAAGGCAGTGACTTAACTAACCGTGCAGAGCAAAATGGAGTCCCCATATTTGCGAGCACAAACTCACGGGAGTCCATCTGGCATGCACTACGTCGCAGCATTGAGGTGTGTGCGGAAGCGCCCAAACTAACCAAAACAAACATGGCGGCGCAGAAGCTAAGAGCTTTGTGCATTTGTGGACGGGGAAGATGTCTGTACTTTTCTCTCAACTGGATTTAACTAAAGTTTGATTTTTCAGCTAGTTCCACTGACCTTCCACCAATCAGATTAAAATCGTCGACATGATGTTCTGTGTTTTCTGATCAACTTCAAGAAGAAGCCAAGAGACGTTTCAGATTGAGAATGTGCAGAACTCAGTTGAGAGTGACACATATGAGTCTGGTGTCAGAACTGAAGAAACTTGGAAAACTTTTCACACTTTAAAAACTCATGTCCAGTTCACAGAATTCGATTTTCTTTTTCAATGGAACTTTCCTGAACGACTGAGGGATTACACCGACATCACCCCTTAATACATTTTTGTGCCAAATGTAAAAACAAATACACAAAAGTGGAAACTGATGGGGTGGAGGAAGACTGTGAGAGCTGAACAGCAGACCGGAGGACCAAGATACGGGTAAGATCTGTGGAGAGGCACTGTTTTTGAGCTATCAATATCTGTAATAGAAAAATGTGCAAGATAAATACATGTTTAATTAATTTCAGGCAGAGCAATGACATTTCCACAGAGACGAGCAGAACAGCTCTATTAGTTCACACCCCAGGACAATGAGCCTTTTAAACTGTACACACATAGTCTTTGACAATGTGATGATTGATGAACACACATAATGGGCGATGAGTTGGTGCAGTCCTGACCACTCGAGTACTTAAAACGCCTTCTATTACTTCCCTCACTCGGGGCGGCCCCTCCCTGTGAGCGGAGATGGAGCGCTTTAATCTGATCAGCCCCGGTGCAACAGCTGTCAGCAGCAGTCGACCTGCCTCTGCCCCGCTCCCAGATAATGCTCTGACAACAACTGTCTCTCTCTATACACCCTTTCACCCCTCCAGTCCTCCTCCCTTTCACTCTACTCCATCTCTCTCTCCTCCACCTCTTCCCTGCACCCTTTTATCCAGCATCACCACCCTTCACCCAGAGCTATTTACCCTAGTTCTGCAATGGTCTGGTATAAACTGATAAAGAAAAAATATATATAACAGCTGAGGAAGGGGGTGTATTGAACTGAATAAATCAAATATTGTGTACAATAGAATTTTCTACAGTAATATTTGATGTCAGTGTGTCAATAACTGCAAAAAGACATGATTACACAGCTTTGAAAGTGCGTTGTGTAACTTTTCTGGTGGATGGGGCTGTCAAATTCTTTTCTCCGCAGATATGTTACTGCTTTGTCTGGAAAGTTTAAACTTTTTATTATCATGGAAATCACAGACCAAGTTAAAGGTCAGATCTGTGGAGAGGCAACCCCGCTCACTGTCAGAATGCCTGTTTTTCTAGGCAATTTTGTGCTATAAAACCACCTGTAATTAAATAAATGTAAGGTAGAGCTGTTTAACGTCATATTGTGGAACATTCCAGCCAGAGCAATGGCGTATCCATAGAAACAAGCAGGTGACGGACTGGATCGGCCGCTTCCTGCTTGTATCCATGGTAACTGTGCTTCATTTGGTTATAATAATCTTCCACAGTATGGCATAAAACATCTATCTCCATGGAGAATGTTCCAGAGTATTGTTTTAACTTTGGTCACTCTAATTCCAAGTTATTTATTATATAATATTTTTATTTTATTTTATTTTATAATTTAAAAAAATGTCTAGTACACTGCACTCCACATTCATAAAGCAGGATACTGTATTCCATTAAATTTACTGTAGTAGTGTTTGTTTGTGGGGACGCCCTCTTACCCAGTTCAGTGTAAATACATGAGGATTAGAGCCGTCCTGGAGTAATGACACACACAGGGGTGAAAACAGTGAATGGACCATTAAAACCACTTCTACAGGATTTAGGATCTCTGTATATTTAGAACTGAGAGAGGATAAGTCTAGTTAGTTAATGTTTTGAACCAGTGGCTCCAAGCTGTGGAATGAAACTAACTGAAATGTCTATTATGACCTGTGTCTGGTTATGTCGGGGATGGCATCTGGCATAATAATTTGCCAGATCCCCATTTGACTTTTTGCTAAAGGCTGTGTGGTACTTACCCCTGAAGGAAAGAGAATAGAAATAGCAGGATAACACAATATTCATACTGTATTATATTAGCAAGTAGAATATGTACAATTTCCATTCAAGTTCTGCACTTTAATGATGTCTTAATTTCAGATGGGAGGCAAGGACCTGGAAACTATACAAGATTTTGAAATAAATATTCAAATCCTGCATATTTAGGAGTTCTTCCAACTCCAGGTATGTTTTTGAAGAGGTAACAACATTATAATGCTGATGATTTAAAGCTCACAAGAGTTAATTTTTGAGTAATATGGGACCTTTAATATTTGTATTTATGCTGAACTTTGTGGTAGTTTTTGTTTCATGTGGTAACTACAGAGTTATTAACCATAAACCAGATCAACACATAAAAAGATCACACAGTTATACAGCAAATTCCTCCATTTAATTCTGGCCTGCCCTCAGCTCAGTTTTAATCTATAGGAATTCAAAAATGTTATGGCACTTTATTGTTATTGTTATTTTCATCACTTATTGTGCTGTAATGTAAACACTACTGAAATTATTCAGTGAACACATCTCCTATTTATGCTTGACACTGAAAATCACTCCTAATTTTGTCATTAACTTTACTCGATTCAGCCGACAGAAAAGATCACAAGTGATACATGCACTAGTTTCTCTGTGGAGCTTTGTCTCGCAGATAAGATAAGGCTGAGTAGCTCCTTTGTTCCTTTGTAATAACTCCAGTCTCAGAACAGCACAAACCACCTCCTATAATGGACTCCTGTCTGTCACCGCACAAGAGAGGGAGAGAGAGAAGAGAGGGGGAGAAAAGAGAGAGACAGGGAGGGGAGGGGGGCAGAGAGAGAGAGACAGAGAGGGAGAAGAGCGCGAGAGGGAGAGACAGAGGGAGAAGGGAGCGGTGGAGAAGAGAGAGACAGGGAGGGGAGGAAGGGTGAGCAGAGTGAGAGAGACACACAGAGAGAGAGAGAGGTGGAGAAAAGAGAGAGACAGGGAGGGGAGGAAGGGTGAGCAGAGAGAGAGAGAGACACACAGAGAGGTGGAGAAAAGAGATAGACAGAGAGGGGAGGGGGCAGAGAGAAAGAGAGAGAGACATAGAGAGGGAGAAGAGCGCGAGAGGGAGAGAGAGACAGGGAGAAGGGAGCGGGGAAGAAGAGAGAGAGAGACAGGGAGGGGGCAAAGAGAGAGAGAGACAGAGAGAGAAAAGAGAAAGACAGGGAGAGGGGGTGGGGGCAGAGAGAGAGAGACAGAAGAGAGAGGGAGACAGAGAGAGAGACAGGGAGAGTGAGAAGAGTGAGAGGGAGAGACAGAGGAGAGAGAGGGAGAAGAGAGAGAGACAGGGAGAGGGAGAAGAGTCAGAGGGAGAGACAGAGGAGAGAGAGGGAGAAGAGAGAGAGACAGGGAGAGGGAGAAGAGGAAGAGGCGGAGAGGGAGAGGAAGAAGAGAGAGACAGTGAGCAAACAGAGAGGGGGAGAGAGACACAGAGAGAGAGGGAGACAGACAGACAGAGAGAGACAGAGGGGAAGAGAGAGAGTCACTGCACACTGCTCTTCTCCTCCTCTCTGTGTACGCAGTGGAAACAGCCTTGAGGAACACGCCTGGAGAACATCACATTCTGATGCCTTCAGATTGACAGACCATTACGTTTAGAAGAAGAACGACGATTGTGAACATTACTGTCTGAAAGTGAGTGCAAAGTGGAGTCATTTTGTCCCTGTTTTATCGTGGGCACTACACATGTTTTTATGTTACACAGATTTAAAGCCACAGTATGAAACTTTTTAGCCAGAAAATAGACAAAAAAGCAATGATTTTTGTTTGTTTGTTTTCATTTTGGTGTTTGTTCCACTGAGAAACTTAGAAAAACTTAGCGTCCTTACTAGGAGTGGGCTTGCATCTCCACAAACCTGACATCGTCCTGCTTGTTTCCGTGGATATATTACTTATCTATTAGGGTTAAGGTTAAGGTACATTTTATTGTCCCTTGTGGCAAGAGGAAACACACCCAGACACAGGGAGAAATATGGGGAGAAAGTTACATACTGTACCTTTAAAGAATTAACTAAAGCAAACTAAAAACTGTGAATTAAATGACGTAGGCTGAAACATATTGAACAAAAGCAATGCGTTTGAAGATTTGGTTAATAAAAGTAATAAAAGTCTTAAATTGGGACTGACACGAGCGGAATATTGTCTGGATCACTGTACCAGATGATTACGAATGTTGTGCAGGAGACGAACTCGTGTGATCAAGTACGAAGCAAAGTGTCTTGCCCAAGGGCACAACTAAACTGACCATAGCTGTCGAATGCCTCTCCCCACTCTTCACCCCGTTTCACACTGTCTGCGCTCTGTCCTGTCCTATGTAAATGTTACTGTTAGATGAAGCGTTAGGAGGGTCTCTGGTGTAGAAGCTCAGAGGAGTTCAGAGCTGGATGTGGTGAAGCGTGTCCCACAGAGAAACAAGCATTCAATAAAAACTAAACAACAGGGAGAGAGAAAGAAAGAGGGAGAGAGTCAGAGAGGGGAGAGAAGAAAGAGAGAGGACAGTGGGAGAGAGAGAGTCAGAGAGGGGAGAGAAGAAAGAGAGAGAGGATAGAGGGAGAGAGAAAGAAAGAGGGAGAGAGTCAGAGAGGGGAGAGAAGAAAGAGAGAGGACAGAGGGCGAGAGAGAGTCAGAGAGGGGAGAGAAGAAAGAGAGAGAGGATAGAGGGAGAGAGAAAGAAAGAGGGAGAGAGTCAGAGAGGGGAGAGAAGAAAGAGAGAGGACAGAGGGCGAGAGAGAGTCAGAGAGGGGAGAGAAGAAAGAGAGAGAGGATAGAGGGAGAGAGAGAGGGAGAGAGTCAGAGAGGGGAGAGAAGAAAGAGAGAGAGGACAGTGGGAGAGAGAAAGAAAGAGGGAGAGAGTCAGAGAGGGGAGAGAAGAAAGAGAGAGGACAGTGGGAGAGAGTCAGAGAGGGGAGAGAAGAAAGAGAGAGGACAGTGGGAGAGAGAGAGTCAGAGAGGGGAGAGAAGAAAGAGAGAGAGGATAGAGGGAGAGAGAAAGAAAGAGGGAGAGAGTTAGAGAGGGGAGAGAAGAAAGAGAGAGGACAGTGGGAGAGAGAGAGTCAGAGAGGGGAGAGAAGAAAGAGAGAGAGGATAGAGGGAGAGAGAGAGGGAGAGAGTCAGAGAGGGGAGAGAAGAAAGAGAGGACAGAGAGAGAGAGAGGAGAGAGGAAGGGAGAGAGTCAGAAAGGGGAGAGAAGGAAGAGAGAGGACAGCGGGAGAGAGAGAGGGAGAGAGTCAGAGAGGGGAGAGAAGAAAGAGAGGACAGAGAGAGAGAGAGGAGAGAGGAAGGGAGAGAGTCAGAAAGGGGAGAGAAGGAAGAGAGAGGACAGAGGGAGAGAGAGGAGAGAGGAAGGGAGAGAGTCAGAGAGGGGAGAGAAGAAAGAGAGAGGACAGAGGGAGAGAGAGGAGAGAGGAAGGGAGAGAGTCAGAGGGGAGAGAAGAAAGAGGACAGAGGAAGAAACAGAGGGAGAGAGTCAGAGGGGAGAGAAGAAAGAGAGAGAGAGGACAGAGGGAGAGAGAGGAAGGGAGAGAGTCAGAAAGGGGAGAGAAGAAAGAGAGAGAGGACAGAGGAAGAGAGAAGAGAGAGTCAGAGAGGGGAGAGAAGAAAGAGAGGACAGAGGGAGAAAGAGGAGAGAGGAAGGGAGAGGACCCCCCAAACAAAAATGTCCACCCCTTAGCCTTTCCAACATATAATCTTCTCTTTGTGAAACTTGCTCTAAACTGAACTGCGGTGGTCGGGTGTATCAGGGATGGACAGGAGCTGGAGTACAGGACACTGATTACAAACTTTGTGGAGTGGTTCCAAGCAAACCATCTGCTCCTGAACGTTGACAAGACCAAGGAACTGGTGACTGACTTCAAGAGGAAGAGGACACCAGTGGAGCCCATTACCATCCAGGGCCAGGACGTGGAAATAGTGGACTGCTACAAGTACCTTGGCGTCCATGTGAACAACAGGCTGGACTGGAGGGACAACTGTAATGCTGTGTACAAGAAGAGCATGAGCAGACTCTACTTCCTGAGAAAGCTCAGATCTTTCAATGTGTGCAGCAAGTTACTGGAGATCTTCTACCAGTCTGTGGTGGCCAGCGCACTGTACTTCGCTGTGGTCTGCTGGGGGAGCGGCATCAGTAAAAGAGACATTGGGCGGATTGACAAACTGATCCGTAAAGCTGGACACGTGATCAGCTGTGAGCTGGAGACATTTGTCACAGTGAGGGACAGGAGGACACTGGACAAACTGCTCTCCATCATGGACACTCCTGCTCACCCACTGCACCAGACTATAGAGGAACAGAGGAGATAATACTCCCTACAACTGTACAACAACTCACCCACTGCACCAGACTATAGAGGGACAGAGGAGATAATACTCCCTACAACTGTACAACTCACCCACTGCACCAGACTATAGAGGGACAGAGGAGATAATACTCCCTACAACTGTACAACTCACCCACTGCACCAGGCTATAGAGGGACAGAGAAGATAATACTCCCTACAACTGTACAACAACTCACCCACTGCACCAGACTATAGAGGGACAGAGGAGATAATACTCCCTACAACTGTACAACAACTCACCCACTGCACCAGACTATAGAGGGACAGAGGAGATAATACTCCCTACAACTGTACAACAACTCACCCACTGCACCAGACTATAGAGGGACAGAGGAGATAATACTCCCTACAACTGTACAACAACTCACCCACTGCACCAGACTATAGAGGGACAGAGGAGATAATACTCCCTACAACTGTACAACAACTCACCCACTGCACCAGACTATAGAGGGACAGAGGAGCTCATTCTCTCAACAGGCTCCTACAGCTCCACTCAAACAGAGAGATACAGGACTACATTCATACCATATTCCATACAGGTGTACAACAACTCACCCTGATGTAACAGATAATACTCCCTACAACTGTACAACAACTCACCTTTATGTAATGTAACGGATAAGCCTATGTTTCTGTCAGTCATCACATCATCTTTGCACTGTTTGCCTATGACCTCTTGTATATAACTGATATACAGTATTTATATTATGATATTTGTTTTTTACCTACTCTACATACATTTATATATTTTATGTCTTACTGATGCCAGTCTCTTGCTATTTTTATTGCTACTTATTTAGAAGTTCATTACTTTTTTTTTTACTCTTTGTTATTGTAATATATTGTGATGTGTGAGCTACTGCGTCCAAGTAATTTCCCTTGTGGATCAATAAAGTCTGTCTAAGTCTAAACAGAAATGGCCGTTCTTGATAAATGACAAACAGCCTTTTAACTGTGTGGTCACTGCTTTTTTACTAGTTGCCTTTTATTGAACAATTCCCTATTTTATAACACAGTGTTCTACAGCAGGTCTCATGATAATAAAACATATGCAATATGAGAAGGCTTTATGGAGACAGGAACTGGTCAACAAGTGTCTGCAAATATGTGAGGAGGTTCCCCAGGGCCTCGACACAGAGAGCTCACAGCAGCAGAGACTGTAAACAGTAAATAGTACCACACAAACTGACGTGTTACAATAATCAAAGCTTTAATTTATTTTCAAAACTAGTCCCGGCTGGACCATGTGATCTGCTGTTCCAGAGGCAAACAGTCCCAGCTTGTTAATGATTGGACCCCACTTTTTTTTCAAAGATTGGGATTTTTAGCTGTAGTTGAGCTCTTAACAGTTCCATTGAACTGTGGCTGAAACATGAGCCACCTACCTGATCAATGGTAGGTGGCTCATGTTTCAGCCAGTGTTTTTTTGCAGTCATCAGGAGAAGATGCAGCACAAAACACTGATCACGAGATACAGTCAGGAAAATGAACCTTCTTCTTATGATATTTGTTAATTCACAAACTCATGAGAATACATCTTGGCGTGTCCCCGCTGTCGATTAATTGGGTGGGCGACCAATCACACAGGTTTATATGGAGTTCTCTATTCTCTATTCATACTGTGGCTTAATGGCTAAAGCATTTTACCCCTAAACTGCTCCTACTCATGAAATTGTGAAACATGAGTTCAAATGGTCCTTGTTTAGCCCTGATTATATTTTTTATGAATCTTAAATTGTCCCTTTAGCTTTAGGCAAAATTTATTCAAATGAGTTGAACCTGGAGTCGCCTCAGTGTCACTTTAAAAGCTCCAGACTTCATTTTGTATTTGAAACAACCTCTACCCCCTGCTGCTCTGTCACACCGGCCTCTGAGGTGAGACGAGCATTAGCATACGTGCACACTCAGACACGTGCACTCTCAGACACGTGCACGCTCATGGTGACAGCGACAAGGTGCCTGCCCCTGCCTTTGTAATCACAGAAGAAAAGAGCTTCACTTTTAACGTCTGACTCAAAATGGATGTGATTTTGAAAGCAATAATGACAAGTTAAGGAGCATAAATAGGAATCAGATCAGTGAAATAATTATGGGGTTAGAAACAAAGAGAAACAGGCACTAATACACAATCCTGAAATGTCTCTGGGGGATACGGCTTGAATAAATTACTGTAGATTTTAATAAAAGATTGGGCCTTTGAAAAATTAGGAGAACGTGAGCTGGGATTAGACCGTCGTGAGACAGGGTAGTTTTACCCTACTGATGTTGTGTTGTTGCAATAGTAACTAGCACAATGTCAATGCAGTTTAGCATTGACATTGTGCTAGTCTAGCACAATGTCAATGCAGTTTAGTGTCAATGTACTTCAGCCTATTTTAGTACAAATACAGACTATTTTGTTGATTAAAAAAAAAAAAGCTTTGCATATTTGTGGGTGGAAAGATGTGCTTCTCTCTCAAATTGATTTAAAGGTCCTATATAACGCAAAATTGATTCTGTTTCATTCAACCACCTTTTTTTTGAAATTTGCAATTTATTCAGTGCGTTTCTTTTTTTCCTCCACATAAGTCACAGTATATTTGCACGTTTTTTTTTTTTGCATTAGAAAAATACAAAATAAATTAAAAAAAAGACAGAGGCAGTCGGTTTACACATTAATACAGTACATCTTGTTCAAGTTTGAGTAACCCTTAATTAGTCTGTCTACATCTGCAAAGCTCAAAATGCTGCCTTTTACCTTTTGTTCAATTGGAACTAGAATTTCCAAAACTGAAATGATCTAATTGATCATTGTGGCTTATGAAGTTTAAAAACACATTGGAGCACTTCCTGTATTACCACATGACATCCCAAGGTGAAACAGAGTGTTTTCTGTTTGAACCTAAATATGCAGAGGCAAAAGGAGAAATTCAATTTGTCCTTATATCTATCTGAAGGGAGGAGCTAACTACAATGAAATTTCATTGTAATTAGCTCCTCCCTTCAGGCAGATATAAAGCAGTGTCCACCAGTCTGACCAGAACTGAAGAAGCAGCTTGGATGAGCTGCAAAACGTATTCGATCAAATAAACTTAATCCAGTTGACAAATTGAATTTCTCCTTTTGCCATGGATTCTACCTGGACGACTGAGGGATTCTACACACTAAATATGCAGAGTTGGTGTGTTACACATGGGTGAATGTAACAAAACACAACTCTTTTGATGAGACCCTAACATGGTTTAAAGCTCACAAGAGTAAATTTTGCATAACATAGGGCATTTAATAAAATGGCCTAAACAAAACAATCTCTTGTAATTTTTTAATTTCACTGTATCCTATCATCTATAGACATATACAGAGCGATCACTTCCCATAATCTCACTAATGTTATTCACTCTTTAGTCCTAATTCTGTTTTTAAAAAGCCTAGTCATGAATCCTTTAATCCTATTGCACAGACTCACTTCCTCCTTTTGTGTCTGTAATCGGATTGCGCAGAGTGCTGTAACCCTATCGCTCAGGTAATGCTTATGTCTTCCAGACACTTTGGCATTTCTTCAGACTAGGATCGATCTGGGTCTTAATGCTGTCCATGGACCCAGGTCTGGTCTAGGACTACAGGACTTGGTTGGAGGCAGCCCCTGATCATGAGCCCCTGGGCTTGGACAGGGGCCAGACTGGAACAGATCGGTCTGAATCTGGTCCAAAAGTGGAGAGCCTCAGAGGGGCTTGAGAGAGGAGGGGGGAGGGACAAAACACTAGGAGGGGTGTGCTCAAGAGTTTTTGGATGGTGTGATGTTTTGAATGATTAAAGAGGATGATGAATGGTGATTTTTATGGTTTTTGTTTTATTTAGTATTTGTTTTCAGATTCAAGTCACATTTTTTTGTATGCATAGTACTTCATTAAGTACAATGTAATTCGTGGTTGTGTAGAGGCTTTGGATCACATGTTTTTGCAGGTTGTTACCATAGACTGTATATAGAAGTGGAGTGTGACATCACCCATAGTGTTCGGTTCCAGTCAAATGAAGCTCATTGAGGCTTGCAGTTACAGGGGAAAATTTGGAGCCGAGTTCCATGTTAAAAATAGGAATTGATTTACGGACAAAAAAGGTAAATAAAAACATCAAGATCATGTAGAGCCAGTTAATACGAACATTTTAAGACCAAAATGAGGAGACTGACAGCAGCAGTTACAGAGAGAGTGGGGTGATGTTTTTTGAATACAAAGTGAACTGGAACCAGAGTCGATGGAGCCAGAAGCACCCCATGCTCACTTCCTATTCGGAATGGGGTGCTATCAGCTGAGCTATGTCTATTTATATATACAGTCAATGTTTGTTACACAGTGCGTTACCTTCGGATTAAATCTTGTTACAGTAATGTGTATGACGTGCTGATTACATTATGTTACAAGCCATTATACAGTGTGTTACATTTGGTTTACATCCTATTGCATGCTTATTACACAATGTGATACATTTGTGTGTCCTTGTGTTACAGTTTGTGGTTCTGGTTATGTGTTGTTGTTTTTTTACATGGCATTAAACGATGCATGTACGTGTTTGTTACGGGTGTTACACAGTGTATTACATTCAGGTTACATCTTGTCACAGGTCGTGGTTCTGGTTTGTATTTTTATAAGTTGTTAAACTGTGTTATGCACGTGCCACATCTTGTTACACAGTGCAGTTTGTTTGTATACATTTGTGTGTCATCTTGTTACAAGCTGTTACACGTGTGTTACAGGTGGTTACACAGTGCGCTACATTCAGGTGTCATTTTGTTACATGGTGAATTAACTTCCAGTTACAAGTTGTTACTGGCAGTTACATAGTGAATTATGTTTGTGTTACGTATTTCTTCATGTTGTTACACAGTGTTACATTTGGGTGTCACCTTGTTACAGGTTGTGATTCTAATTGGTTTTTTTTTTACATTACATTAAACAGTGGCTGCAGTTACATTAGCACACTCTAAATCTGATCATGGTTCCTTTTATTACTCACATCAGATTTTACGCTTTACATGTCATTTAAATCATCTTAAATGTCCAGAAATCAAATACTAGTCAGATTTCAGTGTGCATGTGAACTTAACAAGTGTTGGTGTATGGTGTTTTACGCATGTGTTAGATTCAGAGTACACAGTTCTTACATCAGGGCATCACGTTGTGCTAATGAGACAGGTAATTTATCAGGTGTTAAATAAAGTGTTACCTGTGATTATGTTTTAGCTCTTTTAACTTTCCTTTGAATGTTTTTCCCTTGTCTTATGCTCTCTATAGACTGTATTGTAACATATGAACTTCCATTTGATCTAACTAAACTAAAATAATAGAAATGAAATGAAGTGAAATCACATTGGGCTCAGAAATGTAATAAAATCATCTGTTTTTCTCGTTTGTGAGTTGCTCTTGTGTGCGGTGTCCTTGAGCAGCTCTGGTTCATAATGAAACTGCCTGCAGCTTGTTTATTTTATTGCTTTATTCTTTCATATAGAAGATTTCTCATTCTATTTTTTATTATCAATACATTGCATATAATAATATGCTGACATCAAGTGACACGATGTTATAATTCCAAGCTTCTCGTGGTGTGACAGAAGTGTCTTGCCCAACAACACAGTTACAGTAGCGTATAAAGTGGCTGGATTTGAACTACCAACCTTCCAGTCCCTCTAATATGACCCATTATTAAAGGTGCAGTCTGCAACCTGGTGGAGGGTTTGGCAACTACTTTTGTTATTGTTTTATCTGAAATATTTCACAGTATGGCATTAAACTTGTATATTTTCATGTAGAAATACAGGTGACACTATCCAACCAAGTTACAAGTCAGATCTGTGGAGAGGCAACCCTGCTCAGGGCAAGAATACATGATTTTCAAGGTATTTTTAATCTATAAAACAGCCCTAAATGAAGTTCAAGATGGCTAAGTTAAAGGTGTATTGTGTACTTTTTCTGGTGGAGGGTCATGGAGATGTTATTGCTTTATCTGGAATGTTTCACAGTACGGTATTAACCCTTTTTATCTTCATGGAAACCAAACCAGACCAAGTTACAGGTCATATGTGTGGAGAGCCAACCCCGCTCACAGCCTGTTTTTCAAGGTACTTTTGTAACTGAATAAATGTGAGGTAAATCTGTTTAATGTCATACCGTGGAACATTCCAGGCAGAACAATGACATACTGTATCTATAGAAACAAGAAGGTGACAGATCGCCAACCAAAAAGTCACACAGTGCACTTTGAAATGCCATACTATCAAACATTCCAGTAATATCTCTATGGAAGCAAATGTTAATTTCAGTTATTGGACTATAGTGTATATATGAAATTTAACTTCATGAATACAAACTCAACTCGTCCCCTATAGACCCTCGCCACTATATTTACCTAAACATTTCTGCATATTTATTTCCTGTGGTTTACAGAGAAGTCCCTTAATCTCTGACTGAGTGGGACAGAAATAGTCTAAATCTTTGTAAGAAAAACAGAGGAGAGGAGAGAGGCGGGGCTACACCACGGTTTGTAGGGCACCACGGCAACCTACATCTGCAAGGAGGCAAGGAGACAAGGAGACAAGGAGGTAGGGACCAGTAGTTTTTTCCCCAAGTAAGGTAATGATGTTTCATTTGGGCAAAATGTTTGAAGTTGGAATAAGATTTGCTTGAAATTAGGGAAGTCTAGGTCTGTAAATGAATTAAATCTCTATATAAATTAGTTGTCCGATATCGGCCGATATTTATACATTTTAGCGCATCAGTTATTGGCCTTAAATCTCCAGCAGAAGCCCATATTTTGTTTTATTTTGTCAGTGAGCTGCTTAAAGAATACACATAAAGCTTTAATTAAACACTTCCGTGCAAAGAGATAACTGCACAAAAAGGGCTCTAGGTGAGTTTGTAGAAAATTTTACATAATTTGGAGAGGGCTTATCAACCATTAGTTTCTCTGGATTCTGTATAACTGGTATCTGCATCAGCCATGAAAAAAAACAAACGTATCAGTCGTTCTCTAATCTAAATGCATTAGCGAATTAGCATAATTGTTTATATACATTTTCAAGGAAATTACTTAGGCTGTTTGTGTTTTTTTTGCCTGTAACAACTGCTCTGATTGGCCGAGGACTGAGCCAATGACACGTACAGATGCAGCAGAGTCTGGAGAGAAGAATGAGACAGAAAACTAAAATTCGCCCAAAAATTACTTGGACAATTGTGCTTCAAGGCCGGCGATGTCTTGAATTCATGTAATTTTAAAGAATATATTAAATTAAATTATATTAAAGAATAAATAAAAAATAAATAAATAAATAAATAATAAATAACAATAACAATAATTAAAGAATATATAATAAATAATACAAAAAAATTAATAGATTAAAGATAGAGAGACATGCAAAACACATACAGTTTATTTAATTTGTCTTAAAGTTGCACTGTGTAACTTTTCTGGTGGAGGGTCTGTCACCTGCTTGTTTCTATGGAGCTGTTATTACTGTGCCAGGAATGTTCTACAGTATGACATTAGACATATCTATCGCCATAGAAACAAGCAGGTGACGCTGCTAGGCCAAGTTACAAGTCAGATCTGTGAATGACAGTAAGAATGCATGTGTTTAAATGCACGGTGGTTACATTTAATGCCATAGTGAGGAACATTCCACTATGGCATCTCATGGTAGCGGACCCCCTCTAGAAAGTTACATAGTGCAGCTTTAAAAACAAATAAAATGTCTTTCAGTGTGAATTTCTTGAACACGAACAACAGATGCTTAAAATTTTTGCCACTGAACACAAAAAATAGTCAAATGTCGAACTCTTTAGTCTGAACTCTGCTCCAAACCAACGAAATGCTCTGAAGACCTCTCGATTCAAAAGACCCAAGCTCACCACTGGCGATTAGACATTAATTAAAATTTGATTAATTGCACAGCCCGAAGATTTTTATTTCATTATTTTTTTACAGTAAATAAGGAACTATACGGACGCATAAGGAAAGGTCAAAGATACAAGGAGAGGTAGTGAGGAAGAGAAGGAGCTGTCATCTGGAGAAGCGAGTTTTGAATCACGTCGCTATAAATATCCTCCACTTGTTATGCTTCTAGTATGGGAGGCCATTAGGGACAAAAACATACTCAGGACTGACCTGTCTCTCTGAAAAGACATCTGTTTCTATAGGAAGCAGCGAATGGGACAAGTTTGCGTTACGATTGACATGATGCAGTTAATTATAAGATCCATGTTTATAGAAAATGGGGAAATCTGGTTTGTAAGAAAAATAATTATACGAGACAACAACTGAAGGTTGAATAGGCTGGGGTAACAGGATGACATTCTGAAGAGGTCCTGTTATGGATTGTGGAGAACAGCAAAGAATTCAATTGGAATTTTAAAAGAACTGTACTGCAGATATCAAGGACACGTGCAAGTTTTCTCATTGCCAGTATGCCTCATGTGAAAGCTCAAAACCTTGGCTGCCGGGGCTGGGGTTTAAGTATTGACGACGCAGATCAGAGAGAGGCATTTTAGGTTTGAACCAAATGGATTTCAGCATTGAGACTGGCAACCCAAATGAGAGACTGATCTATTTATCTCTCCATCTATCTAATACAAAGATGTAGTTTTAGACAATTTCATGTAGTTTTCAGGAAAAAAGAATAGAAGTTTATTTGAAAAGACTATGTTTTCTTAGACTACAGTTCAGATATAGGCTACAGTAAGACATTAAGGCTATTCTAAAACCATTTCAGTTTCATTTCAGTATTAATACTTCAAATGAGCATTTAGTTTTAGTATTGATTAGTATCTGAGAATCCATTTTTTGACAAACAGCAGCAGAACGATCAGCCGTCTCAGCCTCTTATGCTCTTCACTGTCATACCACAAAATCTATATCTTCCTCAGTTTGCTCAGTCACCGGCATTTCTATTGATATTTCCAGTGACTTTGCTGGGGGTGTTCCACGTGTGTCTCTATTGGCGTCATGTTCAACAGTTACCATGGTGACACAATGTACACATTAGCAAAAACTGCCAAAAAGGTTTTAATATAGTCTGAAAACTCAAGAAAAAATACAAAATCGGTGTGTATTATGTGGAATATAATGGATAATACATAAAATCTAATCATAACATTGCAAATCAGATACTGCATCACTGCTATTTCATGAGTGGTACGGGGCCAAAGTAAAGATTGAACAAAGATTGAAGAAGTGTATTAACCCTGAGCCTGTATTTTCTACGGGAGCAGGTGGTTAACAGGCAGAGCATTTTGCAGAAAAGCGGCGGAACAAAAACACACCTGGAAATTGGGCCACTGTGGGAAGCTCTTGAGAATAAAAATGGGAAAATCTGAAATCTGCTGTTAAACGCAAAAGTCACTGAACTGAAAATGGAGCGAAACTCAATTAGCTGAAATGACAAATCCATACTATTAACTGTGATCATTTTTTTATTCAGTTTAATGTTCGTAAAAAGCCATTGTGTAAAGAGATCTTGAGGAAAAAAAGGGTTTCTCAAGTTGGAGTGCCTGGATTTTGTTGTGTCTCGGGTTTCTCAAGCGTTTCCACTATAAAGCCGGTTACAGATTTAGTCAGACATTTAACAGAATTATGAATTCATTATATGGCAATAAAAGCAAACATAATCAGATTTTTGCATCTTGTTGGATTTTAAAGCAGACCTATTCTACAAAATCATCTTTTCTGAGCTTTTGACCATAGTTCCCTTCTCATTTACCCTCTTGAAGTTGTATTTGGAGTGACTCATGCATATTTCAGTCATCTTTAATCGCTTATTTTCGAGACGCCATATTGCCGCTCAACCCCCTTTTCACAGCCACTGCTCTATATTTACTTCGTTCTCCAATTTTATTTTCTTAATCTGTGATATGAATTCGGTAGCATCACATTGTAATTTTGGGACAAATATAAAAAATCTGCAGCTCGCTCGCTGTTGGTCACCACAGTTTTCTAACACAAACGTCAGCGGACTTGTTTCTTTTATTATGGCATTTTAAATGAATATTTAGATTTAAAATATGCAAAATATAACATAA
Source organism: Taenioides sp. WSHXM2023 (assembly GCA_029959045.1). Classification (NCBI taxonomy): domain Eukaryota; kingdom Metazoa; phylum Chordata; class Actinopteri; order Gobiiformes; family Gobiidae; genus Taenioides; species Taenioides sp. WSHXM2023. The sequence goes on from CM057086.1 coordinate 28,548,013, forward strand.
TGATCCACGGGTGTCATAGATTATAACCATACAGCAGACTTAAGCACAATATGTCTTCTTTAAATGCTGGACAATGAAGTAAAAATTTGAAAATTGTCAACCAAATTTTTTAAATAATAAAACGACAACAAACAGCAAATTTAAATATTTTAAGCTTATCCCAGCTAAATATTTTATGCTGAATGAACATAAATGTTTAAATAGATCATGTTAAAGAGAAATACATAATAAAACAAAACAAAGCACAATCTTAAAATCATACCACCCAGTGCTGATGTCTTCAGGCAATTAACTGCATTAAAACCAGGACTCCACCCAACCAGGCCTGCCCCCTCCATCTCTCTCCTCCTCCTTCTCCTCTCTCTCTTTCCCCCTCCCTCTCCTCTCTCTCTCTTCCCTTCCCTCTCCTTTCTCTCTCCTCTTCTCTCTCCTCTCTCTCTCCTCTTCCCTCACCTATAATTCTAACACTCTCCTCCTCTCTCTCCCTCTCCCTCTCCTCTCTCTCCTCATCCCCCTCCTCATAACCCTAACCCTCTCCTCCTCCCTCTCCTCCTCTCTTCCTCCTCCCTCTCTCTTTCCCCCCGGCGGCCCTTATTGAATATGCATCACGTCATCACCCCTCCCTCTCTCCTTCCCTCCCTCCGTCCTCTGCTCCACAGTCTAGCCACCTGTCCCTAAATGTGTGTAAATTACAGCAGGGCTAAACCAGGACTGCAGAAAGACAAAAGCCAAGTCGAAACAAGGTCCAAACCGGGACTAAAGCAGGGTTAAAAATGGGAAAGACCTGGATTAAACTAAGATACAGATTTATAACTGAAAATGGGAGTAAATCAGGACTAAACCAAGACTAGACCAGGACTAAAAACTGCGAAAAAACGGTTTTCTCCATCTGTATGAAGAGACAATCGAGATGAAAGATAAAAACAAATAATAGAATTGTTGTTTTGGAGATAAATGCAAAATTTTAATTGTGCATATTAACTAAAAAAAAAAAATAAATAAATAAATAAAAAAAAATAAATAATAATAATAATAATAATAATGATAATAATATTTATTTATTTATTTTTTACTTGAGTACAGTATTTTTCAGTTTTTACTTTGTTATATTCCACCATTGATCAAGTCTGGATGTTGAACTTTTTGCATGCAGGTCCTTTATAAATGTTGCTGATGCTCATGTTACTAGTCACTACCTTCAAAGGCTGCAGGTTCATTATAGAAGACCAAGGTGAAAGGTGAAAGAAAACGAGCTCTCCAAGGAGCAGGCGCCTTACACCAAACCAGCCTCCACAAGTTCAGACCTCAAAATTAGATGAAGTCCTCACCAAGACTGAAAACAACAGGCTGGAGTCTATGGAGAAGCAAGTGCGGACCCATCAGGCAGAGTCCAGGAAGCTCTACAAAACAAACACCAGAGTTGTGCTCGAATCAGACCAGCCTCATCAGATCCTAGACTCCACGACAGAAGTGGAGAAAGTCCTCAAAGAGCCAAAGTCTAAGGAGCCAGAGTAGATCCACCACAGCAGGCAGATCTTCACCAGACGCACCAGAGTTGTCCTCAACCTTGAACAGTAGCTCCTACCTCCTAGCTCCTACCTCCTAACCTGGATTTGAAAAACATTTGACAATTTTCCATCCATTTTATTGATTGATTGATGGACCCATTGTTCCAGTTTGTGCTTTTGACTGTCTTGTTATTACTTAGTGTTAGTATTTTGTTTTAAGCTGATTAAAGAGAAAAGAAACAAACCTGCAGAGAAATCTTTCAAGGGCAAGAAGTAATATTTTTACATTTAAAACTATTAAATTTGGTGCACTCAAACCTCAAATTACATTTACAGACATTTTCCGTACATTTCTGATGAATTAGCATAACATTATCTGAATACCACCGTTGGGCTAATCTGAAAATGTATCAAGAAATGCATTTTGTCATTACTGCCCTATACAACAGGTAGTGGACTGGACCCTTCCTCCCATCTTTTAGAAAATACCCCCGCCCCCCTTCGACCCCTCTGATGTGAGCCCCACCTCGCCCCTCCCCCTCCTGTCTGTATGTGGAGCCCAGAGGGAGGGATCAGCAGAGGCAAAAGGCCAGGGGCAGCAGCCAATTAGACCTGGGCACTCATCCAGAGACATGCAACACCACCAGAGCCCCAATGCATGCTGGGACAAAGAACAACTCACACTTACAAGGTGTTATACAATCAATGCAAATCGTATCATTTAAAGGGCCCACACTGCACTATTTTCATGTTATAATGTTGTTTCCTTATCAAAAACATACCTGGAGTTATGTTTTGTTTCATTCGCACATATTTAACACACAAACCCTGCAGATTTAGGCTGAGCTCTTCTTTCATATTGTTTTAACATGACATCACAAAGTGGAATGGGGCGTTTGGAGCTTTAGAGATGTAGACAGACTAATAATAAAGGATTACTCAAATGTGTGTGAATGAAACAAAACACAACTCCAGGTATGTTTTTGATGAGGTAACAACATTCTAACATGACTAAAAGCTCATGCGAGTCAATTTTGCGTAATATAGGACCTTTAAGGCAATAGTTCCTAACCTTTTTCTACCAACGACCTCTTTTCTATTCCTGGGGACCCCTGAGGATCTTTGGGGACCCAAGTTTGAGGGCTGACCCCCAGGTTGGGAATGGCTGATTTAAAGGACACAGGGAAAATGTACTCATCTGAATTTTTAACAATGTTTTATTGTTATTCCCTCCTCAAAAACCTTAATCCAATGTTTTTTCTGAGCACTCAAAAATTCTCTGTTCACATTTTTCCTAGATAAATCATCACTGGACGCGTTTTTTTTTTTTTTGGTCAAATTGTTCACAGCAAACACATGGCTCTATTAGTACAGCAGTAAAGTTGCTTAAGGGCTTCATTTATTTATTTTCCCCATTGTTCATTCCAGTTGCTGACAGCAGGGGGAGCTGCAGCTTCGCCCCGATCCTGTGCTGTGTGGATGTAAACAGACACATGTGAGGAACTACTCTAGCCTTTTTACTTTCAAAGAACGCTTCAAACTGGATTCACAGCGCTGTTTTGTGGACTTGTCATTATTTGTGGAGGACAATTTCTATGGATAATGTGGATGAGAAGCTGCAGTTTAAATTTACCACTTTAAGAAAGATGAGTAATAAAGTCTTCGCATTATTTTCGCTCTATCCCGAGTTTGTATCTTGCGTCTCTGTGTCCGTCCCTCCACCTGCCCCTGACACTCTGTTTTTTGGCTGTTCCCATAGCGTGGCTGATGTTTGGTGGTTATGATCTGACAGAGCAGCTCAGAGTCACACTGACACCACAAACATGAGGAGCGCAGCGGCTTCAAAATCGCACACAAAGACACAAAGTCGGATCACACCTCCACGAGCTCAGGAAGAAGCAAACCGCAGCCAAAATAGGGCAAATTCTCCTGCAGTGTGCGGCGCCCTTTAGACTTTAATCTGAGCTGTAATTTAACACAATCTCACCAGAAGGAGCTAATTTGGTTGGAACAACAATATGAGATCTGATTTGGGCTGTTAAGTCTCTCACACATTAAATTACTGTCAAAAGTTAGTTAGCAGTTTTTCAATTAGTCACTCGCACGTTTTTGGTTGAAAATCAGACTCATGAACACTCGTATTGATCACAGGCTTTTGAAAATGTGTTATTTAAATCCATTTTTTTTTTTTTTTTTTTAGTTTTCAGATCTTAAAATTTATTTGACAGTGTTTGCTAATGTGTGTATTGCGTCTCCACGGTAACTGATGAACATTCCACCAACACACATACATTTTTGACCCAATAATAAATAATAAAAAATAATTAAAGATTTTTTTGTATGTTTTTTTTTACAGAAAGTAATTCACTTTCTGCTACTTTCACTCACCACAGCTGTAATTGTGACTTTATATGTGACAGACAGTGGATGCATTATGTAAATAGATGTTCACTTAGCGACAGTCTGACGGCTCCTCTGCGCAGAACTGTTATTTTCACATCTGTAAAACGTCACACTCGCTCCACCGCGTTAATGGCCACTTTATACGTACAGTTATGCTTTCATACGCACTTCGAATTCAGCTTTTAGGTTTATTGACAGTAACAGGCTATGTGGAGTATGCGTGTGCTTCTTGTGTTACTGTGGCAGAGTGGTTAGCCGGTCTTGTCGTGTGTATGGTGTGCAAAGCGGGTAGGGTAGGATTATGGGTAGGCTTGTGGTAACATTGAGATATTTGCCTGCTACAGCTGTTAAGTACTGCAATATCCCTATTATAGCGATATACTCCCTACTGTCATAGATAATACTCCCTAAAACTGTACAACACCTCACCCTTATGTCATAGATAATACTCCCTACAACTGTACAGCACCTCACCCTTATGTCATAGATAATACTCCCTACAACTGTACAGCACCTCACCCTTATGTCATAGATAATATTCCTTATAACTGTACAACACCTCACCCTTATGTCATAGATAATACTCCTTACAACTGTACACTTCACCCTTATGTCATAGATAATACTCCCTACAACTGTACAACACTTCACCCTTATGCAACAGATAATACTCCCTACAACTGTACAACTCTTCACCCTTGTCATAGATAATACTCCCTACAACTGTACAACACCTCACCCTAATGTCATAGATAATACTCCCTACAACTGTACAACTCCTCACCCTTATGTCATAGATAATACTCCCTACAACTGTACAACACCTCACCCTTATGTCATAGATAATACTCCTTACAACTGTACAACTCACCCTTATGTAACAGATAATACTCCCTACAACTGTACAACTCACCCTTATGTAACAGATAATACTCCCTACAACTGTACAACTCACCCTTATGTAACAGATAATACTCCCTACAACTGTACAACTCACCCTTATGTAACAGATAATACTCCCTACAACTGTACAACTCACCCTTATGTAACAGATAATACTCCCTACAACTGTACAACAACTCACCCTTATGTAACAGATAATACTCCCTACAACTGTACAACTCACCCTTATGTAACAGATAATACTCCCTACAACTGTACAGCACCTCACCCTTATGTAACAGATAATACTCCCTACAACTGTACAACTCACCCTTATGTAACAGATAACCCGATGTCTTGTCAATCACTATTTCATCTTTGCACGGCTTTCCTCTTGTATATAGACATATATATTTGTATTACTTATTTCTATTATATTTTATTGTTACTTGTACATATACATTTATATCATTATGTCTTATTTGACATCAGTCTCTTGATATTTTTGCTACTTGTTTATAATTTACAATCACCATTTATATATTTTTTTCTCTTTGTTATTATATTATATTGTGATGTGTGAGCTACTATGTCCAAATAATTTCCCGTGTGGATCAATGAAGTTTGTCTAAGTCAAATTTTAAAAGACTTTTTGACACAATTATAATTATATTACAACACTGACGCCTTAATTTAGTCAAACAAAAGTGTCAGAGTGGTTAGCCTGTCTCCTGTCTCTTGTGATAAATCTCTCTCAAAAAAACAAAAAACAAAAAAAAAGCAAGGTTTAGATTTTAGTGTGAATCTTGCTACACAATAAACAATAACTGTAAAACAGTACTGTAGAAAATAATTTTACTCTGCTTTATTTAGGGCATAAAATTTGTATAGAGAAAAAAGTAAAAATGAAATTCAAAAACGTAGTTCTTTGCCCCTTCAATAAAAATCCTGACACTTTTCCTCACACACGTCCTCTCTATAGACTCTTTTTGTATTTCCGTGTTTCATTTCGAAATATTTGCTTTTTCTGACCCTGATCTTTGCTCAATAACACACACACAGGAGTACAACACGCACACTCACACAGGGGTACAACACACACACAGACACACACGCATGCACACAGGGGTACAACATGCACACGGCTGTTGTCATGGAAACCACCGACAGAAGCTGCAGGCAGATTGATGTATGAAGATAGAGCTACAGAGGGATTTCCCATCAGGCATCTGCTGTTATCGATCTCAAACAAATTTTGCGCTTAAAGAATGACATTTCAATGACTTTAGTTTGGTCAATTTTGGCCAATTTCTGAATGTCTCTCCCCACTCTTGACCTGCCTAACAAACCCAAGTCCACACGCCCTTCACCCCATATTCTCATTTAAATGTCATATATTCTTATTTAAATGTCATGTAGTGAAAGTTTACAAGTTAACAGCTCCTTTTACCTTCTGAAATCATCCAAATGATTCTAGTGAAGGTGTATGGAGTTTAAAAACACAGTGGAGCACTTCTTGTATGTTCAGTTTGAGAGAAGAACTCAGCCTAAATATGCAGGATTTGTGTGTGTGAATGAAACAAAACACAACTCCAGGCAGGTTTGTGATGAGAAAACAACACAGATCACAAAATAGCGTAACATGGACCCTTTAATAACAGCAGAAAATCTTGTTTCTTGGATGGAAGTTGTGTGTTGATTCATTTTTACAACTCAGCGCTACTTCCTGTAATCAAATAAGAATTACCACAAGTATTATTCCACCAAACAAACACACAAACACACCATTAGAAAAACACAAAAACCTGCCAAAAACGCTTTAAATATATTCTGCACTCTGAAGATGTCTCTTTGTGAGAAACACAAAACAGCCAGTACTTCCACTTGACCACATATTGAACTGAAACTCATTAGAGACAAATTAATCACATGTTAATCACAAAATAATGACTACAAATCTGCATTTAATTGTGTGTATTGATAAAGATTCAGAAGAGTCAATGTCACGATGAAGGGCGTGTGTGATGGCTGGATACTGGGTTCAAAGCAGGTTTTTCAAAGCTTCTCTTGTTAATAAAATATGGAACAGAACGGAGGAGAGGTGGAGAGGTGGTACAGCCTCATCTGCAAGTAATTCTTCAATAATACAAGAATTTCTAGAGTTGGATTTTTCTGTTTTTAAGAAGAATCCATTAAAGGGCATGTACCTACCTTTAAATAACTCAAACCAAAGATGTTCATTTTGTCTTCTTATGTATTTTAACTTCTTGGGTTCTTTTTTAAAGACAATACAGTAACGTGTATTTAACATGTTTGACATGTTTCGGCTGCTGCTGCTGCATCTTCAGAACTGTCACCAGTGTTGGTGGTGACGTGTCGTATATCAGCTGTTGTTACTTCCTGTAGGCGTGGTCAGCTGTTGTTACTTCCTGTAGGCGTGGTCAGCTGTTGTTACTTCCTGTAGGCGTGGTCAGCTGTTGTTACTTTCTGTAGGCATGGTCAGCTGTTGTTACTTCCTGTAGGCGTGGTCAGCTGTTCTTACTTCCTGTGGGCGTGGTCAGTTGTTGTTACTTCCTGTAGGCGTGGTCAGCCTGATGGACCTGGCAGGTCGCTCAGACTGACCACGCCTCCCCTCGCCTGGTGGTCTCTGGAGGAGGGTGTCCCAGGTGTGTGAAAGGAGGAACGCCAAAAGGAATGTGAAAAGGAAACATCAGGGAGACTCACCAGAACACAAAAAGACAAAGCAGAGCAGAGCAAAACCTAAAATCCGCCATATCAGACCACTGTAAAAGAAACAACCACATTATGCATTGGGACGGGGCACGGGTCATCGGCTCGGAAAACAACAAGTTCAAACGCTGGATCAGGGAGGCCATTGAAATCAGGAAACGAGGCACGGACAGTATTAACCGTGATGACGGAGCGTTCCTCCTTTCACACACCTGGGACACCATCCTCCAGAGACCACCAGGCGACGGGAGGCGTGGTCAGTCTGAGTGACCTGCCAGGTCAATCAGGCTAACCACGCCTACAGGAAGTAACAACAGCTGACCACGCCTACAGGAAGTAACAACAGCTGACCACGCCCACCGGAAGTAACAACAGCTGACCACGCCTACAGGAAGTAACAACAGCTGATACACGACACGTCACCACCAACACTGGTAACAGTTCTGAAGATGCAGCAGCAGCAGCCGAAACATGCCAACGAGGTAAATACACATTACTGTATTGTCTTTAAAAAAGAACCCAAGAAGTTAAAACTTTAAAGAACTCATATTACGCTATTTTCTGATCTATGTTATAATGTTTCCTCATCAAAAACATAACTGAAGTTGTGTTTTGTTTCATTCTCTCATGTTTATCACACAAACCCTGTCTGATAGATCCTCCTGAGACATAAACTTCTTTGTTTGTAGATTATAATGTTACAAAATAATAAAAGTTATACTCCAGAGTCATGGTGAATTTGATTTTCTTCCAATATCTCTATTTTGGTTTATGCTAAATTTAAATAAATACAGTTCAATGGCTAAATTTCAGCACAACTTTCCAAAACTTGTCACTGAAGGAGCAAATACTCAATTCTTGTTGGCACAACCTTATCCACCTTATACGGCGCTGCCCACTTTTGTCTCTAATCGCTCCTGTGGTGGCACTTCCGGTTAAACGGGGCTCCCATTCATGTCAATGGAGAATTTGGGAAATGTTTTCCCTCTTAAATATGACATAAAGTCGGTTCATTTGTGTAAAATGTTCAAATTTCATCTGCACCAGCAAGTCACACTGCACCGATCCTCTGTGGGGCTTTAAAACGGCTTTATCGTCCGTATTGAACTTATTTACTGTAAAGATCGGCAGCTCCATACGAAATAATACAACTCGAATCATGATGGTGGCACCCACGGAAACTTCCAGAATAAGGTGAATATCCATTTTCAATCTGTAACTCTCATATCAAAACTACAAAAAAACTGAATTTGTGCATTATTTGATATTTTGTCCTTCAAATCAAATTAACTTCAGTCCACAGTTACTCTTACTTTAGTATTAGTTTAAAAAATTGAGTCATGCCTTGGACTTCTACTTGAGTAATATGATTTCAAGGTAACGTTACTCTTACTTGAGTACAATTTTTGCATATTCTACCCACCTCTGGGCTTCTGGACCTTTATGATAAATAAAATAACACGCAAACCTCAAAATCTGATGAGTATTGAAAGAGACCAGTCAGAATATTTGCTGTTTACGTGTAATTTTAATGTTTTAACTAAAAAAAATCTGATATCCTGTAACTGCAGCCGATGACACTGACTATGAGGATGAAATGAGGATCAAACCCACTTTGGCTCCATAAAGGGTCCGATGAGACTAGTCCCAAGTCCCTATAGTCTTGTCAGGGTTCGTTTTGCTTCTAATCACCGCTTTGAATGGCAAACTGGAAACTCTTCACTAGTTAGACGTGTTTATCCGGATCAGAGCTCAATAATCCTAACCGGGAGTGACGGACAGGTGGGTAACATGGCCGCCGGGGAGAAGAGGACGTCGCAGAGCATGATGGGAAATGAGTGAGAGGATCCAGAGCTGAAGGATGTAGATAAGGAGGAGCAGGGGAGGAGGGCTGCTCTGTGACATATGAGAGTCCGTACTTCAAACTCGACGAAAAGCTGAGAAACGGACTGGAAATGTAGTCAACAGATTTCACGAAGACGGATTTGTAAACACGAATCATCAGCTGTTGTGAAGCTGTAAAGTCGAATGTGAATGTCTTGAAGCTGCTTAAGTGTGAAATAAATAGTAATTGTTGTAGATCTATGCATGGAAGCTTGCTAATGTGTTGAATTCATAACATCAGTAAAGCAGTTGCCCTGTAATCAGAAGGTAGGTAGTTCAAATCCCACTTTTCCCAGTTCGTTCTGTTGTTTTGTGTCCTTTTGCTAGTCCTGGTACAAACCTCCTCATCAATGCCTGATCTGTGAAGCTAAGCAGGGTTGGATTTGGGTCGTATTTAAATGGGAGACCTCTGAGAATACCAAGTGTCAAATACCAGGTGTCGTTGAGTCTTTAGGCAAGACACTTCACCCACATTGCCCAATATGACTGTGATGTGTGTACTACCCCAGGGCAGATGTGGCTACAATATTCGCTTAGTGTGGAGTGAATTAATAATGGATCAAATCTGAAAGCATCTGAAAAAGACTTCTGTATTCTCCACAATGTTTTCCAGTCGACTTTGATTGGTGCAATCCTTTATAAAGCAATAACTCATAGCTTTTACTGTGCAATTAAAGAAAAGTATCTGCATTTGACTGGCATGTGATTTGGCAAATGATTAAAAATTCTATAACCTCACGGAGAGTTAATTTCCTGTCTTTGAAATACGATATCTTAGTTATTACATTAATATGAAGCCTAAATTGTTATATTCATAGTCATATATTAATATCAAAATAATAAGTGAACTATAATCGTGGTCCTGATCCGTCATTTAAAACCTTTTGGAACCAAACGAAAGCTTTTTACGATATTGTTTTATTCTTTGGCAGTGAATTTGAACAACAACATGTGGATTCCTTTCTCCAGTCTCACAGTGAGGACGTAGTGGGTGTAATGTCACGATATGAGTCCAGGGGGAGGTGTTGTGAGTGTTGTGGTATTTAGTGGCATTTACAGAAGAAAAGAACAGGGCACGTGTGTGTGTGTGTGTGTGTGTGTGTGTGTGTGCGGAGGTGAGGTGACATCGATCTAATTATTGATAATGCTTTTATTGTTTGGTCTTCTCTTGGTTTGAATACAGCAGTGCCAGTTCCTTTTCTGCCTTTGTTTAATTCACTGGAGATAAACTGCTGAATTTTTTTAATACTAATTTTTTGACATTTTTTTTCTGATTAGATGTTATAATGTTGTTTTCTCTTTACAGACACACCTGGAGTTGTGTTTTGTTTCATTCACACATGTTTAACACACAAACCCTGAATATTTAGGCTGAGTTCTTCTCTCAAATGGAAAACACTCCACTGCTCCACTGTGTTTTTATTAACATACAAATTTCTAGGGCAGTAATGTGAAGTATGGACTAAGGTAACACATGTTGGTGCCTCTAAATCCTCATTTAAAAAGGTCATTTATTTATTCATGTTATGTGCAATAAAGGCGCATATTTTTTACTGCAGCAACATCACCATTTTCATCAAGAACATGACAGTAGCGCGACCCAATCAAAACTGGATTTAAGCACCAAGTGTGTGGTCATAAAAAGGCCACTGTGCCACTTTTTAATAGCAGACAAGCATAAACTGGTGGCCCTAATATAATCACAGTTCAAACTGAGGACTGAATATTCAATTATTTCAATATGGCAAATCCTGAATGACACAAATCTTCCACCATGCTCTGAAGTAATGTGCTGATTCCCCGTGCTCCTCCTCTCTTTCCTCTCCCTTCCTCCTCTCCCTCTTCCCTCCTCTCTCTCCGTCCTCCCTATTCTCTCCCTCCTCTTTCTCTCCTTTCTCCTCTTCCTCCTCTCTCTCCTCTCTCTGCTGTCTCTCCTCTCCTTCTCTCTCCTTCTACCTCCTCTCTCTCTCTCCGCTCCCTCCCTCCTCCCTATTCTCTCCCTCTTCTTTCTCCACTCTCTCCTCTCCCTCCTTTCTCCTCTCTCTATTCTCTCCCTCCTCTTTCTCCACTCCTCTCTCTCTCTTCTCCCTCCTCTCTCCTCTCCCTATTCTCTACCTCCTCTTTCTCCACTCCTCCCTCCTCTCTCTCTCCGCTCACCTCTCCTCTCCCTCCTCTCTCCTCTCACTTCTCTCCTCTCCCTCCCCTCTCCCTCCTCTTTCTCCACTCCTCTCTCTCTCCTCTCCCTCCTCTTCCTCCACTCCTCTCTCTCCTCTCCCTCCTCTCTCTCTCCCTCCTCTCTCCTCTCCCTCCTCTTTCTCCACTCCTCTCTCTTTCCTCTCCCTCCTCTCTCCTCTCCCTCCCTCCTCTCTATTCTCTCCCTCCTCTTCCTCCACTCCTCTCTCTCCTCTCCCCTCTCTCCCTCCTCTCCCTCCCTCCTCTCTATTCTCTCCCTCATCTTCCCCCCCTCCTCTCCTCTCTCTCTCCTCTCCCTCCTCTTCCTCCACTCCTCTCTCTCCTCTCTCCTCTCCCTCCTCTCTCCTCTCTCCCTCCTCTCTCCCTCCTCTCTCTTTCCTCTCCCTCCCTCCTCTCTATTCTCTCCCTCCTCTTCCCCCCCTCCTCTCCTCTCTCTCTCCTCTCCCTTCTCTTCCTCCACTCCTCTCTCTCCTCTCTCTCTCTCTCTCCCTCCTCTCTCCCTCCTCTCTCCTCTCCCTTCTCTTTCTCCACTCCTCTCTCTTTCCTCTCCCTCCCTCCTCTCTATTCTCTCCCTCCTCTTTCCTCTCTCCTCTCCTCTCTCTCTCCTCTCCGTCCTCTCTCTTTCCTCTCCCTCCCTCCTCTCTATTCTCTCCCTCCTCTTCCCCCCCTCCTCTCCTCTCTCCTCTCTCTCTCCTCTCTCCTCTCCCTCCTCTCTCCTCTCCCTCCTCTCTCCCTCCTCTCTCTTTCCTCTCCCTCCCTCCTCTCTATTCTCTCCCTCCTCTCTCCTCTCTCCTCTCCTCTCTCCTCTCTCCTCTCCTCTCCTCTCCTCTCTCCTCTCTCTCTCTTCTCCGTCCTCTCTCCCTGTGTGTCAGTCTGATCTGCAGAGTCATGTTTGGAGTAATCCCAGTCTCTTGGTCCAGTTTTGGTCTAAATCCCGTTTTCTCCGCTCGGGCTCTGAGCACATAACCTACATTTATCTGTGATAATCTGTGACAACTGGTAGAGCAGCAGGAGCAGCCCAGGGGAGAGGAGAGAGGAGGGACAGTGCCTCAGTGGTCCAATTCCCTCTCGGACCAAGTTCTGTCATTGTGTCCTTAGGCAAAACACTTCACCCACATTGTCTTGTCTGAATGTGGTGTGGAAACTTTTACTGCACATATCAATTCTGTAGATCCGAACATCAAATTTACTTGCCAAGGACAACACCTTGGCTTTCTTAGTGCAGTAACGATAAGAGAAGACCGGCAACTCCAGGTAGAGGTCTTCAGGAAGCCCACACACACTGATCAATATCTGCTTTTCAATTCACACCACCCACTTCAGCACAAACTTGGAGTCATTCGGACATTACAACACAGGGCCCAAGTGGTTCCTACAAGCGCAGAGGGAAAGGAGAAAGAAGAACAACACGTGGAGAAAGCCCTCTCCGTTTGTGGATATCCTAAATGGGCTTTCAATAAAACGAAGAGAGCAAAGAAACAGGACAACAGAGAACCAGAGCCCAGGAGAAAGGGTGTAACTATTCCTTACCTGGCTGGCGTTTCCGAAAAACTACAGAGGATCTTCAGACAACATGACATCCCAGTCTATTTCAAACCCACAAACACTTTATGACAAAAACTGGTCCATCCTAAGGACAAAACACCGAGCCACAAACAAAGCAATATGGTCTACTCCATTCAGTGTAGTGAAGACTGCAGTGAGCGCTACATTGGAGAAACTAAACAGCCACTTCACAAGAGGATGTACCAACACAGACGGGAAAACCAGGGTGGGCCGCAATCTGCCGTACATCTCCACCTAAAAAGGACCTCAGTCTGCCGTACATCTCCACCTAAAAGCCACAGGCCACTCCTTTGAGGACAGTGAGGTTCAGATCTTGGCCAGAGAAAAGAACTGGTTTGAGAGGGGAGTTAAAGAAGCTATTTTTGTCAAGAAAGAGAATCCTTCCTTGAACAGAAAAGGAGGTCTCAGACATCATTTGTCTCCCATCTATAACTCTATCCTCAACCCTAAATCAAAATAAAGAAAACAATAGGACTAGCCAGGTCATGTTCAGAAGTGTGAAAGCACCATTATGGGCCTGTATGATTTGTGCTAATATGACCCCACATTCAGTGCAGTTCAATAGACAGAGCTAACAAACAGAAACTGGTGTGTTAGTCTCAGAGTAATTTCATTGTAATTAGCTCCTCTCTTCAGGCAGATTTAAAGCAGTGTCCGCCAGCATCTGACCAGAACTGAAGAAGCAGCTTGGATGAGCTGTGAAACGTATTCAACCAAATAAACTTTTGTCCAATTGACAAATTTGAATTTCTCCTTTGCCAATACTTACCAGAAAAAAAAATAATGAAAAAAATCCTTGTATGTTTTCCAAATTTGTGCAGCCATATTTTAACCTACCCTTTTAATCTGCGTATTTCTTCTTTCTAAACCCTCTCTCTCTTTTTCTTGCAACCTCCACCCAGGAAGCACCATCTCCAAACCCACCCCACAACCCAGCGCAAACCACCCACAATGCACCACTGTCTCCAGGCCTCCATCTGCCTCGCTGTACCCAGACATTTCCATAATGAGATCTGAGTATCAGGAAGTAGATCTGCCGATTTAGCTGCGCTTATTATTGTTATAAAATAAACCCAGAGCACAAGGCAGTGCTGTGCTAATACTATGAATCATATGCAGATAACATGACTCGTCTATATGCGTCTATAATCTCTCTTTTGAACAGCAGCGGTGGAAGAAGTACTCAGTTTTGTTATTTAAGTACAAATGCAGCAAAAAGAAAATAAAAAACAAACAAACTTCAAGTCAAAGTATCACATGAAAAAATCTATTTAAAGGTGCACTGTGTAACTTTTCTGATGGAGGGTCCGCCATCTGCTTGTCTCCATGGTGATGTTATTGCTTTGCCTCGGATGTTCCACGGTATGACATTAAACATATCTATCTCCATGGAAACAAGCAGATGACACCACTAGGCCAAGTTACAGGTCAGATCTGTGAAGTGGCGACTTCTGACAGTACGAATGCATGTGTTTCAAGGCATCTTTAAATACACCTGCAATGGATTAAATCCTAGATGCTTATGTTTAATGCCATAGTGAGGAACATTCCAGGCAAAACAGTAACATCTCACGGTAGCAGACCTTTAAGTAAAAGTACTAAAGTACCTGTTTAAAAATGTACTTAAAGAGTAAAAAATAAAAGTATTTTGCTCAGATTTTGAGATCTGATAAAGCAAATGTAGTGATTTTGCTACAGATTTGTGCTGGATTTTGTTCAACAGAAACAAATGAATTGATAGTTGTTTTTTTTCTAGATGTTTTTATTTGTATAGTTTTGTTGGCTCAAACTACAAATGTGTTAAAAATAAACCCTCAGCCTTTTCAGTGGCTCTCAAACTATAATTTAAAATACTTTTTCTTTTTAGTCCAGTTCTAAAATGTAGTGGAGTAGAAAGTAAAAAACACTTTATACTTAAAGGTGCATTGAGTAACTTTTCTGGTGGAGAGTCTGTCAAATGCTTTTCTCCACGGAGACGTAATTGCTTTGTCTGGAATGTTTCACAGTATGGCATTAAATCTTTATGGAGACCAAACCAGACCACGTTACAGGTCAGATCTGTGGAGAGGAGATCCTGCTCACAGTCAGAATGTTTGTTTTTCTAGGTATTTTTGAGCTATAAAACCAACTGTTATTAGATAAATGTAAAGTAGAGCTGTTTAATGTCATACTGTGGAACATTCCAGGCAGAATACTGACATATCCATAGAAACAAGCAGATGGACCCCTGACCAAAAAGTTACATAGTGCACCTTTAAGTAAAGTACGGACATTTATACTTAAGTACAGTATGTTACTACTTTTACTTCATTATGCTCCACCACTGTAATGATCTAATATTGTGGCGAATACTGGAATTCATTATTAAATGGTTATTAAAATGATAAGGCGACAAGCGATAATAATTGTGCAAGCTTTTAAAGTCATTTGCATAGTTCTTGAGGCAAAAAACAAGAATCATGTGAAAACTGTTCTTTTGCTGGGAACGGTGAATTAGTTTAGAGGTGGTTTATTAAATGTTAGCCTATTTGTTCAAGAGATAAAAAAGACTGGGTAAATTATTGTAGTGTAAAAGATTTTAAAGGGCCCATATTACACTGTTTTCTGATCTGTTATAATGTTGTTCCCTTATCACAAACAGACCTGGAGTTTTGTTTTGTTTCATTCACACATGTTTAATGCACAAATCCTGCATATTTAGACTGAACTCTATGGATGACTGGACTTTGGATGATTTCAGACCTGGAAATTCCAATTTCTACTAAACAAACTGGTTTAGATTTTAGTTAGTGCTTTGATATTCAACTTTGTGCTTAGATATTTCTGAATATTTTTGCACAAATTAATAAACGAAATAAGAAACAAGAAACAAGACCAAGAACAAAATTCATATAAATTAGTCTTTGGTGCAGTGAATTTAATGGCCTTCGTTTAATCCCACAGTGATTCACAATCTCTTTTATGGAGGAGTCCTGACCTATTATGCAAATCAACTTTTCTGGGCCATGTTACAGTTGCTTCCCCTCCTCATTTACTCTCTCGAAGTTGTATTTGGAGTGATAATTGAGTACTCTTCACTCGCTTATTTTCAAGATGCCATTTTGCTGATAAACTGCGGCGTACACCCACTGCTCACTTCTCCCATTTTATTTTTTCAATCTGTGATAAGTGTATTTTGGTACAAATGAAAAAGCTACTCGTTAGCATGATCTGCAGCTTTCCATCTGTGTGTAGGGGAAAGCAATACAGACACAGGGAGAACATGCAAACTTCACACAGACGCCCAGGAGTCAAACCCTGGACCTTCTTGCAGTGAGGCTTCTAATCTACTGCGTGTTATAGTTGTTTCCTCATCACAAACATACCCAGAGTTGTGTTTTGTTTCTCTTACAAACACACAAACCCTGCATATTTACTAGTATACTGAGTTCTTCTCTCAAACAAAAAAACACTCAACACCTTGTGATGTCATGTGGTGATACAGGAGCTGCAGTACCTATGGAGCAGTCACTAATCAAACTCGCAGCAGGACAGAGGGGAGGGAGTGTCTTATCCAGTTCTTATTATAGATCCTTGAGTTAAACGCCATGCTGTGCTATTCTGTATCTATGCTGAGTCCAGCTGATGTCACCTCCATACTGTATTCATGAAACTGCACTTTGTATCGATCATGTTTAATTCAATCAATGTTCCTCTGAGTCAGACCAGCCCTGACTGAAGCAGGCTGTGCCCTATAGAACAGGTACAATCTATCAAGTCTTATCTGTTACTGTAAAAAGATAAAAATACATGTACCTTCTCTTTGGTCTTCCTTTATTCTGAGTAGATCTAACCTCAGTGTACTTCTGTTCATATATTATTAAAGGTCCTATATTACGCAAAATTGACTCTTGTGAACTTTAAGCCATGTTATAATGTTGTTACCTCCTCAAAAACATACCCAGAGTTGTGTTTTGTATCATTCACACATGTTTGAGTAATCCTTTATCCTTTGTTTACATCTCCAAAGCTCAAAATGCTCTGTTCCACCTTGTGATGTCATGTAGTGGTAGTTTTCAAGTAAACAGCTACATTTTACCTTCAATTCTGTAGAAACTGATAAATTCCAGGGCTGAAAACATCCAAATGATTCTAGTGAAGGTGTATGGAGTTTAAAAATACAGTGGAGCACAAGGTGGAACAGAGTGTTTTCTGTTTGAGAGAAGAACTCAGCCTAAATATGCAGGGTCTGTGTGTTAAACATGTGAGAATGAAACAAAACACAACTCCAGGTCTGTTTGTGATGAGGAAACATTATAACATAAATCAGAAAATCGTGTAATATGAACCCTGTAACTCTCCCTCCTCTGCACGAGACTATGAAACTAGATATACATTTGAGCAAGTCACATTCACAGGAGAGAAATTAACCTTTCCTGAATAGCTTTAGAATATTGAGCTGTATCAGAACAAGTATTAGTACAAAAGAATTAAGTATAGTTTTTGAATCGCCTTACCTCTGCATTAACCCAGCTACAGTTCCTCGGTGGTTGCCAGACGCTTCCGGTTAGATCCCTCCTTTGTATCTCTTCTTTATCATTCTGATCGCGTCTCTTGTTCTTGTCCAACTTGACCTTGTCTCCTGTCTGGACACATTAGATCAGAGATGTCAATAGTCCCAAAATGGAAGACGTCCCACTTTGCTGTTAAGATCCCAGATTGAGTTGTGCTCAAATAAAGATGGATAGCCCTTTCAGTTTGGAGAAGTCAGATGCAAAAATATGGGAAAAAAACATTTTCAACTATAAAATTGCTCTAAAATACTAAAGAAGAAATTAACATTACTATAGTATTTTCTTACCCCTTACCCTCCTTATACGGTCTTGGTGTTAGTGGTAGTTGTAGCCTAGGAGTATTTGTAATGTTCCAGTAGTATTAGTAGAGCCAGCTCTTCCTTAAGACAGTAGTAATAGTAGTAGTGGTAGTAGTAGTAGTAATACCCCAGTGTTGTCTTTTACAGAGTTATAATAGTAGCAGTAATAGTTGTAGTAGTCGTAGTAGAAATATTGGTAGTATCGTAGCAGTAAATGTAGTAGTAGTAGATATACTAGCAGTTGTTGTAGTATTAATAGTATTAATAACCTAGTAGTCATAATAGTAGTAGTAGTAGTAGTTGTAGTAGCAGTAGTAGTAGTACTACTACTACTACTA
The DNA here is from genome assembly GCA_029959045.1 of Taenioides sp. WSHXM2023. Classification (NCBI taxonomy): domain Eukaryota; kingdom Metazoa; phylum Chordata; class Actinopteri; order Gobiiformes; family Gobiidae; genus Taenioides; species Taenioides sp. WSHXM2023. The sequence goes on from CM057086.1 coordinate 28,566,369, forward strand.
CTTACTACATGGGTAATTTAGAGTAAATTGTCTGAGCGAATGTTTTAAAAGGACCATTTAAAACATTATTATTAAGTGCTTGTAAACAATCTGTTTAATTAAAAATGTGTAGTCTCCTGAGCCGTCCCTGTGGGCTCATTTTCCACTGTTGCCTACAACAGAGACTGGCCTTGGAAAAGGAAGTCAAGAGAAGGAGAGAAAAATCCATGTATTTTTCCCATTCATTAAATAACTCATAATAACAGTATGTATGAAATGGAGAGGGCACTGCAGTTAACCTTTATGCCGTCACTATGTGTACTGTGGGAGCGTGCACGTGAGAGAGAGGAGGAGGGGGTGAAGGACGAGAGAGGAAGAGAAGGGGTGGAAAGAGGAAGGGAGGGAGAGAAGGAGGGAGGGAGAGGAGGAGAGGGAGAGTCTGCACTGTGGGAGAGTGGATGTAAGAGTGTGCACGTGAGAGAGACGAGGAGGGGGTGAAGGAGGAGAGAGAGAGAGAGAGAGAGGAAGAGAAAGGGTGAAGAGAGGGAGAGAGAGAGGAGGAGGGGGGTGAAGGACGAGAGAGAGGAAGAGAAGAGGTAGAAAGAGGGAGGGAGGGGAGGAGTGGGAGAGTCTGCACTGGGGGAGAGTGCATGTGAGAGTGTGCACGTGAGAGAGACGAGGAGGGGGTGAAGGAGGAGAGAGAGAGAGAGAGAGAGAGAGAGAGGAAGAGAGGGAGAGTCTGCACTGGCGGAGAGTGCATGTGAGAGTGTGCATGTGAGAGAGAGGAGGAGGGGGTGAAGGAGGAGAGAGAGAGAGAGAGAGAGAGAGAGAGGAAGAGAGGGAGAGTCTGCACTGGCGGAGAGTGCATGTGAGAGTGTGCATGTGAGAGAGAGGAGGAGGGGGTGAAGGAGGAGAGAGAGAGAGAGAGAGAGAGAGGAAGAGAGGGAGAGTCTGCACTGGGGGAGAGTGCATGTGAGAGTGTGCATGTGAGATGGAGAGGGGGAAGGACGGAAAAGCAGAAAGGGGGGGCAAGAAAGGAGAGAGAGGGAGAGGAGAGAGGAAAGGGGGGTTGCTATGTGCACTGTGGAAGAGTGTGAGTGAGACTGTGCACGTGAGAGAGAGGGGAGTGAGAGTGAAAGAGAAGAGAAATAGAGGAAGAGAAATAGAGGGATGGAAGGTTGAATGAGAGAGGAGAGAGAAAGTTGCTATGTGCACTGTGGAAGAGTATGAGTGAGAGTGTGCACGTGAGAGATAGAAAGGGGGAGCGAGAGGGAGACAGGGAAAGATAAGAATGAGCATAGATAAGAGGAAAGAGAGCAAGAGGAAGAGAGGGAAATGAGAAAGGAAGGGAGGGTTGGTCGGACAAAAGAGGAGGAGAGAGTCAGAGCGAGAGAAACAGTAGGAGGGAGAGAGGGAGAGAGGGAGATTACTCATGGGACAGAGAAGTGAATGACGTCATTTACTGGATCTAACCTGCACACGTATGAAGGGACAGTGTGACACGCAGTACTGATGGACGTTTATGATCATGTTTAATTTACAGCTACAAAAACATAAATAACAAATATGTGAATCTCGTCATTTTCAGCAGGACAAGGAGCAGATCTTTTGTTTGTGGTGCACTACACATTCAAGTTTGGGTTGCAAAACATGTCTAACGTCGTCTTTTATTCCAAATGTGACAGCTCATGGTGGGGGCTAGTTTAAACACGTCCGAAAACATCATTAAAGTAAATGATAAATTGAAAAAAAAAAAAAAAACCATAGAGATGTGATATTGTGTTCTCCACATTACAGGCCTGTTCGCTTCTATTACCTGATATTACCTGAACTATAATTGCCTTTGGGATTTCTAATTGCAGCTATTCAAATTTGATTAAATAAAAAACCAGAGCCTTATTCCATTAAAACTGTTTACACTTTTTTTTTTTTTTGCGTGTGTGTTCATACTTACCAAACTGATTAAAAAAAATTAAGCCTGTGGAAAATGTAGCCTACAAAAAAATATATAAAAATGTAAGACTCAGAATTTATTTGTCATTTCAGTATAAAAAAATACAAAGAAACGAAACGCTGCACTCAGGTCCAGGTCATCAGCAGCGCAAATAATGATAATGAGATTAAATCGTTTAAAATATCGTCAAATACAGGCTTTAAAATGTTTGGAATCCCGTTGGTTGGTTCAATTACTGATTTTGTCTTGGTTTACGTAGTTTATTTCATATTCAATACTGGTTCAGTCCTGGTTTAGATCTACAGGTTAGAGCTACACTTCTGATACAGGCTCTAGTTTGGATTTATTTTAGATCTGACTTGATAAAACACTTCAGGCTATGGCTATTACATCGTGTCATAGGCCTATACTTACCTGTACAGAGCAGGGGGATATTTCCTAAAGATGACACTGATGGCCCCGTGATTGCTTCTTCCTCTCTCTCTCACACACACACATACATCTTTTTTCTTCCTCTCTCATCTTTCCATCTTTCATTCTGAGAGTGACGTCACTTTGAGTGCCTCTCCACGTGTGTCCGTTCAGTCAATCCTCACCACTTCACCTAAAATAGAAAATAATCACAGTGATGCAGCGAATAATTTTCTACTCTATAGGCCTATATTACATTTTATGAACAAAAATGTGCGTTTTCTTTTCACTTATTCAGTCCAATTTGGCTATTACGCGAGACTTCCTTTTGGATAAACCAGTGCGTAATGCGATTCCAAGCTGTTTAAATTCACTTTTCTATTTCTAAAGATGTCAGTCTGAAAGCTGGGTGTGATTTTTCTTGAAGATGACCTGGCTGATGACGCTCCGATTGTGCGAGGCTTTCCCCCTTTTGGACGTGAGAGCCAGCATCCATTAACGCGAGGCGGAGGATGGCGCACGGGGCCGGGGGGAGGGGCGTGCGCGGAGTGAATGTGCGCGGATTGATAGTAGCTGTGTGTACCACCACGTAGAGGAGCGGCTGTGCGAGGCTTTCAGTCAGCCAGGAGAGGCGAGGTGGAGCGGCGCCGTGTGGTAGCCAGCGAGCCATGTTGGATAGGACCACCACTGACCCTGCTCCTAGCGCCGCGGAGCCCAGCGGGTAGATGCGCACTCTCCAGGCTGACGCAGAGACGTGGGAGCCTGGGGGAAGGAGTCGGGCGGTGCCGCTGGAGCTGGAAGAGTTGGAACTAGTGCTGCGAGTGGACACCTAGCATCGGTTGAAAAGGGAGATACAGACACGAGCTAAAGACGGACTGAGAAGCGGCGAGGAGGGGGGGCTAAATGGCTTCCCCGCTACCGACTTTCACCCCGCGTTTGCCGGTAACATTTCTAGTTCTACACCTGGTCCTTATCGCGCCATTGTTCGCGGGGAAGGATGTAACTGTGGGGAGATGGGGAGGAGATGACGCCGGTGGAAGGAGCCGGCAACATGAGGGAGAAGCGGGAGCGACACTGGGGGGATGCGAGAAGCTACGCCCCAGCAGGTGCACCTCAGAGCGGACACACAGAGAGGGATGCCCCGGGGCGTGGAGCCACAACTGCGCATCTAAACGGGGTGTAGGATCAGCTTTTTCACATTTTGAGCCACTTTTACTTTCCCCAGACACAGTACAAAGGACGTACCGCTGGCCACACCTCGCTACAGGCTGGGTGCGCGCCCCTGAACCGTGCACGACACCCGGAAGTGATGTGCACCAGAGGGCTCGTGAGGTGAACAGGCCTCCCCGAAATGAAGCGCTCTCCCCCGGATTCACCGGCTCACCTTTTGGCCTCTTTCCAGACGTTTCCTCTTGTTGCTCCAGCCTTGGATTCTCCCCGCTCTCCCCCTCAATCCACGCGTCAAAATCGGATTACAAATGTCTAAACGTGACCCCACTCTTCAGATGTACCAATCCAGTTTTTTCCCCAACCAAACGGGTTCCAAGACATGTGGACAGCGAAGGAAATGCTCTTAATTGTTTGCTTTTTGGCACGCACAACGCTATCGATTTTAGCAGCATGGCAGGGGGTGGTGATGGTTTTTTGAAGGGGGGCATCGGCAGAAGAGGGGGCCCAGTGAGAGAAAGGGGGGCCAGCAGAAAGGATGAGAAAAAAGCTTGTGATGCCAGAATTGTGCACAGATACAGGGCAGAAGGAAGAATACAACTTGTCTATGGGGATTTGAATTTATCTAATTATCCGGATAATGGTTTGGAAACTGAAAATGAGCGGCGCAGTGAGGACAGAGGAGAGGTGGCTAGTTGTTGCTTGGAGAGGACAGTATTGGGGGGTGGATGTTTAGCAGAGTTTATGGTCCCCTGGGGAGGCATTTCACTGAGGGACATCCCCATCCAATTTATAGATGAGAAGCCAGCTCATAGCATCGCAAATGGCACGAATAGTCAAAGGGAAAGTGATGATTCGAGATCCGATTTATCAGTTACGGAAGAGACAACTCCAGAGCAAAAAACAGACAATGACTCAGAGCTTTTCCCGGCATCTTCACAGCTCGAGAGAAGTGTTAAGTCAGCGCTAGCAGTGAGATTTTCCACTGGCGTGAGAATGAACAGAACAACAAAAGAGCATAAATACAGTTTAGATCAATCTGAAAACCTTAAAGTTCCAAATGTCGTAATGTCAAGACAGCACAACCATAATAGATGTAATCACAGCGTAGAAAATGGGAAATTGGAAGACACAAAATTTAATTCTGATGAACCAATCTTTATTTTTAGCCAATATAATGTTAATAGTAATAATAACAATGAAAAAGTAATATTGGACAACCTGGCAAACAAAAGCATCTCTTTTGGAATAGAGAACCAAGCAGTTCCATTGGATTCTATCAAAGAAAAAACACACAGGGTAAAACAAAATGGTCAAGATTTCAGATTAGGACAAAAATCTGTTCCAGTTGTCTTTTCGTGGAACCAATACAATTCAAATACCAACAACAACAATGACGTAAATGATCAGTTGGACTTGGAGAAGCAAGCAGTGCCATTGGATTCTATAGAGAGTGTGAGACAGCCAGAGCGGGAGCAGATGGGAGCTACACAGCGGAGGGAGGGACAGTGCACTGAGGGGTCCACTGCTGGTGCTGAGGCTGCTGGGGTGGAGAAATTACAGGTGGGGGAGGGCTGCCAGCAAAAAGCGGAAAGACGAATAACAAAGACAGAGCGAGGGAGAGGAGGCGTGGGTCGGTACAGGGGTGACTTTATTGCGGCGGGGAGGGCGGAGGAAGCGTCTGGGGAGAGGGAGCGGAGGCATGGTTCAAGGGGACAGCGCAGTGTGGAAGGGTTGATGGTGGAATCACATGATGGAGTTTCTAATGATAGGGTTAGGGTACGGCGTGCGGCGAATAAACACCCACATTTTCAGCAGTATAACTACCAAGTCCAAGTGGCGGAAAATCAACCATCGGGGACCTCCGTTATGGTTATGACGGCTTCTGATCCAGACCCCGGAGATGCAGGAAAAGTTACCTATAGCATGGCGCCTCTAATGAACAGTCGATCATCTGACTACTTCAACATCCATTCAGAAACAGGACTTATTACGACAACGCAGGTTTTAGACCGAGAACACATGGATTTGCACTATTTTCGTATAACGGCAACCGATTTTGGGATGCCGAGGCTCTCCGGCACAACCATGGTAGCGATAACTGTAGCAGACCGCAATGACCACTCTCCGATCTTTGAACAAAATGAATACAGGGAGACAATACGAGAGAATGTAGAGGAAGGGTACCCCATTTTGCAGCTAAGAGCAACAGATAAGGACTCTCCTGCTAACGCTAACATACGCTATCGTTTTGTGGGAGAGGCTGCAGCAATGGCAAGAGCTGCTTTTGAAATCGATCCCCGCTCTGGACTTATTACAACTCGAGGTGCAGTAGACAGAGAAACAAGTGAACATTATACTCTTGAAGTCGAAGCAAGCGACCAAGGAAAGGAGCCCAGCCCGCTCTCCTCTACAGTTAAAGTCTATATTTCTGTTTTGGATGAAAATGACAACGTTCCTCAATTTAGTGAAAAGCGTTACGTGGTGGCAGTAAAAGAAGATGTCCGGCCACATTCTGAAATTCTCAAAGTCAGCGCTACAGATCGAGACAAAGATAGCAATGCTGCTGTTCACTATAACATTATTAGTGGGAATAGTCGAGGACAGTTTTCCATTGATAGCGTTACAGGTGAAATCCAAGTCGTAGCACCTCTGGATTACGAATCTGAAAGGGAATACACTTTGAGAGTCCGTGCCCAAGACAACGGGCGCCCTCCCCTTTCAAACAATACCGGGATAGTTAGCGTACAAGTCACAGATGTTAACGATAATCCACCTATATTTGTGTCTACTCCATTCCAGGCGTCTGTGCTGGAAAGTTCCCCAATCGGAAGTTCAATTCTTCATATCCAAGCCATCGATACAGACTCAGGAGACAACGCAAGGCTAGAGTACAGGCTAACAGGAACGAGCACAGACACGCCTTTCGTAATCAATGCCGCAACCGGTTGGGTAACTGTCAAAAAGAATCTAGATCGCGAATCAGTTGAACATTATTTCTTTGGAGTAGAAGCTAGAGACTATGGCATGCCACCTCTATCAGCTACAGCTAGTGTTACAATTACAGTAATGGATGTTAATGACAATAGACCAGAATTTTTGCAAAAAGAATACTACGCACGGTTAAATGAAGACGCTGTGGTCGGAACAAGTGTTGTTACCGTGACAGCAGTAGATCGCGATGTAAATAGTGCAGTTACATATCAAATCACAGGTGGTAATACAAGAAACCGTTTTGCAATAAGCACAGCAGGTGGTGCCGGTCTGCTGTCTTTGGCTTTACCTTTGGACTACAAACAAGAAAGACGTTATGTTTTGACGGTAACTGCTTCAGATCGGACTTTACATGATACCTGCCAAGTCCATATCAACATTACAGATGCTAACACTCACAGACCAGTTTTCCAAAGCGCGCATTACTCTGTTAGTGTAAATGAAGATCGGCCTCCTGGAAGCACTGTTGTTGTCATCAGTGCCACGGACGATGATGTTGGCGAGAATGCAAGGATCACCTATTACCTTGATGACAATATACCTCAATTCCGAATAGACCCCGCCACAGGTGCTATCACGCTCCAAGCTGAACTAGATTATGAAGATCAAATGACATACACGTTAGCTATTACTGCTAAAGACAACGGAATCCCACAAAAATCGGACACTACTTACGTCGAGGTCAATGTCAATGACGTTAATGACAATGCACCTCAATTCTTAAGTCCACGATATCAAGGAACAGTTACCGAGGATGCGCCACCTTTCACAAGCGTGCTTCAGATTTCCGCAACAGATCGAGATGCACATGCCAATGGGAGAGTCCAGTACACCTTCCAAAATGGAGAAGACGGCGATGGCGACTTTACAATTGAACCTACTTCCGGTATTGTCAGAACTGTGCGACGCTTGGACAGAGAAAGCGTTCCATTTTACGAACTCACTGCGTACGCTGTAGATCGCGGGGTCCCTCCTCAACGCACCCCCGTTCACATTCAAGTAACTGTTCTAGACGTCAATGACAACGCTCCTGTTTTTCCCGCCGATGATTTTGACGTTTTGGTGAAAGAAAACAGCGCAGTTGGTTCCGTCGTAGCGCAAATCACTGCTACAGACCCAGACGAAGGCGCAAATGCTCAAATTATGTACCAAATTGTGGAAGGCAACATCCCTGAAATCTTTCAAATGGATATTTTCTCTGGCGAGCTCACCTCTCTCATCGACTTGGATTACGAGACCAAAAACGAATACGTCATTGTTGTCCAAGCCACCTCTGCTCCTCTCGTGAGCAGGGCCACAGTACGCATCAAACTAGTCGACCAAAATGACAACTACCCAACTTTGCAAAACTTCCAGATCATCTTCAACAATTTTGTCTCGAATCGCTCCAATAGTTTTCCAACTGGAGTGATTGGGAGAGTCCCAGCCCATGATCCTGATGTTTCGGACAGGCTTTTCTTCACCATCAACACTGGGAATGAATTGCATCTGCTGCATCTGAACCAAACAAGTGGGGAGATCCGACTGAGCAGGAATCTGTACAACAACCGACCGCTAGTGGCTCCGATGATGATCACAGTGACAGGTAAGAGCGGTGGTGGATGAAGTACTCCGTTTTGTTACTTAAGTAAAAGTACAGATACAAAGGTAAAAAGTTACAAAAGTAAAAGTATCACATGAAAAAATCTACTATTTTAAATTTAAGTTTTAAGTGATTCAATTGACTTCATAATTTTTCTAGCCGCTTTTGTTTTTTGTTTTTGCTTGTTTTGGTTTGCTCAAAGTTGGGACGTTAACTCAAATTAAACGTGCTAAAAAAAATAAAGTCTCAGGAGCTATTTCAGGAGCTAAAAAGAAAAGTACTTTTTTACTTTTCAATCCAGATCTAAAATATAATGGACTAGGAAGTACAGATACATGTTCTCAAATGCAGTGAAGCAAAAGTAAAAAGAATCCACAGATATGTATAATTTGTACTTAAATATTGTACTTTTACTTTTGTACTTCCTTACCTTCCACCACTGGGTAAGAGCAGAGTGACAGTGATGTGTGAGTGATGAATGGGTCTGTTCCATTTGCTTGAAGGATTTACTGAAGTGTGACAGATAGAGTGAAATGCAACGATGTAATATCAGTGGATGGGAAATAGGTCTGAGTGCTTTTTGGAATATTTTTTTGTCATTTTTGTGTCAGAGAGAAGGATTCTGGCTTTGTTTTGTTGAGATTTAGAGTTTTTTTTGTTTTTTTTTTAGATTACATTACATTGGTGTTCTTGTTATATTTTCTTGATTTTTAGATCTATTTTAAATGTCAGGGATGTCAGGATTACACATGTGCTTTTAATGTTCTTCAGTCAACTAAGTCAAAAATTGATAAAAGAAAAAGTCTTAATCTTAATATTAATAAAATGTTAATATTAAAATATCATTGATCTTAATGACTTGTCTTGCAGTTCAAGTCTTGAGGAAATCTCTTCTGTTGCATTTTCATTAGTTGATTATATGAGATAACATTAACTCTTAAGTAACTGGAGTCAGTATTATTTAAAAATATTTCAAGTCAGTATTATCAGAAATGAACACTTCTTCTTAAATATAATGTAACTGTTAGTTCTTTGTTATATTCTTTCATTTTTATTTATTTTTTACTGTTCATTACTTCTATATTTATTCCCCATTTTGAGTTAGAAATGTTGCCAAGATTGTTAAATTGATGTTACTAAAAATAATTTACCTGTCACTAAAAAGTACTGCACAAACCACTCGTAGTTCAGGCATGCATTACCTGCGTGTGCAACTAGTGCTAATTGAGCTGTAATTATAGACTAATTACTTTGTCTCTGACGGAGTGTGAGGCAATTTAACATGGTGTTACACACACTAAACACGAGAGAGCCGTGTAACAGGTGTGGAGCCCCCAACTAGGTACTCTTAACCACCAGGATGGAGATCAACAGTAATGCCAACCCCCAGATTCCATAACTAATTTTCTCATTCATTTTTCTCATAGACTTTCCACAAAAAAAAAAAAAAAAAATTAAGTTAAAAAGCTTGCTGGGCATCAGCTATGTGTTAACTAATGACCACGAGACCTATAATTTTATTTAAAATATGTTTCTGAAAATGCTAAGTTATTAAGTTACCACGTAGCTGCTTAACCTTTTTTGAACTGATATTTTAAATGTCTGAAAAGTCTATGGGAAAAATTAATGGAAAATTTAGTTCTGGCATAGAAGATTTCCTATACTGGCAACATAAAGATATTTCTATGATTTTTGGGGTTTTGTGTATCCATGAGACATGTTTTACAATTGACAAAGGCATCTAATTAATTTATAACAGCCTTATTGAATTGAAATTATTTAAACTAAAGAACAACTGTGATAATGCTATCGTTGACAAGAGTGAAAAAGACTGCATTTTCTCTGTTGTTAAAGCGAGCTAGTATAACATGACTAATGGTGGTAATGGTGTGATGATTGTAGGACTCAGCACTTTAGTCCTTTGTGAAGAATGGTTTAATGGCCAATAGGAAACCAAGAATGAAGAACACTTAGATTAGAGTTTGGTCAAAGGCCAAAAGAAGCATTTAAGGATGAATAATTTCATTTTCCGTGCATTATTGATTCTACCTGCAAATATATTTTCAGTTGTCTAATCTAGTTGTTAAAACTTAAAAAAACTACCACTACAGTATGAAAGCGATGTGTGTGTGAGTGATGGTGGTGGTTGGAGGGGCCAATGGCTCAGATTGGCAGCCTCGCTTCCGTCAGTCTGCCCCAGGGCAGCTGTGGCTACAATAGTAGTTTACCACCACCGAGTGTGGAGTGAATGAATATTTTTTTAAAATAATTTTTTTATTTATTTATTTGAAATAGGGACAAAACACATTAATGAACATATACATGATATGTAAATATGTTATCAGATTGTAGCCCAGGGCTAATTTCCATCTGCTGTCCCACAGGTTGATGTAATCATAAAACAAATACACACAGTAAAAACAATACACCCAGACAGACAATACAATACTACAAATAGACAGACATAAAGAGATGGTCAGTCACAAGATCACAGACACAGGTCAACTAAAGGATGTTGGATTATTTGCACATAAAATTAATAAATAATAATAAATTGCACGCTGCCCTGTTTAGTTAATGTGCCAGTGTATAAGTATTGCACACAGCCCATTGCTAAAATTATTATAGTACATTGCTCTAGTATAATGCTCTGTAAAGTGTCTTTGAGTGTCCAAAAAAGCACTATTTAAAACTGATGCATTATTATTATTATTATTATTATTATTATTATTATTATTATTATTATTATTATTGCATGTAGACAGACTAATAACAAAGGATTACTCAAATGTGTGAATGAAACAAAACACAACTCTAGGTGTGTTTTTAATGAGGTAACAACATTCTAACACGACTTAAAGCTCACAGGAGTCAATTCTGTGTAATATCCACCGGTTTAGTTACCAGTGTAATGCCTCATTCCATTTGTTCATGAGTGGACCATGATAGAGCAGGTTTCAAGTTCATCTGGACAATGTTTGGTTTGAGGAGCTAGAATTTTTCAAGTAGACCAGTACCTTCAGACTGAAAATGGCTTCTGAATAGCCAGTCACTTCTTTATAGTCTATCGTTTTATGAACTTCAGTTTGACCAATTCTTAAAATCTCTTTCTTACACATTATAACTCTGCAATTTAAATTCTGTTTAATTGCATTCATTTTGGAACTAGTTTAGGCAACATTTTAGACCCAGATACTATATCCATCTCTTCGCTACAAAGCCAAACTACCTCCCTTTTTGTACCGTATCCTTGCACTTTGTGTGGCACTACTTTGTTTACACTGTGTTTCCAATTGGGAGATGTCTTTCTGATCAAAGCTAACATTGACAGAATCAGGATGTTGAATGTGGTGTTGTTTCTTTGAAGGCTTTGAGTGCTGCTTGTGTTCACTGACTGAGTTTAATGGAAGCGTCTGGGGAGAGGGTGACCTGCTGGCCCATTTATCTGCTTTGTGCTCACAACCCAGGAAAATATATGCACTTCGGAGTCACTCAAAAGGCTGCTGGTCTTTTATCTGGTCCAAGCCCCTGTGTTCACAGTGATGGAGCTGGTTGGGTTCATATAGACAGTTGTAGGCTAACCTGCATTAAGTCATTGAATCTAGAAATCTGTAATCTAATTTATTAAATTTTTGATGGTAAAAACATCCTCTTTGGTCTTCTTCCTGACTTGGTAGCTCTCACCTCAGCCTCATATTCACGGTCACTCCTTTGAACGCTTAAAATTTATCCCAATATATAAATATCTAATGCAGTGTTGTCACGATTAAAAAATTTCAGAATTTATTTTGATACTAAGGATTAAACTTGATACTTAATACCGATACAGCGCTGATCATAAAGAAACACATTCTTTAGACAGTAGAATATGATCTGGCTCTGCTTTTCTGGCTCTGCTCCTGTCTGCTCCTCTGTCCCTGTCTGCTCCTGTATTTCTACACCCGTCTGCTCCATTATCTTTGCACCTGTCTGCCCCTCTGCTTCTGCTCCTGTCTACTCCTCTGTCCCTGTCTGCTCCTCCATCTCTGCACCTGTTTGCACCTGGTTATGTTATCGAATGAAATATCTTGTAGAAATATCTTACAGTGTTGAATCTGTTCTTTGTGTCTCTTCTGTTTTTCTCTCGATCAGACTTGAATTAATTTCCTGTTGTGTCTGAGTCTGAGGTCTGGCTGTGGCAAGAATATGACAGTGATGAGATTATCATAAACACATGGATCCAGGAGCTGTCACTGGCCTGCTCCGGTTTTATCTACATCTATTTTCTCCTCCACTTTTTGCTCCACTAAATGGGACTTATTGGATTAAATTTAGTGTGGGATTTTCTTTTATCATTATTTAGAATCAGTCAGGCATAATGTTTATTATTACTTCTTTGCATCTTTTTATATCTTTATTACTTATTTGGGTCAGAATAATAACTTTTAATGGCTTTTAAAGATCCAACCTTTCGGATGGGGGTCTGTCACCTGCTTGTTTCTATGAATATGATATTCCTCTGCCTGGAATGTTCCACAGTATGACTTTAAACAACTCTACCTTACACATATTCAATTACAGCTGGTTTTATAGCTCAAAAATACCTGGAAAAACAGACGTTCTGACTGTGAGCGGGGTCGCCTCTCCACAGATCTGACCTGTAACTTGCTCTGGTTTGGTCTCCATGAAGATAGAAAGGTTTAATGCCATACTGTGAAACATTCCAGGCAAAGCAATAACATCTCCATGGAGAGAAGCATTTGATGGACCCTCCACCAGAAAAGTTACACAAAGCACCTTTAAGTAAAAATACAGATATCAGAGAAAAAACTCTAAAGTAAAAGCATCATATGAAAAAATCTACTTAAATAAAAGTGTTTATTTTTTTTTGTTTTTTTCTAGGGCAATGACATAGCCATAAAAACAAGCAGGTGACAGACCCCCAATCAAAAAGCTACACACTACACCTTTTACTAACAAAATGGAGTACTTCTACCACTGGCCATGCTTCACCTTTCCTCTCTGTAGCCCCATATAATCCTCCACATGCTCTGTTCAGTCCTATAGTCTCCCACATATCGCTTCTCGCTGTCAGTTTGTTGCTTTGGTTTTCTCTGGTGTGGTTCTTTTCGCTGTGAGACCAGACTTGAATTATATCGTAGAAAGCAGAACCCTCGCAGCTCTGCGCTCCTCCTCTTTGTCTTAGTGGCTCATTTACATTGATTTTACAGACGTTTGAGAAGATTAACCGCTGCTTGTGTTGTGCCAGATTCACTGCACAACATGGGGCTGAAGTGGCTTTGAACTGAAATTTATTCGCCGGATTAATCAGCCTTTCTTCCTATCCCACACTTCCTTCCTTTGAGGCGTGCTTTGCTCTTCCTGCTAAATCAGACTTTTAACGGTTAATTTTTCATTGATACAAAGTGTTCAGATCTGCTCGTTTGCGGCAATTAGATGAATTTTGATGTAGTGTTAGGTCTGGGTGATATGGGAGAAATAATAAAGAAATATTGATCTATCTTGATTTTCAATTTGATTATTGAATAGTAAAATGGTAAATGGTCACTTTTTTATTGAGCATTTCCACCTTCAAGGCAGTTTACATCTAGGACCACTCCATTATCACACACATTCATACACCAGTGTGCGCAGACCCTGTGTTTCTCCTACTGTCCTTTGCACATGCACACACACAAACAGCACACACAGAGGCAAAGTGTTACTGAACTTTTAATCAATGCAGATTTAAGTAAAAACTTGTGAAACACGAGGACACTTGAGACACTCGTCTGATCTCTGAAGCTAAACTTGGAATACTAGGTGCTGTAGTTGGGCGATTGTGGCTTTAGACATACATGCTGTTGCAGACTTAGTTTCCATTCATCTTACACAAACTACATGAATAAGCAGCTTTTCTTCTCTAAAATGTCAAATATTGTACCGGGACACTATTGTTAGTAAAGATGAATAGTTCAAGGTGGTGTTGAATGAAACGTATTGCTGTGCCTGATCCATGTGTTGGTGAATGAGACCAGAGGGACCAGGATAAACCTGCTGGCACTGTGTGAAGGTGACTTTGAGCTGCTCTGGTTTCACTGGTTTCACTGGTCTAGAATCACACATAAGGAGGGATCAAGGATAAACCAATGTAAAAATGCAGGCTCTGTTTTAATCTTATTAACTGACACCATTGTGGATTAAAGTTGATTTATCCATGTTCATTTTATATTCATGAAAAAGAAGGAGTTTTACCATTCATTTACTCCAAACCGTGCCAGTGGGTCATGTATACTGTATTGTCCCTGTAGGGGAACTTGTCCTCTGCATTTGACCCATCCTTCAGTTCCAATGGGGCATCCTGTCATCAGTAGTGGCTGGCTATGCTTCTGTTGTAGGGAGTATTATACCTCTGAAAACACTGAAAGCCTCCTTAGAGATAGAGGACAGGATAATTACCAACCATTTAGTCGCTGTAATCCAGGGAAGTCATACACGCATTAATTCAGAGGGATCGAGAGTCTAATCCACAACCTACCGAAAGATGGACAACCATAACTGCCACAATTTAAGTAATTCTGGTGATTACAGACATCAGAAACAAATGGTTGTATAAGCTATGGATTTTGCATTATTAAAGGTCCAATATTACACAAAATTAACTCTTGTGAGCTTTTAGTTTTAGTTGGAACGTTGTTACCCCCACAAAAACATACCCGGAGTTGTGTTTTGTTTCATTCACACATGTTTGAGTAACACTGTATTATTAGTCTGTCTACATCTCCAAAGCTCAGAATGTTCCGTGCCACTTTGTGATGTCATGAAACAATAGATTTAAAGTTAACAGTTACCTTATATCCTTTGTTTGGTAAAGATTTGCAATTTCAGGGCTGAAATTATCCAAATGTTTCTAGTGAAGGTGTATGGAGACATCACAAGGTGGAAGTGTTTTCTGTTTGAGAGAAGAACTCAGCCCAAATATGCAAGATTTGTGTGTTAAACGTGTGAATAAAACAAAACACAACTCCAGGTATGTTTATGATGAGGAAACAACATTATAACAGATCACAAAATAGCATAATATGGGCCCTTTAAGAGGTGGAAATCTGGTAAATGAAGAAATAAACCAGTATTTCAGTAAAATACTCTGCCACATATGTAAAATATCAATATTTACTCTATTTATTCTATCAAATCCACCATTCTCTGGTAAATTTCAATTCACTGTGAGCTGAGCATGTTTCTTATGGTGAACACAGGTCAGTGCTTATATTCACATATAGGTCAGCAGCAGCCCCAGTGCATTATGGGAGATCAGAGTATAATGCGTCTCCAGCAGGTCACCACCCCTGAGCATCAGCATGAGCATCTCTACTTCACACTGTCATTTTAAAGTCAATAACACTGCGTAAGTGCGTGGAGATACAAAATAAACCAGGTGCAGAGAACGTGACAGGCAGAGACTCGTGATAAAAACGGGCTATTTTCTATGTTATAATGTTGTTTCCTCATCACAAACAGACCTGGAGTTGTGTTTTGTTTCATTCACACATGTTTAACACACAAACCTGCATATTTAGGTGGAATTTTCTCTCAAAAAATACTCCACCAATTTCAGCCCTGGAATTGCCTATTTCTGCTGAACAAAAACTTGACTGTTAACTTGAAAACTACCGCTTCATGACATCACAAGGTGGAACAGAGCATTTTGAGCTTTAGGATAATAATAAAAAAAAATACTCAAACATGAGAATGAAACAAAACACAACTCCAGGTCTGTTTTTGATGGGGGAACAACATCATAACATGGCTTAAAACTCTCACAAGAGACAATTTTGTGTAATATAGGACCTTTAAATCAATATTGTAAACAGTTTTATTTTGTTGATCTCTTTGACACAAACATGGCATACACGGTTTCCCATCCGCTCCAGTTCCTTCTTAAACCCCCAGTCTCCTTCTCTCTCCTCTTTCCACTCCTCTCAGGGCGTTCTCTGTATTGTGTGGTGAGGAGGAGGATGTCTAATGGTTTTTAATGGCTCGACTCCTGTACAGTCCTGTACATGTAGGTCAGGTCCATCTTAACAAACCGCCCACTCGGCTTTTGTCCTGCTTCACTGTGGCTCCTGCTTTATTTCATAAGGGTTCTGATCTATAGATTTGACTCCATGTTACAAAATAAGCTTATATGGCAATTTGTGTGTCTTTTTCAGTTGAATGGAAAGCCAGTATTTCCATTTAAAGATTGTTGGATCTTCTGGGACTGATTGTGCTCATAAAATGTTCTGAAACTGTGTAAGTAGCTAATGTTTTTAATGAAGAAATGGTGGAGTGGTTATCCTGGCTCGCTGTAAGGAGGTTGTAGGTTAGACTCCTGAGTTTTCCCTGTGTTACTGTAGCAGAGTGGTTAGTCTCAGATATCGCAGCTGATACTGAAAATTTTGATGGATTGGATATCGTCCCAAAAGATATTAATTCAGTCGATATTCCATATTGGAATAAGACGATTTACTGGCCAATGTTGGTGTTCAAAGCTGTAGTTACCTTATATTATAAACACTTAGAAAACACATTTGGATATTTTTTTTTACTGTATGCTGTTTGTTTTTAATGGAAATAAATCATATTTTGAGTCTCCGCCCTGGTATTGGTTGATATCGGGTATCGACAGACACTTTAAAGCCTTAACATCGACATTGGTATCGGAACATAAAACCTGGATCAGTGCATCTACTACTCAGTAAGGAGGTTGTGGGTTAGACTCCTGTTCTCTGAGTGCAGTGTGCATGTCCTCCCTGTGTTACTGTGGCAGAGTGGTTAGCCTGTCTCTTGTCTCTCACTAAGGAAGTAGTGAGTCATAGAAGTTGAACTGTCATAATATTAAGTCGTTTCTCTTGTCTATCATCTTTGCAGTTTGACAATTTCTGAGTTAAGTTGAAGAAGAAATATATCTGATGAGTGATACAACACTCCCACAGTTAAGATTGCCTGGCCTCTGCTGTAATCTTTGCTGCTGCTACCAACGCCCTCATTTTAATTTCCTCTACTAGGGGAATATTTGTTTTAATACTTTATACCAACATTCAAACCCAATATTGATACTACAATTTCGATAACTACAATGATAATTTTAAGAATGCTCTGTCAAAATAGAGCATTTTTCCAACACAAAATAATAATACTTTATTATAAAACATGGTCCTATATCAGTTCTGATGAAGCTCAAGATTATTCTAAAACTGTTCAAGAAATGTAAGGTCAAATTTTGTCCTGTTAAAGGTGCATTATGTAACTGGTTGGGGCCATTGCTCTGCCTGGAATGTTCCACAGTGTGACATTAAACAGCTCTACCTTACATTTATTTAATTACAGGTGATTTTATAGCTCAAAAACACCTAGAAAAACAGGCATTCTGGCTGAGCAGGGTCGCTTCTCCACAGATCTGGTTTGGTTTCCTTGAAGATAGAAAGGTTTAATACCATACTGTGACAAAGCATTTGACACTTCACCAGAAAAGTTACACAATGCACATTTAAAGTGCTTTATGTAATGACAATTGTTCAAATGAGTGTCTAGTTTTGAGTTTTTGTGTTGGTAGTAGTAGTAGTAGTAGTAGTAGTAGTAGTAGTAGTAGTAGTAGTCATTTTCAATATTTACTTTCCTCCGCTGTATTTACCTGCATGCATAGACTGATACCTATCTCTCCTTAGCCCAGAATCAGCAGCATCTCCTGTGTGTGATCTTGTTTTGTTGACGGTAATGATATGAATGTCTCTGAGCTAATGCCAAAGTCATTATTTATGTATGAATCTAAACTTAGACTGGGTGCTCCTTCTCCTCTTCCTCACCTTCGTCTCTAGAGGTGCAGTTGAATTTCTCATTTTCTGACTCCAGTCAACGCAAACAAAATATTAACTGGCTATTTCTATGTCTCCCAGGTTTAACTATTTGCATACACCATAAAATATTTTTGTTTTAAAGGGCCCGTATTACACAAAATTGACTCTTGTGAGTTTTTAGCCGTGTTATAATATCATTACCTCATCAAAAACATACCCTGAGTTGTGTTTTGTTTCATTCACACGTTTGAGTAATCCTGGTTTATTAGTCTGTCTGCATCTCCAAAGCTCTAAATGCTATGTTGCACCTTGTGATGTCATGAAGTGGTAGTTCTCCAGCTACCTTTTTACCTTTTGTAGAGATGGGCAATTCCAGGGCTGAAATAATCTATATGATTCTCTATTGTATTGAGTTTAAAAACACAGTGGAGCACTTCCTGTATTACAGCAGGAAATCGTAAAGTGGAGTGTTTTCCTTTTCAGAGAAGAACTCTAAATATGTGGGGTTTGTGTGTTAAACAAGTTTTTGACGATGAAACAATATTATAAAATAGATCAGAAAATAGTGTAATATGGGCCCTTTAATCAAAATCTACAGGGCTAAATCTGACATTTAGAAAAGTGTTTGTGTTACATTATGTTTTCTAAAAAAACTGAAATTGGTTCTGTGCCAGTGGGCAGAAAAATCATTTTCTGTTTTCAGAGAGAAGGAAGCTGTGCCAACTTTAGCTGCAGGAGATATTGGATTTGAAAAACATATGAAGTGTTGCATATGTATGTGTGTGTCTCAGTGTCCAGCTGTCCCCAGGCACACACACATGTACAGGTACAACGTGTCTCAATGTGCACACCAAAATATGTGTGTAAAGAAGTGGACTAAGGGAGTGTGACGTCACCCATAGCGTTCGGCCCATAGCAGTTAGGCGTAGGGATTGATTTATGGACAAAATAGCGAAATAAAAACACCAGGATCATGTAGAGCGGGTTAATATAAAGTTATGGAAAGAGGGGCGACGTTTTTTCAATACAAAGTGAATTGGAGTCAGAGTTGATGGAGCTGGAAGTGCGCCCAAGTTCACTTCCTATTTGCTATGTCCATTTACATATACTGTCTGTGGTAAACTGTGTATATAAATGGACATAGCTCCAAATATGAAGTGAACATGAGGACGCTTCAGGCTCCATCGACTGTTTTCCATTGACTTTTCATCCTTCTCTTGTAACTGCTGCAGTGAGCATCGTCATTTGTATCTTAACATGCTCGTATTAACCAGCTCTACATGATCCTGGTGTTTTCATTTCACTATTTTGTACGTAAATAAACTCCTATTCCTATTCCTAATATGGGTCTTGCTCCAAATGCGCTCCTATAAATGCTACCATCCTGAGCTTCATTTGACTGGAGCTAAACACTATGGGTGACGTCACACTCCCTTAGTCCACTTCTTTATACAGTCTATGTTGCACACACACACGTACAGGTGAAACGTCTGTAAGTGTCCAGACCTTTTGTTGTTCAAAAGTTTCCATCTTATCTCTAGCTCCCTTTTAAATACTGCTGTAGATTTCATAATTAAATTCTGTCTGAGGCTTTTCTTAGTAATCCATAATGCAGCATAAGTGCGCCTTGTTCAAAATGCATTATAAAGCATTAGCTCAGGAGGAAGAGGAGAGGTAGAAGATCTCAGAGCCTAAACGTTCATGTGTGGAGATGCCTTTTTGTCCAATCCAAATGTAAATTCATATAAAATAATTTTCCTTGTGTGTGCACGATCTTGTCCTATTCCTACTAGCGAGGCCCGCAACTATTTCTTGAGGGTTTCCGATTGATAAAAAGTTTTAGATGCCCACAGCGCTCAACAGTTTGATTTTGTCATGCTGCTTAATATACTGTATATTATATTGGATGCATCCATATTGAGGTTGGTTGGTTTGGACAATACATGGGTCAGGATGCCAAGGTTAGAGCTGCAGGGAAATCTGAGGTCTAAATAAGGACCAAAGAAGAGATTTAACAACACTGACTAATTCTGTGAGAGAAAAGTGTGCAGATTCCTGGCATTTGCACAATCGTGTGGACTTTTTAATATCCAAAAGATACAATATTTAGTTTTAAACTGATAATCACTATCAAAATAAACATATTTCATCATTCTCAAACCCACTGACAGTGCAGAGGATTCATAGAGTTTTCTCAAATTCCATTTAAAGCTTAGATATGGAACTTTTGCCACCTTGACAGATACTGATTTTGTTACATTTTGGGGTCTGGCCCATGGACTAATTGACCAGAGATGTTGGATAAGCAATATAGTTTTTGGTACAGTTCTCTCCAAATAACTCAAAATATAGTCAAAACAACAATAACTGCCCTTTAATATAGAAATGACAATTGAATGAAGGGAGGAGGTGGGTTTGAATGGTGGGGGCTGGGGGCTTTTTGGTGGCAGCTGGTTGGAGACAGGATTATGAGCAGCACTGACCCCCCACGGGCCAAACAGCAAGTCTCTACACACAACCACACACTCCCCATTCACAACAATAGACTAAGAACTCCACAAATACACACAAAATGACTCACACCAGATAAGAGACACATGCTGCACTGAGACAGAACAGCCTGAGGGAAGAGCGATTTATGAAGGAGACGAGGAAAGGAAGGAAGGAAGGAAGGAAGGAGGAAAGGAGAGATGGATGGATAGAATTGATTGATTGATTTGAGGGGTCAAGTGAAAAATGAATGTGGTGTTGACCAGTATTAAGCCAGAATTGCAGCATCAAAATTAGTCAGATAGGTGGAAAATACTATGAAACTGTCTCATTTTATTGTTCAGTTTCAATATTATTAAAAATATATTAAAGAGTCCATATTACGCTACTCTCTAATCTGTTATAATGTTGTTTCCTCATCACAAAGATACATGGAGTTGTGTTTTGTTTCATCCACACATGTTTAACACACAAACCCTGCATGTTCCACTTTGTAATGTCGTGGTAATACAGGAAGCGCTCTACGGTGTTTTTAAACTCCTTACACTTTCAGTAGAGATTAGTAATTCCAAGTCTGAAATCATCCAAAGGTAAAAAGGTAGCTGTTAACTTGAAAACTGTTAGAGACTAATAATAAAGGATTACTCAAACATGTGTGAATGAAACAAAACACAACTCCAGGTCTGTTTTTGAGGAGGTAACAACATTAAAACTTGACTTAAAGCTCACGAGAGTCAATTCTGCATAATATAGGACCTTTAAACAGCATTGTACGTGCTGAAATATAATTCTCATTCACACTCAAAATGGTGTCATAGGCCAAACTGATGCTAAATTAGACGTAAATTAAAACAGTTGGTACTTTTTGTTTTCATACCATATTCTCCAATATAGTTATGGTAATACACAATAAGCAGTAAATATGCTTATGGGACATTAAACTCTGTTATGTCTTTTTTGTGATAATTTATGTAGAGATGGAGCATAGTGATTACAAAGTGATTGTATTTAATGGAATGTTAATTTAAATGCTAAATTAAATATTGTTGTTATAAAGTAAAAACTGTTCTGTACCTGATTTTTAAATGTCAAAAACAAAACTGGTTCATGTGCAGTTTGTTGCAGTTATTCCCCATTTGTCATTTCTATCATCGTAATTATTCACCGCAGTGAGTTTAGAAGCGCTTTTTACTCATTTCAGAGACCAGAGAGGCATTTTGTAGTAACAGTAATGCCGAAAAAGAACATGATGCTAACAGTGCACTTCCTGCTTCGCTCTATAATTAGACGCAGACAGCTCACAGTGGTCTCATTTTGACCCTACTTAATTATTTCATGATCAAATCTGGTAGAGCCCTTTGAGTTACGAAACATGACTTAAAGGTGCACTGTGTAACTTTTTTGGTGACCGGTCTGCCACCTGTTTGTCTCCATGGAGATGTTATTGTTTTGTCTGGAATGTCAGGGTATGGCATTACACGTGTCTATCTTGTATTTACACAACATGGTTTTTTTATTGACTTACAAACTTGCATTCTTACTGTGAGTGGGCTCGCCTCTCCACAGATCTGACCTGTAATTTGGCCTTGTGGTGTCACCTGCTTTCTCCGTAGAGATAAAAAAGTGTAATGCCTTATTATGGAGCATTCCAGGCAACATTTCTATGGAGAGAAGCAGGTTTCGGACTCTTTTCGGACCTTTTTTTTGGAGCTGTCTTTTGCATCTTGTAACATACAGTAGCTGTTTTTAGTAAAGTAAAACAATGACCATCAATATGAGCTTCTTTTGTGTGTAATCTTTCTATTAAAACAGTATAACGCTGTCCTCATTAGCCCCTGACCTCAGCTGCTGTAGACTCGTAGACTCGTAGCCTCTAGCCCTGCATTAATCATGTGGAAAATCTACATTTATAATTGCACTGATAATACAACGCCACAAGGAAACCAGGATATTAGATTCAGAGAGGAGCCATTTTGGATCAACCACAACATTATAACAACGGGTACCTTATCTGCCATTGTGGAGTGTTTCTGATTGGTCGTGGTCACTATCAGATCATTCAGTCAAATGAATCAAATAGGAAATCCCTTTATTTATCTACAGGAGCTATTTAAACCTGGGTCAGTTCTGGGATAGACTTATTTAGCCGGTATCTGACAGCCTAGAATGTGTCATAATGTTTAAACTTTTATAGATATGTAGCAGTTCAGTAGTGATTTGAACGGAAAATAACAGTTACATAACACATTTGGATGCCTTGTGTAATAAGTTGACTGTTTTTAAGGAACTAAGTGCCATTTTCTGTCTCTGAACTGGTATAAGGAACTGAACTGAAAATGGATCTTTGATTTATTTATATATGAGTCTATCTATCTGCAGATTTCGTAACTCAATAAGTAATGGACCTTGTACAGAAATGACAAGGTTTACCATTTCAGCATTTTCCATTTGAATGTTTGTGAAAATACAATAACATAAATGGCAAAGTACTTGTACGTACCTTTATGGTCTTCAAAAACAGGACTAGTTCATTTGGGAGTTTACAAAGTGTTTCCAGTGGTCCAAAGTTATTCCTCACTTACCTTATGGAATCAAAGCATCCCAATTATTCACCGTGATGATGAGCTGCTTTCAGAGACAAAACAACAACTAGCATGCTAATTCGCACTTCCTGATTCTCTAACAATAAGATGCTTTATAATTAGATGTAGACAGCATCCAGCAGACATACTGTATTTTGACCTCAAGAGCTGCTTATATAATATTTATGTACCGAAGCAAGACAAATTTTGCTCAAATACATGAGGGAAAAATCTGTTAGAAGGCCTTTAAAGGTGCACTGTGTAACTTTTCACTGCTTGTCTCCATGGAGTTGTCATTGCCTTACCTGGAATGTGCCACAATATGGTTTTAAGCTTATCTATTTCCAGAAAAACAAGCATGTGATGCCACTGAGCTAAGTTACAGGCCAGATCTATGGAGAGGTGACATACTCATAGTAAGAATGTATGTATTTCAAGGTATTTTTGAGCAATAAAAACAACTTTAATTTCTAGAATGGAAGATGGATACATTTAATGCCGTACTGTCGAATATTTTAGACAAAGGAATAACATAATCACAGACAAGCAGGTGACAGAACTTCCTCCAGGAAAGTTACACAATGCACCTTTTAATTCAAGATTACCTGCACTCGTGTGGTTAGGTTGTGGTTATGTTATTTCAGAATTGTACAAGAAGAAAAATGACAGTGACAGGCAAAGCTACAACATTTCCAGACAGTAAAAGTCTTCCTCCCTTGGACAATTCACTTCTTTGAGAAAAACTGCTGCTAACCATCTGTCTCTCAGACTAACAGCCTCCAGACAATCCCCTACGGTGGCCTATAGGGGACAAGAGTGTGGCACAAACTGAGACACCAAACACAGTAGAGGTGAGATTCACAGTCAACAATTCAACAGTTTAAATTGCTATGGTTCACAGTGGCTCTGACATTTATAACTATATGAACTGTCGTATTATTCACTAAAATGGGGCCATGGGAAACTCCTAACAGCCCACAGCAGTTATCATTTAAACAGCTTTATACGTGAAATACTGTGTGAGCCGTGTTGAAAATGTGTATTCTCTAATTGGGAAAAAGGAAAGCCCAGTCCAGACTACTATTAACTATAAAATATTAAGAATAACCAGTTTGAAAAGTACTGAACAGACTGTATAAAGAAGTGGACTAAAGGAGTGTGACATCCCCCATAGCGTTCGGCTCCAGTCAAATGAAGCTCACAAGGCCATATTAGTAATAAGAATTTATTTACAGGACAAAATAGTGAAATAAAAACACCAGGATCATGTAGAGCGGGTTAATACGAACATTTTAAGACAAAAATGACAAGACTCACTGCAGCAGTTACAGAGAGAGGGGAGAAAGTTTTTCAATGTAAAGTCAATGGGAATCGATGGAGCCGGAAGTGCCCCCACGTTTACTTCCTGTTTGGAATGCGGCGGCTAGCGGGTTAGCTGTGTCCATTTATATCTATATTACTGAATAGGCTTCTGAATATCCATGGGTTTGTCATAGCGATTAACAATTAAGCACAAAATATGATATTGTCCAGTCAAATTTATTTACTTCAGTGACGCATGTGAAACAAAGGAGCTCTTTATCTATCAATTTTAACATTTCTCTCACCTCAGATGAACATAGTTTAGTCTTCGATTCTGCAGAAATTCGCAGTGTTTTTCAATAGCTTATGATATTTTTTCCTTTCTTTTTTTCTCGTATTTGTTTTGATATGGACAAACCATGCGTGTCAATATAATTTGTGGACTAATTTGGTTGCCCTGGATCCTCTTTTGTCCTTTTTTAACTTTGGACCGTTGATATTTGTGTCTGAAATAAAGAATTAATGAGTAAAAGTAATCACACCCATTTGAACACAGGGACAT
Organism: Taenioides sp. WSHXM2023; assembly: GCA_029959045.1. Lineage (NCBI taxonomy): Eukaryota > Metazoa > Chordata > Actinopteri > Gobiiformes > Gobiidae > Taenioides > Taenioides sp. WSHXM2023. The sequence continues at coordinate 28,591,210 of CM057086.1, forward strand.
TCAAAGGTGACCAAACTCACGTCTTCGTAAAGCATCGGAGAAGTCTTTATTTCTGGATCCCTGGCAAGATAATTAGATCTACAGAACAACTCAAAGGTTACTAGGATCTCTACAATTCTCCACTACATTTTTTATCAAACTGCAACATTTGAAAACCTCCCAAATTGTCCTTGTGTCCTTTCCAAAATCCTTACTTTTTGCTGTCACTCTTATCTGCTGAGGAGGTGCAGGGCCAGACAGAGGCTGTGAAACAGGATTTGACCCCATGTTGTTTACACGCGGCGCCGTAAGATAACGTTAGCCTAATGCAGTACTAATGTAGCGGAAGAGCGTGACCGAGGCCTGTCTCTCCCCTCACTGTACGCCGTAAACTTCTTTTGTTCGCTTTAAATCCAGTTTTTGATGCTGGTCCTTTCAGATTTGGCTGTGTGAGAGATTGTCCCTCAGGGCTGCTGTGTTAATCCAGAATTGGGAGATTACTCGAGTGCAGATTTAATGCCTTTGCTGTGCTCTGTGGTGGTGCTGGTTTACATACGGGCCACTGGAAAAAGCCTTTAGTTCCACACGGCCCCTTTTCATCATTTTGACTTCACACAATCCAATAACACGGTAGATATGAACAACTACTGATCTTTTGGCTGAGGCTACACTGTTTGGTGCTGGTTTTGGCAGCAAAGTCATCTATAAAAAACATACTAATATTGTATACTGATATGTAAATGACCTAATTATTCAAATTTGCTTGGTGATATTGACTGTATGAGCCAGATTTTTTTGTTTACCTGTTTTATTTAGCCCCTGGGCTACCCTGACCTCTGCTGCTCAAAAGTAAAATTTTGAAACCCACATAGTCAATTGAAATAGACCTATATTTGTTAGCCTGTACCGTATAAATAGCTTGGGAATTATGACCAGAGTCAAGACCTTCAAGATTTTTATTTCTCATCACAAATATTGCACATTTACTTTCAGTTTGGGCCTAGTTTAGTTTGAAACTTGGTTAAATGAAAACTGGTGTATTCATTGAAATCACTTAAGTGTACTAACTATTTGGTTGAATCTTATCTTGATGCCAGGCTACTCTGTGATGGCTATAGATTGTTTCATTGAGCCAACTTTGCAAACCTGTCTTCCCATGTTTTCTGACTTTCTGACTGCAGAAGTTATTTTTATTCCTGTGAGAGTTTGGGAGAGGAGTGCTATCTGTCGTCTCCAGGAGCTTCTGACTAATGGTTCCTCTCTGCACTGCTTCTGTCACGAATCTGTGCAAAATCACAGAAATGGAGTGAATACAGATCTCCCGGTGCAGGCCCCGAGCTGAGGCTGAAGAAAGACGACTAAAAGCTTTAAGACACCGGACATGGGGAAGTGTGCAGCCTCCTCTGAAGACTTAGTGGGTAATTTTAGATATGGGAGAAGATTTGGAGACTTTTATTAAGGCCACACGGGGGCTGGAGATATAAAACCTCAGAGTTTTTAGTATGGATGGAACTATAGCTATTTCATTTTATAGGAACTAGTATTGTAATAATTTCAGGCAGTTTGATGAATTGAATCTAGGCTTGGATATTGTTAACGATGCTGTTTGAAGCACTATTGAAGAACATTTTTAGGAATTAATACCTGGAATTGTATTTTTCTTTATATTATATTACATGGGTTAAAGCTCACAAGAGTCAATTTTGCATAATATAGGACCTTTAAGCAAAGAAAATAATTATATAGTAATGAATAAGTAACTGAATAATACTGTTGACTAATACTGGATACAGTGCCATCCTCTACACTGAAATACACTGAAACACTGTTTGTTTTTTACTCTAGACCACAAGTCTGCAATAAAGATATCTGTCTAATAAATAATACCTAAGTATATAATTATTATGAATTACAGGCCTATGGATTGTGTTGGTCTGTGGTTTTAGAAAAATGATAACAGATATTCACTAGTTCAGGGATTGCTTAGAGATTGGATTTGGTTGTGGAATGTAATTTGTTTTCACATTACCAATTTAAAAGAAAAAGAAAAACATGCCTCAGAAATGTCTATGAGATTGTTCTAGACACCCCCTGCATATTTAGTTGTGTATACTGAAAGACTGATACATAAGATCGTTGGTAGTTGGGAGAATGTTTGTCCTCAGATCCAAAGGTTGACGGTTCGAATCCCACTCCTGACATAAACACTGAGCTTTGACACTTGAAGGTGGAAAGTTATATATAAAATGTGACCAAGATAGCAGAAACTGTGACCTGCATGGACACTCCCCCAATTCAGCTTTATTGACCTTTTTATTCAACCAGGACAGTCCCACTGAGGTTCAGAACCCCTTTGTCCTAGAGGGGGCAGTAGAGGCTACTTTTGTCTCTAAGACCTTGACCTGAACATAAATGTTGGCTACAGATAGGCTAGTCCCGATAATTACTATATTGACTTATCGTTTAATATATGTTACATAGAACAATCATTTTTGGGGGTCATTATTTATCGTGGAGACCTTTTCGTTATGCTAGACAGGAATGTTTTGCTATTTTTCTGTTCTACAATAATATTTGAGCTGTTGTTGAATACATCTGCTCTATTACTCATGTCGCTGCAAACTAACTATTAAAGGTGCACTGCGCAACTTTTCTCGTTCAGGTAATTATACCACTACATGTTATCACTTTGCCTGGGTTAGGGTTGCTAGTATTGCATTTAACTTATCAAATATGTATAAATATGTGTTTTTATTGCTCAAAACTACATTGAAAAACATGTGTTTGTACCATAATGTGGCCAGCTTGCCTCCATGGAGATAGAAAAGTATAATGCCAAACTGTGGAACATTCAGGCAGAGCAATAATATATTCATCAATGGGACAAGTAAGCGGATTTTCCACTAGAAAAGTTGCGCAATGCAGCTCGTCTTCATTAACAACACTGTACATATAGGAACATTTTTCTAAATATTCCTGCTTGATTTATTTGATTTACTGGCATGATTTGGTTTCAATATTCTCGTTTATTGTCCATATTTTCATCAGCAACATATCGTACTTCAAAATTTGTTATTGTGACAGGCCTAACTGCAGAACTACCATAACATCTCACATCATCGAGCTCGTCCAGCCCATTTAGCTGTAAACACATACAGATTGTACCTAAGTGTCCATCAAACCTTAAAGCCTTTATTATTTATAAATGTCTCTGCTCCTCCAGCTTCACTCAACAATAAAACATTGATACACTTCTTCACAGTTCACAAATGGAATTTATTTTTGCCTCTGATGCCCTCCCAGAAGACAATGCTTTTATAAGGCATGCGTCTCTTTGTGTTTTGGTTTTGTATTTTGATTTCTCTCAGTTGACTTTATACTAAACTTGGACAATGCAGTAGAGGTTGTACTACAAATTTGGACTTCACTTGAGAGAGAGTCACTGGTCAAATGGGAAAATAACAAAATAACAACAAGTAAACAACAATACCATACCAAAACCATAAGGAAAAACACTTTGTCATGTTCAAAAGTGTAGTTAAGTAGACAGTACAGATCCCCACCAGTATTGTATAAAGGCAATGTACTTGATTTTACAGTCTTAAAAACGTGAAAAACAGAACTAGTTCACTTTAAATGGTTTGCAGTGGTCCAAAGTTATTTAACAAAGTTTCATTTTATTCACAACAACTAGCATGCTAACTGTCCACTTCCTTATCTGACTGTATAATGTGGTGACGCCCATTTTAGAAGGATTGTTTCAGATTGATGTTGTTCATCTTAAAGATCCTAGTTTATGCAGAATTCACTCTTGTGAGCTTTAAGTCATGTTATAATGTTGTTACCTCTTCAAAAACATAACTGGAGTTGTGTTTGTTTCATTCACACATCACCAAAAGCTCAAAATGCTCTGTCCCACATTGTGATGTCATGAAGCTTTAGTTTACAAGTTAACAGCTACCTTTTACTTTTTGCTTGGTAGAGATTGCCAATTCCAGGACTGAAAATATCCAAATGATTCTAGTGAACATGTATGGAGTTTAAAAACACTTCCTGTATTACCACATGACATCACAAGGTGGAAGGGAGTGAGAGTGTTTTCTGTTTGAGAGAAGAGCTCAGCCTAAATACGCAGGGTTTGTGTGTTAAACATGTGCGAATGAAACAAAACACACTCAGAAAATAGTGTAATATTGGCCCTTTGATCTCGGCTATGAAAAGTTCGACCCATGATGCTGATATGTTTCGTTTTTTATTCCATCTCTCACTGCAAAAACTGTTACCTACAAACTGCACAGAAAACCTTTAGTCCAAGCAATCGCAATCTTCACCACAGTCCACCCTTTCTTTAATAACCTTTGGACTTTCCTCTAACCCCGCTCTCTCTCCTTGTAACCTTTCCTAGCTTGGTTTCCTCGGCCCCTCTCACTCCTCTCACCCCAGTGGCTCTGCATGGATTGGTCTCCTCTTGTGCTGCGTTCAAAGACGATTGGAAAATGTGTCTCTGTAAATAGCTTCTCTGGTGGTGTGGTTTATGGCGGGTGTACTTATATTTGCCGTGTGTTTGTTATGAATGTAGCGTACGAGGAGATTGAAACCTGCTAAGATTCATTTTGTTCCACACAGAGAAGCTTTGTGCTCTGAATGTGTGAGTAATAAAAGGAAACAGAAGAGAGGGATTATGGGAATGATTTGACATCGCCTGAAGATTTCCTCATTCTGAACCTGATGTACCGTGGATGCTGATTTAGTGTTACAGCAGAATCCTAATCATATCATCAGCGTCAACAATTGGAACAAATACAATGGAAAAAAATGTTCCAAATATTTACCACAAAGGGATCTCTGCTTAAAAATCTCTGATACTATGAAGTTAAAGCTGCATTGTGGGACTTTTCTGGTGGAGGGTCCGTCAAATGCTTTTCTTCATGGAGATGTTATTGCTTTGTCTGGAATGTTTCACAGTATTAAACTTTTCTATCTTCATGGCGACCAAACCAGACCAAGTTACAGGTCAGATCTGTGGAGAGGTGGAGAGCTATTAAACCACCTGTAATTGAATAAATGTAAAGTAGAGCTGTTTAATGTCATACTGCGGAACATTTCCAGCAGAGCAGTGACGTAGTGACGTATTCATAGAAACGAGAAGATGATGGTCCCCAAACCAAAAAGTTACATAGTGCACCTTCAAGTTTTGCTGTCTCAATGTAATGCTAACAACAGCTACTATGCTACCAGCGCACTTCCTGATTCTTGGAGGATAAACGCTTTATAATTAGATGCAAACAGCACATAGAGGTCTGCTTTACCTTAAGAGCTGCTTTTACAATAGTATATCTGTGCTGGGCGGTGGGAGCGGTTTTGTGTGAAATGAGAGATGGACAACTGTTTCTGAATTTTTTAATATTTCTTAATTATGTTTTTTTAGATGTAATGTTATGTGGTTAAAATGTTCAGGCAAAACAATAACTCTGGTAAAACTAATTTTGCTCTGCTACACAGAAAGAAATCTGAAGTAGACATATCACTAAAATTTGTCACTCTGGCATTTGTATTTCAGGTTTTAGAACATAAAATAATGCTTGTATGTTTGAAAAACTCAAAAATTCAAAATCAACGTCCCTATTTCTAGGTAAATACATTTGCATTAGAGCTCCCTCTGCTGACAGGAATAGGCATCTACCATGACAAAAAGCTTTTTAGCAGCCTTTTAGCAACAGCAGCACAGCTAAATGAATGTGTTAGTAGTTATTTTTTTAGCACATAAATGTTCAGAATGGGTTTGGTTTATGGACTTAAAACCTGCAGACTTTTGTGTTTCTTATCAGGTCACTACAACGTTATTTCTGCCTGCCTAGAAAAGCAATTTGATGAGGGGTCTCTTTAACATGGTTCAAAAATTTGCATGATATGTCTTACAATGAAAACATGTCTTGCCTCTAGTTTTCCCACTGTTTTTCCTCAGAACAGACTGCACAAGCCATTTCATTATTTTTCTGTAACTGCTGTTTACTTCCTGCTTGATGCTTTATGGTGGTTTATGTGGAGAAGTAACCCAGCCTTCTCTCTCTCTATGATCTGAAATGCGATCGCTGATAATGATTTGCCTGCTATAGATGTCATATTCTGGTGCGTACAGTGGGTTTAGAGTAGCGCACTGGGACATATCAGATTCTCAGTGACCTCTGTGTTTCTTTATGGGCTTCTCTCCGTTGCGTTCTTGCATTTATCTTTGTCATTTTGACCATGTATCTCCTTCAGGCCTGACCTTCTGAGCCCCAGTCTGTACAGTTATCTATGAGCGCCTGTGTCCGGTCAGTGCAGCAGTTTACAGAAATACCAGGCCTGTCACCATAACAAATTCTGAAGCACGATATATTGCCACAAAGATATACTGCTATAAACGTAATATTGAAACTACTTTACGTCACTGACACAATAAGAACAAACATAGGGTAATCCCAGTAAACCATTTTTCTAAATACAGTATCATTTAAAAATCCTGAGCTACAACATGAACACAACATGAAGTGACTTTTTCATCCCTTTACAGTTCAAATCTTACCTTATTACATAAAAATACAGTAGCACAAACCTCCCCACTATTGCAACCAAAATATGCAAAGGATAAAAATTGAGCCCCAAAATATTATATAATATAATATTGTTGATATAGTAGTTAACGTGACAGGCCTAAGAAATACAGTAGCAATAAACACAATGATGGCTGCATTGGCAAATTATATTGTTCCGATTGCTGGTTTTTATGTGTCTCTAGAAGTTGTTCTTGGCCAGGTCCTGCTTGTAAATGAGAACTCATTCTAAAATGTCATATCATACTCCCAGATGGCGGTGCAAGAGCCAGTTTCTCATATTATTTAAAAGGCATTTATGAGAAATATACAAAAGGAAAATCCATGAATGTTTGCCTTATAATTTCTTTAGTGACTATCTTAAAACTCACCTTTACAACAACAGAAATTTGACCTAGCCCTATCTCCAGTTACAATTATAGAAGTCATTAAGAAGTTGTGATGTCATCTGAAACCCTGCAATTTGAGACAGTATGTTAAAATAGAATAATGGATTGATAAGATGTGTATGAGCCATTTTGAGGCCTTTACTTTGTTTGCACAGCGCTGTATTTCTTGTTTAGTCTGTCTAGGTGTGCCAGATGTGCCGATTTAAGGGCTAATAGGGTGGCCTCAGTGCTACAGAGGCGTACAGTTTTTGACTGTGGTCGATGTGATGATGTGGAAAATGGCAGTAGGTGCAAATAAAAGGTTTCTTCACTAATAATTTACTCTGTTCATATGCTGCACTGTTACTTTTATTGTACATAATAGTATTTTTTGGTATTTTATATTTTGTATTTTATATTTTTGCTCCACCAAAACAAAATTAGAGTCTATCTTTAAGTCTATTTCTAAATTATTCTTTTTTAGCCATTATCTATTATCTTGTTTTATTGCATGTTCCATTTTCCTGCTGTTCTTGAACTGTGCGTTGCAACACTGGAATTTCCCCTCTGTGGGACTAATAAAGGCATATCTTATCTTATCTTATCTTATAACATGAGCATGATGGTCTTTATCCACCCGCTCCTTTAACTCTGTTAGTCTAGAAGCTGGTCGCACAGGGACACTAGTCACTACAGGATGGGTAACATAAAAATAAAGAAAACAACACATTTGTGGCAGTGATAAAAGGAGAAGTTGGAGAGGTTGAGAAGGTGATGGTTCTGTCAAGCAGATTGTTCAGAATGTGAGAGTTATGCCGACGTGCACAGCCATGTGACAGGCAGAAACGGTGCTAAATAAGGACCACTGTAAAAAGCAGTTTGTTTTTCTAAATGATTATGTGTCATTAGTTTGCACCAGATGCTCCATGTTTTGTGCTGAATGTTGAATGTGAGTGTTATGCACAACTATACAGTACAAAATAATAAAATAAATGCAAACAACATGTAAGTTACAGATGGGTGATATATCGGTTGCAGTGTTTTTCACAGATATCAGTATTGGCTGATACTCAAACACCAGTGATTGTTCTGCTGCTCGCCCAGTCTCTGTGCTCATGTGTCAATCCCAGATTTTCTTCAGTGCATCAGATTTGTCTTTATGAAGAGACAAATGGAAATAGAAAAGCAATTAGGCTAAATATGGCTGTATGTTTACACAAACACGTAACAAATAATTTTATATTCCATATAAATACATATTATTATTTTTACAGAAGTGAAAAGTGCATTTGTGCTCTTTACTTCAATTTAAGATAGATTTGTGGGCCTTGTTATATATTTTAAAACCTAAATATGGGCAAATACACAGTAGCAACCTAAATATCGGATATTGGTATCGGCACAAAGACTCCATATCGGACCATCCCTCGTGACAATTATCCTTAATACTCAACAATGTAAAATATATTTCCAGTACTGTGGCTTCATATATTTACCCTCTAACCCTCGTGTCCCTCTCCTCTGCAGACGGAGCTCACAGCGTCTCAGCTCAGTGCATCCTGCGCGTCCTCATCATCACAGAGGAAATGTTGGGCAGCAGCGTCACAGTCCGTCTCCATAACATGTCCCAGGACCACTTCCTGTCTCCGCTGCTGTCCCACTTCCTTGAGGGCGTGTCCACGGTGCTGTCTGTCCCCGTGGACAACGTCTTTATCTTCAACATCCAGCCTGACCACGACACCTCGCCGCAGGGAAAGACCATCCTCAACGTGTCCTTCTCAGCGGCGCTCCCTGGTGGTCGCTTCTTCCCCTCCGAGGAACTGGAGGAGAAGCTCTATCTGAACAGGCCCAGGCTCACCGCACTCACACAGATGGAGGTTAGTCAAAGGGATTTGTTGAAATTAAATAACATGGTTGCAAGAGGGTTGGACCAGAGGTAGAGAGATGTTTAGGGTGTGTTGTTTCAGTAAGAATCAAGAGAAAGGTGCATGCTATGGGCAGTCATGTTGTGCTAGTTTTTAAATAAAGTGAGTGTACACTAAAGGTCCTGTCTTACACAAAATTGACTCTTGTGAGCCTTAAGCCATGTTATAATTCTGTTACCTCATCAAAAACATACATAGAGTTGTGTTTTGTTTCATTCACACATGTCTGCGTAATCCTTTATTATTAGTCTGTCTACATCTCCAGAGCTCGAAATGCTCTGTTCCACCTTGTGATGTCATGTAGTGGTAGTTTTTCCCAGTTAACAGCTCCTTTTACCTCTTGTTTAGAAGGGATTGGCATTTCCAGGGCTGAAATCATCCAAATGATTCTAGTAAATGCGTATGGAGTTTGAGTTTTTCAGTTTGAGAGAAGAACTCAGTCTTATATATGCATGTTAAATGTGGTTTAAAACTCACAAGAATCAATTTTGCGTAATATAAGACCTTTAAACACGATAAAGCTACAACTTCATGCTCACAAGCTTTGATTTCAGCTCAACTCTAGAGACGCACTTCTTTATGAAGACTAATGTTGAAGATTGTGGGCTGGCTCCCTTTTAGCAGCTGCTGATTTTCCACTGCAGTAGTTTATAATGACATAATGTGGATTTACTGCATCAGCAAACACACAGCTGGAGTCTGTCAGAGTTCAGATACATGCAAAAAAGTAGCACATGCTCTGTTCAAACAAGACCGGAAAACCTGGAAACACGCCAGAAATACCAGCTTTGGAGCTAGATATGGCCCATATTACGCTATTTACTGTGTACCTGTGTTACAATGTTGTTTCCTCATCACAAACAGACCTGGAGTTGTGTTTTATTTCATTCACACAGACTAATAATAAAGGTTACTCAAAAATGTGTGAATGAAACAAAACACAACTCCAGGTCTGTTTTTGCGGCTTAAAGCTCATAAGAGTCAGTCTTGCGTAATATAGGACCTTTAATGAGATCAAAAGATGAGTGAGAGTACATCATTTATTACTGTATGTATTTTGTATGCATGTTTGTATGCAGGACAGATTTGGAAAAGACTTCTGTCAGTAGGTAAAAATGTAGCATAGTAAGTAAGTACTAAGTATGATTGTGTGGTTTCTGGTAACACAAATAAATAAATACACAAATATGATTAAAACATGAGTGAGAGCAGATTTCTTGTTATTGAAAAAGCTCTGTATTATAATAAGCGCAGATTTGCAGACACTGGAGCATACGGAGAGCATTTGTTGTAGTTCGACATTTGCTGTGAACAAGACAAATGGACGCTGTAGCTGGAAGTAGGCCACTGCTGGTGTGAAGTGGGTGAAGCAGCGCCGGTAATGGGCTTTTGTTGTATTTTTAGGGTGATTTATAAGGATTTGAGAGATTTTAGAAACAGTTACTAAATCAGGATTAAACTGGCCCTAAATTTGTAGATTCACATGCACAACTAAGGCTGGGTACTGTACACAGACTGTACAAAGAAGTGGACTAAGGGAGTGTGACGTCACCCATAGCGTTCGGCTCCAGTCAAATGAAGTTCATGATGCTAGCAGTTATAGGAGAGCATTTGGAGCCAGGTCAGTAGTAGGAACAGGAATTATTTACGTACAGAAAACCAAAATATAAACGCCAGGATCATTATACCATTCTGGAACTAAGAAAATTGTCTTTTTTGTTGACAATTTTTGATGTCTGGAGGTTCCTGGAAGAGAAGTATAACCACAAATAAAGGATAAAAACTACTTAAAAAATATATAATAATAAATAAATACACATTTTCTGTTTATTTATGATCATTATAATTCTGTTTTCACATTCTAAATAGTTGGTGATTAAGCCATGCAAAGGTACCAAAAAAAGTAAAGGCAAAATGGCGAGGAAAAAAAACAAACAAAAAGAATACAGTTTAAGTAACATTTATATCTTTTCAAGTTAAATATGTATTTTTTGGGTATTTAAAGCATCTCTACCTGCTGTCTCTGGGTGAAAAACCCAGAAGAACCGGGCACTTTGTTATTATATTAGGCAACGCTATATGTTTTTGTATGTGATTATACTGCCTTATTTAAAAAAAACACTTTTAGGTTTGTTCTCTGACACTATTTTCTCACAAGTTCTGCTTTAAAGGTCCTATATTACACAAAATTGACTCTTTAAACCATGGTATAGTGCTGTAGTCTCACCAAAAGCACACCGGGAGTTGTGTTTTGTTTCATTCACACATTTGAGTAATGCTGCATTATTTGTCTGTCTGCATCCTCAAAGCTCAAAATGCTCTGTTCCACCTTGTGATGTCATATAGTGGTAGTTTTGAAGTCAACTACCTTTTACCTTTTGTTCAGTACAGGTTGGATATTCCAGAGCTGTAATGATCCAAATGATTCTAGTGAAGGTGTATGGAGTTTAAAAACACAGTGGAGCATTTCTTGTATTTTGAGAGAAGAACTCAGCCTAAATATGTGTGTGTTTAACGTGTGTGAATGTGAAATGAAACAAAACACAACTCCGGGTATGTTTTTGATAAGAAAACAACATTATAACATAGATCATAAAATAGTGTAATATAAACCCTTTAACGGAGATACATGATGGCAAAAAAATAAATAACCGGACCACTGATGATGATATTGCTTTACTTCAAACTGTAGAGGGCGCTCTGCTCATGTCTATCTTGTATATTTCCTCACAGGTCCTCCCCTTCGACGATAACGTGTGCCTGCGTGAGCCCTGTCAGAACTACATGAAGTGCATCTCAGTGTTAAAGTTCAACTCCTCCGCTCCTTTCATCTCCTCCAACTCCATCCTGTTCAGACCCATCCACCCAATCGCAGGTTTGCGCTGCCGCTGCCCCCTAGGGTTCACCGGGGACTACTGCGAGACGGAGATCAACCTATGCTACTCCAACCCCTGTCTGAACGGGGGAGTGTGTGCGCGCCGAGAGGGAGGCTACACCTGCATCTGTAGAGAGGACTACACAGGTGAGGCGCAAGGTTTCACATGTCTATGTTTTGTTCAAGACTGGTGAGCTATTTGGTTTAAAGGTGCATTGTGTAACTTTTCTGGTGGAGATGTTATTGCTTTGTCTAGATTGTTTCGTGGTATGGCAATAAACCTTTCTATCATCATGGAGATCAAGCCAGACCAAGTTACAGGTCAAATCTGTGGAGAGGCGACCCCGCTCACAGTCAGAATTCCTGTTTTTCTAGGTATTTTTGAGCTATAAAACCACCTGTAATTGAATAAATGTAAGGCAGAGCTGTTTAATGTCATATATTCCAGGCAGAGCAATGACATATCAGTAGATACAAGAAGGTGACAGACTCCCAACCAAAAAGTTACATAGTGCACCTTTAAGTTATTGTCAAAGCTGCTTGCAATACTTTGGTTTTGTAAGTGAAAAAAGAAAAAAAAAACATGCAAAGTTGGGTAATTCTTCAACTAAGTTCTCCTGACCAAGATCCCGGCTCAGATAAGACAGAGAAACAGGCAAGAATTTGTGTATGTTTGACAAATTAGGTCAGATATACTTTATTAATCCTTTTCAGAAAGTCATTTTGTTGTAATAGCTCATTTGTAATTATAGCAAAAACTTCAGTAATTCACACATATTAACTGGAACTTTAATTTGTAAGTTGTAGACATTTTCAAGTAGCTGAACATTGATGGTGAAGAAGATGAAAATACATTATAGTTTGTTGAGTATGGAGTTGAAAATTAGATGGACATAATGGCAAAGGGACAAAATACTGAATACAAACTACTATGAGATGAACTGACTCTGTAATTCCATTTGCGGCTCTCTTCTAATGCTTTTCCATTCGAGAATATAGCAATGATGTGGCAATTAGATTTCAACATCACATTTCCTCTGGTTATTGGTAGAGACTAGGGCTGTCACGATATCAAATTATTTTGTTGTGAAAGTTTTTTTGTGACAAGAAACATCACAATTTAACGATTATTGACACGGAAAACAAAACTGAAATCTTGCATTTTCTTTCAGTTTTTTAATACATTACCGCTACTATTTGGCCAATGTTATTGTTATATAAATAGCCACATAAAAAAACGCAATATATTTAAGTTTACTTTTCTGGAGTAGCGAATTGAAGTCCCACAGTATGACTTTAAACAGCTCTATTTTCAATTTATTCAGTTACAGGTGGTTTTATAACTCAAAAATACCTAGAAAAACAGGCATTCTGACTTTGAGCGGGGTCGCCTCTCCACCGATCTGACTTGTAACTTGGTCTGGTTTGGTCTCCATGAAGATAGAAAGGTTTGATACCATACTGTGAAACATTCCAGACAAAGCAATAACACCTCCATGAAGAAAAGCATTTGATGAACGCTCCACCTGAAGTTACACAATGCAGCTTTAATCGTCATGAATACCGATAAACGTGATAGAGACATTATTTTTCACCCTGTTGAGTTGGATTTCTTCTCATACGTCAACTGGTTTCCTTCTTTCTATCTGATCCGGTGAAGTAACAGCCTGCGTGAGTCTGAACCATTTGTAGAAGCCTGTGTTTATGTCAGGCTGTCCCGGATCGACGCTGTTCTTTGGTCTCAAAAAAAATAAATAAAAAGACATGAAAAACGTGTAGACTGCTACCACCTGGGAAGACTCTACCTCCGTTTACTTCAACACACTCACTCAAAGAGACATGAGCTTAGAGACAGAGAGAAGGAGACGGAGAGAGCGGAAATACCAGCGAATGTGGTTCATAATGATGTTTGTGTCACGAAAAATATTTTGACAACTCTGACGCTTGAAGGAGGGATGTGGTAATTTGACAGCTCCTTTTTAGAGATGTTAAGATGCCAACTACCACAACAGTTACAGTTTGTGTTGTTGAGCAGGGGACGACAGTAACTCAGGTGTTTGTCCACTGATCTGAAGGTTGGCAGTTCAAATCCCACTCTCGACATAAACATCACTGGTTGAGCCGGGCTTGGTTGGTATTTTGATGAGTTGTTGCCACATTGCCTAGTAAAAATGTGGAGTGTGTGTGAGTATTGGTGGTGGTCGGAGAGGCCGATGGCGTAGATTGGCAGCCTTGCTTCCATCAGTCTGCTAAGATTAAATTAATAATATTTAGTGATGTAAAAATTCAGTTTACATCTTCATTTGATTATAAAATGTAGGTTTGGCTTTATTAGATTTTAAATTGGGTTTATCTAGTCTATATTTAATATTATTTTGTCTCTTTACCAGTGGCGGTCCTATACTGATTTACTCCCTGGGCAAGACCCCCCCCCAGTCTCACTTTTTCAGGGGGTTAGTGGGTTGGTGCTCCAATATGCGCTGCAAAGAATCTGATGTGCGCGCTGAACATCTGGGACCGCCCCTGCTCTTTACAGTCATATTTAAAGACAGTAGGCCTAATGGCATTTTTGCATGACATTCTAGCCTGTAAACAAAGTAAGTAAACTACCGCTTAGCCTTTAGCAGTTAACCTAAATGCGGGCGCACCGCGGTAATTAATTATATGCCTAAATGCCTATCATTCACACCTCTATTCACAGCTCATTTGCATATCAATTCACATCCAGTAACGACTGTACTGCCACTATAGTCACTTTACAGTAGTCAGTGTAAGAGAAAACAGGCTGTTTATGTGTGGTATCTTACAGCCACTAAGCGCTAAACAATGAGAAAGAATGAAAAGTAGCTTCAAAACCGACACATTTGCAACACTCACCGCTCACACAGGCACCTCTTAGATCTCAAGTCTTCACAAATAAGTGTCCTTTTAATCCTGACTCAAAACGATCGTCCATAAAAAGAATATAATCCTTCATGTTGACAGCAACTGCATGTGTGTCCTTTGTTGTGGGACAGTCCTCTCAGCTCTGCACTCACACTTCGATAAAAACAAGCAGTAGTTTTGTTGCTGGTCCCAACTGCGCTTAAGTTAACTTTTATTTACACCCAGTATCCCAGTATCAGACTACAAATGCATTTAAAGCCAGCGCCTCAGTGTTGCCTCAGCAGAGTATGAGATCGCTCTGGTGTAAACAAGAACCTGTGAGTCATGTGACTCTGGGGGTGCATTCAGGGGCATTACGGCATCACACACACAGACAAATTAGTTTTCTGATAAATTTTGATGTGGCACCACATATTAGGACATTTATCTATCAGTAAATTGGATTAAATTTACGCAATATAGAGCGTCTTAGCTTTATAAGGAGGTATAACATGCCCATTTGCATCATCAGCAAATATACCTAGATTTAGGCTGATAGCTGATATGTCTCCAAGTGCTCATATCGGCCGGTATTATCGGCCAACCAATATATCGGTCGAGCCCTAATATAAATCCAATGATGAATTCATTCATTTTTAAAAGCTCCATATAAAAAGACCATTTACCATGACCATTAAACTGTTCAGCAAGACACTTTCTCTTCTTATTTCTATGAGCGATTATTTGGAATTTGGCTGTCAGAGGAGAGGGTGCAGATGGAAAACCGTGTTTTCATTACTCTTCCTCATTAATCAGTGTGACTAGAGAACTGTATTTAACCTCCACCAAGTGTAATTGAAGTGAATGAATAATGCCACATCTGAGTTCTAGTTCAAAACTGGTTTAAACCCAGTTCAGCAAATCCAGAGAAAAAACAAAATATATTAAAAAAAAAAAAACAACAACTGAAAAAGTCATTACTCAATCCAGCTCAGATCAATATATTCGTCGCTATACCCAAAAGTCAAGTCCCAAATCTCTCAGCTTCCTGTATTTCCTGCACACTTGTATTCTGCTCTAAACTCCATTGTAGAGTCATAACAGACAGCGAGACAGAGTGTCTGGGGAGTCTTCATTTTATTTAACAGCGCACAGCAGCTGAAGAATACAGAGGACGGAACAAAACAATGAATGAAAAATAGACAGGATTTTGAACTCCCACAGAGCCAGCTGAGAGACTGAGGAGTAGGATTGGACAAACAAAAATACAAAATATATATATTAAAGTAACAGTCAGGTGTGAGTGTGCATGTTCTCCCTCTGTTACTGTTGCAGAGTGGCTATCCTGCCTGTTATCTCTCAGTAAGGAGGTTGTAGGTTCAATTCTTAATCTTTATTTAGCAAAAATAGAATCCAACTGAATTAATCTGGAGCACAGTGGCACCGCCAGACTGTCTGAGCTCAATTCAGTTCAGTCTTCATTAAGAACACATACTATCTGGTTCATAGTTTCTAAAAGTAAGTAGTAAAAAAATGCATATGGAACTTGTTAATTTGAAACTGTTTGTAGCAGTCTTAAGATATTTCTCACTTTCATAGACCAGAGTTTTGTCTTCATGGTAAATAAAACACTTTGACACATTTTGCTCAAATACATGTGAAAAAATCTGTTATCATCAACCCAAAATACATTTTACAATATAAGATGTCAGACCCTAATACACGTGAACGTTAAGCCAAAAAATCAGTCAGAATACTTTTCCATATTCATGATTACGTTATAAAATATGAAAAAATAAAGCTCTATAGTTTTTTAAAAAACAAAATAACGTACAATGTGTGTCTTTTTACCAACTTAAGCCTCAGGAAACCACCCAAATCATCTGAAAAAGTGGTAGGAACAGACCAAGGCTTTGATAAGATCTGACTTTGTCGAGACTGAACCGAGCAGACAGATCCAGCTTTGGGGCAGAATTGGAGCAGGATCCTCTAGGGGGCGCTGCAGCGGTGAAGGTCAGAGGAGTGATCACAGACTGGAGATGTACTGGGGGATTTTAGAGCCGTTTTAGGGGCTTGTGTGGGCGGGCGGGCTGGTCTACACTGGAGGGGAAAATGGGGGAAGAGAAGCATTGATTTTACTCTAAAAATAATGATTCCCCAGCCATTGCATACATGAACTTTCAGACAATAAACAATGTCTCTTTGTCTTTGGATAGAGCTGGTTGGTCTTTTCAGAGCTTTCAACCATCTTATAGTTATTTCCCTTCACCATTTACACTCTTGAAGTTGTATTTGGAGTGATATTTGAGCAATCTGTAATCGATTAGTTTCAAGACGCCATTTTGCTGATCCGCCATTGTTCATTCTACAATTTTATTTTCTTAATCAGTGCTGCATGTAGGATTCTGCAGCATTGTGTAGTAATTTTGGAAGATAGCATGATCTGCAGCTATATCCCTTGAACGTGCTGACTCTTTGTCGTGATGGCGTTTACGGCGATGTCGGCTCTGATGGGGCACCACAGTTTTCTAACGTGGAAGTCAGTGGTGTTGTTTCTTTTATTATGTTGTTTTAGATTAATCGGGCAAGGCACAATTTACATAAAACGAGACAAAACATGAGATTAGGTCCGTGAGTATGAGACATTTTTTATTTTATTATTACTATTAAATTGTAATCTTGGAAGTGGGGAACAGAATTAAAAGTCCATAGCTCAATACCCCAAATCCTCATAAATCAAATAAAGAACAAATATCAAGAAAAAATAAAATAAAAACTTTAAATTCCTTATATGAAACTTAAATTTTGTTGGCCCATTTGAGTTAATTTTTTGTGTATGCTTTTCCAAACCTCGTGCTTTTATCCTGCTCTTTACAAACACATTAGTGAGTTAAAGGCTCATTAGCGACTGTGTTAACGAGAAGTTCATTATGGACTAACTAAGTGCATTTCTCTTCTCATTCTCTGCAGCTGACGCCTACCGCAACATTTTACACAAATATCCAATTATCGTCTAATGCTAAGAGACACTTTTAGAGAATGACACATGATTTTCTTGTACTTGTTATAGAAGAAGTCAGAGGAGACATCTTGTGGTTTCAAAAATCAATGGCCAATATTCTGGACCAGTCTTTCCTTTTAAACTCAAAGTGCAGTGTGTAACTTTTTGGTTGAGGGTCCGTCACCTGCTCGTTTACATGGATGTGTCGCTGCTCTGCCTGGAATATTCCACAGTATGACATTAAACAATTTACCTTACATTTGTTCAATTACAGATGGTTTTGTAGCTCAAAATTACCAAGGAAAACAGGCATTCTGACTGTGAGCGGGGTTGCCTCTCCACAGATCTGACCTGTAACTTGGTCTGGTTTGGTCTCCATGATGATAGAAAGGTTTAATGCCATGCTGTGGAACATTCCAGACAAAGCAATAACATCTCCATGGGAAAAAAACAAAAACAAAAAACAAACAAGTTGCACAATCGACCTTTAAATAACTCCAATAACTTAAAATGCCTTTGCTGTTGCCTGTAGAGAGTGACATAGATCCCAAAAGAACATTTATATAAAATTGGTTGTAGAAGTTTTAAAACTAGAATTATAGATATATTTGTAATCGCATTTTCACAAACCTAAAAAATAAGAAACTGACATTTTCCTATTTCTTTGCTGCTTATTTTTTCCATGTAACCATTTTAAAACTTTTCACACCCTGAAAAATATCACATTTTTAGAATCTATATCCCCAAGTGAGAAAGGTGGCGTCTGTCAAACCCAACCGTGAAGTCAATCCATGAGAGACCCCTCCTCTTCGTCTCTCATGTACTACATCTGAACACACATGCAACAGCAGGCCTACAGCTATTTAGACCAAAACTCTACACCACGACCAACAGAGACGAGAGAGGAGCGGAAAGAAGAGAGAGGAGGCTATGGAGGTGTTTGGGACCCCCGGGACCCCGTGCTCGTTTGAATGTGAGAGGGTAGGAACGCTGGAAGGCCTCACCGATCCCACTTTGATGAATAAAACATGGTGTGAATGCATTAAGTGTGAGAGAAGAGGATTTATATTTAGGCACAGCACAGGAAGCAGCTAGACAGAAGTGGGACGCACCCGGTGTTGAACAATGGAATTATTATTTTTTATTAAGTTTTCGCATGAGTAAGGAGTTCTGGAGTTGAGACTGAGGAGTTATAAAATAAGGATTGTACTGGAAAGTACTTGAATATGCAGAAGAAAAGTTGTGAATGAGAATTTTAAGGGGACATATTTGTATTAGATGA
Source organism: Taenioides sp. WSHXM2023 (assembly GCA_029959045.1). Taxonomy (NCBI): domain Eukaryota; kingdom Metazoa; phylum Chordata; class Actinopteri; order Gobiiformes; family Gobiidae; genus Taenioides; species Taenioides sp. WSHXM2023. The sequence goes on from CM057086.1 coordinate 28,610,098, forward strand.
CTTTGTTGCTGGTTTACTTAAAATATGAATCGGTATATTCTAGTTAAAGTGTCTGTATGCAGTTTTTTTCCATGTAGGGGGGACAAATATTTGCGTTATTTTGTTGCAGAACCACTAAAAAGTCAAGCCTAAAGTGCATTCTGAGTCATTTTATTCTAAACCTAGAATACCCTCAAATACATGTTATGTTGCTCATATTTACTCATGCAGTTTTCCTGTGGTCTAGAATACACACTTCTTCAATACTTAAAGGTGCATTGTGTAACTTCTTCACAGTATGGTATTAAGCCTTTCTTCAAGGAGACCAAACCAGGCCAAGTTACATGTCAGATCTGTGGAGAGGCGACCCCGCTCACAGAATGCTTGTTTTTAGAGATATTTTTGAGCAATAAAATCACCTGTAATTGAATAAACGTAAGGTAGAGCTTGGCAAAAGGAGAAATTTAATTTGTCAATTGGACAGAGTTTATTTGGTCAAATACGTTTCGCAGCTCATCCAAGCTGGTTCTTCAGTTCTGGTCAGATGCTGGCGGACATTGCTTTATATCTGCTTGAAGGGAGGAGCTAATTACAATGAAAATTACTCTGAGACAACACATATTTAAATACAGTTTCTGTTAGTTAGGTGGGTCTATTCAATATGGAGTGGGAGTGGGGGTGTAGTTAGCATAACCATTCAGGGCCATGATGGGTGTTTTCACACCACGGGCCACTCCTTTGAGGACAGTGAGGTCCAGATTCTGGCCAGAGAAAAGAACTGGTTTGAGAGGGGAGTTAAAGAGGCTATTTTTGTCAAGAAAGAGAATCCTTCCTTGAACAGAAATGGAGGTCTCAGACATCATTTGTCTCCCATCTATAACTCTATCCTCAAACCTAAATCAAAACAAAGAGAGAAAACAATGGGACTAGCCAGGACATGTCCAGAGGTGTGAAAACACCATCATGGCCCTGAATGGATATGCTAACTACACCCCCACTCCCACTGCATATTCAATAGGCCCACTTAACTAACAGAAACTGTAAACAACTCCATATTGAATAGACTCACCGAACTAACAGAAACTGTAAACAAATATGTGTAGTCTCAGAGTAATTTCATTGTAATTAGCTCCTCCCTTCAGGCAGATATAAAGCAGTGTCCACCAGCATCTGACCAGAACTGAAGAAGCAGCTCGGATGAGCTGAGAAACGTATTCAACCAAATAAACTCCAGTTGACAAATTAAATTTCTCCTTTTGCCATGGATTCTACCTGGACGACTGAGGGATTCTATACACATCTTAAGGTAGAGCTGTTTAATGTCATACTGTGGGACATTCTAAGTAGAGCAATGACATCTCCATTGAAAAAAGCAGGTGACGGATCCCTAAACATAAAGTTACATAGTGCACCTTTAAGGACAGGAGTGGGATGACGACAAAGGGTTATTTAATGTCTGCCCCATTATTTCTGGCTACAGATGTGATGAAGGGCGTGGAGACCAGACTGAAATCCCTCTGTATAATAAACACACAGAGATAAGGTTCTGGATTTGCCCGGCAACCCAACAATATCTAGGTGGGAAAACTAGACGGTAGAGATAAAAGCCCAGCCATTGATCTATTTTTCAAATTGTTCAAACAGCTTTTTAAAATTTGGTTTTAGTTTAGGGGAAAATCAGATGGAAAGGGGTATTAAAATCATTAACTACATCTAAACATTTGATGCCAATTCATTTTGACTAAGCCTGTCACATTAATTATTACACTGACTTCAATATGTGGAAGATGGAACTTTATATTTTGGGGTCCAATATTGATCGTTTGTACAATTTCTTGGTAGAAGTGGGGAGATTTTGGAGTATTTTTGATGTAACACGAAAATATGTGAGCTGTAGAGGGTTGAAAAAGTAACTTCTATGGCTAATTACAGCTATTTATTTGTGTCTATTGGGATTATCTTCTTGCATTATTGTTATTGCGACAGTAAAGTAGTTTCAATATTATAATTTAGTCTGTCTCCGTAGCAATAGATCGCGCTTCAAAATTTGTTATTGTGACAGGTCTAACTTTCACTTTACTTTCACAAACGTTCTTTACATTGTCTATCTTTCCTTTTGTGACAGCGGTGGTTGGAGCTCGCTGAATGGCATTTTGAGTTAAATTCTCAAATGGGACCAAATAAAGTGAACGCACTGCACACTGGAGCTCTTGGCTGGTGGTGGCATATGTCAGCAGTTATACACAGATGCTGAATTCACACTAAAAATATCCCAATCTCCACACTCAGCCCTGAAGGTTGGGCGCCGTGGTAGCTGTCAATCAAAACTAGTTTGTCCGTCAAATACCTTTTTATTGCTGTTTCAGAACTGTCACTTTTTTTTTATAAAGTTGCACTGTTTTTTTGTTTTTTTCTACCCACTTGTCTCCATGAAGATGTTATTGCGTTGCCTTGAATATTCCACAGTATGGCATTAAACTTTTCTGTCATGCATTTATTCAACTACAGGTGTTTTCATTGCCAAAATACCTTGAAAAACATGCTTTCTTATAGTGAGCGGGGTCGCTTCTCCACAGATCTAACTTATATCTTGATCTGGTGGTTTCTCCTGCTTGTTTAATGCCATACCGTGAGACATTCCAGGCAAAGCAATAATATATCCACGGAAACAAGACTTTAACTTCTAAAAATGTACTTTATTTATTTCTAACTGTAAATAATGTAATATCATTTAGCGCTATACATTTTCAGTTAATCACAATTATATTTCAACTTTTTCCTCATAACTGTTATATAAACCCTTTCCAAATACACAAATCAGAATTGCTAACAGTAAAATGTAGCGCACTTACTGTATGTTTAGTACTGTATTGGGACGGCTAATTGCACATAACATTACTCCTCCTTTTAGCTATGTGTCCGTCCTTGTTTACGGACCCCTCCTCTCCCATTAAACAAACACCGCAGGAACCAATTACACAGTTCCCCCCCTTTGTCTGATTCTCTCAAACAAACAAAGCTCCTCATTAATATTAAATAAATAGGGTTTAAATCTCATGAATAATTCTAGTTTCTTATTATTTGAAAAATGCGACGACAGACGGTACTTAAACGCAACAAAGGAGGTGCGGTGTTGTAAGATCCGAGCTGATATTGTGAAAGTGAAGCATACATCATAATATTTTCCATTATTTCCAAATCTTAAAGGCGTGTTACCCAAGATTCCCCAAGTATTTGAGCTAAATTTGTATTGCTCCAGTACATATTGTTTTTTGTAAATCCAATACTTTAATTAGGGACTGAAAATATAAGATACGTCATGAGGCATACAGTACAGACTTAAACCGTACAGTTAAGTCAATATAATAAATTAATAAATACTAGGGATGCACCAATATTGACACTGGTATCGAGTATCTGTGCCGATCCATGAAAATTAGCTGGATCCAAAATTCGGTTAATAATACAATTTACTGGTCATAGTTGGTCCAGAAAGTCTCATAATGTTTGAGCTTTTGATATACAAAGTTGTTCTTCAGTAAATAAGAGCTACATAGCACATTTTGTCATACAATATTTCCTGTTTTTAGGAAAATAAAGTATATTTTTTAGTCCCTGCACTCTGTAGATCTCGGGTATTGGCAGATACTTAAAGCCATGGTATCAGAATCAGTATTGGAATTTAAAAAGCTGGATCGGTGCAATATTTCCCAGCTGTCTCACATCCAAGTGCTAACCAGCCCCAGACTTTGACAAGCCGGTATGGCCACGTCATGCTGGAAAAGTCTAATAGCTTTTATATGGGTTTTCTTGGTAACGTAACTTGAAGCACAGATAATGGCGTCTAAATGGTGGTGTGGTTTGGAGTGTGTGTTGAGTACTACAATATATGGAACACAATCTAATATCTTAACAGAGAGGAAAGCATTAAGCAGCTGGGTTTATCTATACGAGTTTCACCACAATGACTTTACAGTATCGTATAATGTGGTATAGTACTATGAGTTTGTAAATGTGTTAAATTTCAGTTTTTTATTATCCAGAAAGACATTTGTCAGATCCTTGTATCGGTTCATATTGGCGATGGATTGAAAAAAAAAGAAAAGAAAAAAAAGTAGATGAATGTACACCCTCTCATTCAATCTTTCAATATTTTTTTTCTTTATTTTTACTACTTTCTGCATTTTAGATACATATGGAAGACATCAGATATACAGTATGTAGCAAATGTAGACAAAAGTGGTAGTAGTAGTAGTAGTAGTAGTAGTAGTAGTACAAAATAAAAAACACTGAATGACTGGTGGTGTAAGAACAGAGCAAATGTCGTGTTTGAGGTAAGGGACAATTTCAAAGCAGTGGTGTCTTTACAAGGTGTATTTCCTTTGAAATGGAAATTCATTGTCTGTATTTGACTTGAACCAGTGTCGCCACGGCAACCGGTCAGGAGAAGTGAGCTTGCAGTACAGCGTCCAGGGTCCCAACTCCAGATCTTGAGCTGGTCTTGGTCAGGATCTTAGCTGGAGGATTTTACCGATTGTGCATGTTTTGGGTTGATGGAGGAAGTTTAACAAAACCCAGGGAGACACATGCAAACTCCACACAGAAAAGCGGAGTTGAACCTTCAACTTTCTTACTGTGAACTAATTTCAAACTTATTTTCGATACTAAGGAAGCGACTCGATACTCAATAGCGATTCTGATACCACAATGATAATAAAAACAGGCTTTATTTAGACAATAGAATGTGATTTCCAACATTAAATCGTAGTACTTTCTTTTATATTTCCATGTGGTCTTATATCCATTTAATCCCTCAGTGGTCCAGGTAGGTTCCACAGTGGTCCATGTTCGTATACTCGTCTATGTGCTCTTATACTTGTTCTGATACAGCTCAAGATCATTCTAAAACTATTCACTATCCTGTGAATGACACTTTTTTAGTATCAACACCTGCTCAAATGAGTGTCTAGTTTCGATACTAGTTTTAGTATTGATTAGCATAATAAAAAATAATGATTACTCAAAATGCATGAGTCGCTGTAATTATTTTATATGGATATATCATTGCTCTGCCTGCAATGTTCCACAGTGTGACATAAAACAGCTTTACTTTACATTTATTCAATTACTGGTGGTTTTATAGCTCAAAAATACCTGGAGAAACTGAATGTGAGCGGGGTTGCCTCTCCACAGATCTGACCTGTAACTTGGTCCTGTTTGGTCTCCATGAAGGTAGAAAGGTTTAATGCCATACTGTGAAACATTCCAGACAAAACCATAACATCTCCATGAAGACAAGCTTCTACCAGAAAAGTTACACAATGCACCTTTAAAGGCAATATCAAGATACTACAGGTAAAGTGATAAAAATCTACCTTGTGATCGAGTTTCTAAGAAAACTGATAGCAATCCCAGTAATTGACCATTTCCTCTCTCTTCTTATTCTCTTCTTTCTTGCGCTGACTTCTGATCACTGCCCTAAGCCTCTCTCTTTGTTCATCTCAATCTGATAAAGCCTCAGAGGTGAATTTACAGGGCATTGCGTCATGTCTGCATCTGTTAGTCTAAAACGAAGAATAAAAAAATAAAATAAAAAACAAAATAAAAATCGCTTTGGGTCTTGGCTCTTTTAACCACATCGACAGAAACAGAGCAAAGATAAGCACCAAAGCCCCAGGCAACTATGGCAACGGTCCAGTCGGGTCAGACAGAGGGAGAGCATTTTGAATGGAGGGATTTTCACTTAGCCTAATGTTAAATCAATGGAGATTTAAAAATGCTAAAAATGCTAAATGCTGAACGTATTCTGACAATAGTGTGATAACTGTATTTAACCCCACACTGCATTGCAACTAAAATCTAGCCAAGTTACGTGAATTAAAGGTGCACTTACAGTATGTGTCCATGGAAATGTCATTGCTTTGCCTGGAATGTTCCATGATATGACTTTAAACATTTCCTTTTCGCATTTATACATTACAGGTGTTGCTCAAAAATACAATAATTCCTTCTCTGAATAGGGGTGACTCTCCACAGATCTGAATGTTGTGTAATGCTGTAACCTGCTTGTCTCCCTCGTGACAGGTTTAATCTATACCGTGGAACATTTTAGACAAAGCAATAACATTTCCATGGAGACATAAGGTGACGGACGCTCCAATAAAAATGTTACGCAGTGCACCTTTACGAAAGTTTTATTAATATTGCTTGAATTAAGAAAAACACACTTATTGTTATCTTTTGTTCTTAATTTAAGTCATTTTAACTTACCTACATATATTAAGTAAGTAAGAAGGCAGAGACAGGAGCAGAGCCAGAGGAACAGACAGGAGCAGAGCCAGAGGAACAGACAGGTGCAGAGCCAGAGGAACAGACAGGAGCAGAGCTGGAACTTTTGATTTTGTCACATATATTGAGTTATAGTGAAAAAAGATTTGAATTTACTCGGTGTGAGAGCAGAGAATGTGGTGGATGCATAGATTATTTCAATTTAAAACCTCTGCGGATACTTGGTCTTCCTGTATATTGTGAATCTTGTATTTTGGCATGATTGAATCTCAAGTTGACTGTGTGGGTGTCCAGCAGTCTGTGCTTACTCAGCCTCATATTTGTTTTGTTTAAATCTGAAGTCAGCAGTCGGTCACACGAAAATCTGATACTAATCTATATGAAAACTAGAACCTAAACTAGATACTAAAAAAAAAGTCAAATTTACAGGACAGAAATGAACCTTTCCTGAAGCTTTAGAATGATCTTGAGCTGTATCAGAAGTATAAGAAGAGTGTTTTATTATCATTTTGGTATCGGAATTGCTATTGAGTATCGAATCTATTCCTTAAAATCGAACATTGATCGATTTTGTTGCTTTGCCCAGAATGCGCCACAGTATTGCATTAAACTTAATTATCTCCATGGAGACAAAAAAGTGACACCGCCTAGCCAAGTTACACGTCAGATTTGTGGAGAATAAAAACATACAGAATAAAAATAAATGCAAGATAGATACGTTTAATGCTATACTGTGGAGCATTTCAGGCAAAGCAATAAAATCTCCATGGGAAAAAATCAAATGACAGACCCTCCACCAGGAAAGTTACATAATGCACCTTTAAAAACAAAATATATTACTTTTTGGTGTGTATATTTTGTGAGCCACTTCAAATGTACAGAAATTTGAATTTTAGTGAACCACATTTTAATCTCCATCCATCCTACATCCTAAAAGCTTCTGTTTTGACCATATTTGGAATTCTTTCATTCACACAGCGTTTATTCATTGGTCCAGTCCAAGCCTCATTTGCATATGAAGACTCCAGGCCTTCCAGGTGTTTTGCTGGGAATAAAACAACATTTGTAAACTGTTTTTTGAGGAAATTTTCCAGTGAAAGTGACATTTCAAATGGGAAGCTGTGGATTGACACGTGTGACCTTTAAATGAAGTGTGGAGTAATGCGATAATGAGGTTATTTTTGGGTTGGACTAATGAAAACCACTGTTATTATGCACAGAGATAGAAAATCATCACGCACTGTCATCATTCCCTGGTTGTGTGATGCTAACTGAAAGCACTGCTCTGTTTGAAGCTCTGTTACTCAAATTAGACTTTAATCTCAGTTTTATTTTAACACACTCTGACCAGAAAGAGCTGATTTAGCTGGAACTACAACAGGAGAGATGAGAGAGATTTGTGCTGTTAAACAAGCCCCTCTCAGATCAAATTAGAGTCACAAGCGAGCTAGTATTAGCCAGCAGTTTTTCAGTTTTTTTGTTGAAAATAAAACGCCCAAACAGAACCATGAAATATTATATTGATCACAGACTCCTGAAAATGTGCAGTTTAAATCCATTTTGTATTTTTTCTTCACTTTTCTTTGAGAATTGTTTAGATTAGATCAGGGTTCTTGAAACTTTTTCCTCCTTTGAGCTACTTTTTGTAAAACGAAAATGCCAGAGAGCTACTAATTTTAGCGGCCGCCTGAAATTAGGTAAATATAAGAGCCATGGCAAGCCATAGATGGGGTACAGTTAGACGTCTATAAAACATAAACCATTATCCAGTTATCAAAATGATAAATTTACAATCGAAATAAGCATTTAATCAGTCAAATCTGATTTATTGAGAGCGATATATATAATTCAGAAATCCCTTGACGAGCTATTTGGAAGGGGGTGGAGAGCTACTGGTAGCTCCTGAGCTACAGGTTGGAGATCCCTGGATTAGACAGAAGAAAGAGCGCCCCCTATGTGCCTGTCTGTTATAGCTGTTTCCTCTCACCATTCACTCATCCAAAGTTGTATTTGCAGTGATTTGTGCATGTTTGAGTAATCTTTAATCGCTTATTTCCAAGACGCCATATTGCAGATCAATCCCAGTTTTCACCAGCATATGCCCATTTCTCTGTACTTACTTCGTTGTTCAGTTTTATATTTTTTGATCAGTGATACACGTAGGATTCGGCAGCGTCATGTAGTCATTTTGGTACAAATGAAGAGAGAAAAAAAAAAAGCTACTCTGATCTGCTGCTGTCCAGTGGAGATGCCTTCACTTTGTTGTAATGACGTTTACAGCGACGTCTGCTCCCATTGGGCACCGCAGTTTTCTAACGCGAAAGTCAGCTTGTTTCTTTTATTAAGTTGTTTTAGATGAATATTGGGATTTAAAATGTGCAAATATAACATAATGATCCAGGGGTGTTATAAATTATAGCTAAAACGTAGACTTTAACATTTTATCTGGTAAACTTGGTAGAAATATGTAAAAATCTGCCCACTGCACTATTAGTTTTCCAGTCACATTTTCAAACCAAGCTATTTTGTCCACTCCAGCCTGCTGTACTGAAGATAGAGCATCAAAGACATATTTATCTGTATGACACATTTTCTAACTCCACGAGAAAATTAACCTTGTATGACGATTTACGGATAGGAGTTATTTCTGTCCAACCAAGTCAATTTTACGTATATTAAATTTGAGTATTTTCATTTAATAAATGATTAGTATTCACGAGTAAACCACAGTATTTGCTCAGAATATAAATGTAATGTTAGGCGAGGTTTCTAAAGGAGCAGAGCCCGAGTAGAAGTGGGTTTATAATTGGCTCCAGTCCATTGAAATCCCCATAGAGTAACAGAGTGCTGACAGATGATTAGGAGAATAGTTTATGACGGTGGCGTTTATGGCGTTAATCTAAATTAATCAGAGACGTACTCACTGCTGGTTCAACATCTGCCAATATATATCAAGGAGAATTTATGATTTCAACGTGTTATGTAAACAGACTTGTCCAGCACAATTATTGGGAGTTTATGTAGACTGGTCAGTGGTTTGTAATTATTTTCTATCCCTGGACAAATTGATAAAATGGGTCAAAGAAAGTTGAGTTGTTTTACTGTTAACGGTGCATTGTGTAACTTTTCTGGTTGGGGGGTTGGTCACCTGCTTGTTTCTGTGGATATGTCATTGTTCTGCTTGGAATGTTCCACAGTATGACATTAAACAACTCTACCTTACATTTAATCAATTACAGGTGGTCTTATTGCTGGTCTGGTTTGGTCTCCATAAAGACAGAAAGGTTTAATGCCATACTGGGAAACATTCCAGACAAAGCAATAACATTTAACAGACCCTCCACCAGAAAAGTTCCACAATGCATCTTTAATGATGATTGGAGTTTGAAGCTAAGGCCATAGATACAATATGTTGTGTCCTCGGGCAAAACATGTTACCCATCCTTACTATGATCAGTAGTATTTATGAGAGGTAGAGATGGACAATATTTTGAAGAGTTGGTAATGTCAAATTTGTTTGTTAAATCCAGTTGAGAAAAAAGTACAGACCTCTTTCCCTGTCCACAAATGCACAAAGCGCTTACCCTCTGCACGTTTTTAATTTTTCTAAAATAGGCTGAAGTACATCTGTTGGCGTACTTCACGTTTGTTTTGGTTTATTTGGGTGCTTCACCTTTTCCTCCCACGCAAACCTCAGTGCTGATCTGTGATTGGGCGCCCCTTGCCGGATGCATTTGAACCTTACAGTGGGAGTATCTCCACATGAATTCCAAATATGAGTTTGTGAACTCAGAAATATCATGAGAATCAGTTGTGAAGATCAGCAACTGGTTTGCCTTGGTGATCGACACAAAATAATGGGATAAAATGAGTGGGGAAAAAAGTGTTAAATGTTTCTTAAGAGCTTTGCACATTAAAAAAGATCAGTCCACTGCCCCATTTAAAGCAACAGGCCTGATATGTGACTTTGGCTATAATATGGATTTTTTCATAGACACCAATCCCGAATATTTGCAAACCAGCCTGCTTTTTTGTGAATGTTAACCCTATTACCCTCTCTCTCCCCTGTCGTAGGTGAGCGTTGTGAGCTGGACCGTCGTCAGGGCCGCTGTGCCCCAGGCGTGTGTAGAAACGGGGGCACGTGCAGAGAGCTCTCAGGAGGGGGCTTCAGGTGTGAGTGTCCGGCCGGAGGGTACGAAAAGCCCTACTGCACCGTCACCGCGCGCTCCTTTCCCCCCAAGTCCTTCGTCATGTTCAGAGGGCTCAGGCAAAGGTTCCACCTGTCTATATCCCTGTCGTAAGTACTAATATTATTACTAATATTAAAACTATTACTACTGCTAATACTACTACCATTACTAATACTACTACTATTACTAGTTGGGCTGAAGCAGAGGTTTCACCTGTCTGTTCATTTTAGCTTAGTTGTGATTAGTTTGATTAGTAGTATTGTTGGTAAAACCTTTATATATTATTTTTCCACAAAAATATAGCAGTTGTATTATCATTACTGAAACAGATGTAGATATTTTGTGAAACCCCATTTTTTTTAATTATAGAAATTATAGCTGCCATCAAATATGGTTATTTTAGGAGTCCCGCCTGAAAAGCTCGGTAAAAATAAATCAATCAAATAAATAAATAAAGTATGAACATTAATAACAAATCAGGCGCCTTCTATCCCTGAGGGCACTCCCGCTAGCATTAGCAACAAGTTTGCTAGATGTCCAGCCCTTGCCAAACCAGCGGTATGAGCGGTAAGGGGTGTTACCTTAAGTGGCCTTGCCACTGATTGGCTCTTTGGTTGCTATGATACTCCCATTCGAATGTCCAAATATGGAACTCTGCTCCAGATTTGCTCCTATAACTGCTAGCCTCAGTGAGCTTCATTTGACTGGAGCCGCTATGTGTGACATGCTATGTGTGACACATGTTTTGCAAAACAGAATTGTTGCTGTTAATAATTTCAACTGGAAAAACATGTACAGTCAAGTTTAATATTGCTCATATAAATAGTTTATTGTGTTTTTGGACCTAACTTCACCTATAACTACTACTACTATAACTACTTCTACTGTAACTGCTACTACTATAACTACTACTACTACTACTATACTGTTTTCACTTTAAAAACGGATAAAATACAGTGTCTTAATTTGAACTTCTATAGGCACAAATACTACTTACAGCACTGCTGGTACTACTCTGTCCTTTAAATAGGCTCTGTGTGCTGCTGCTGCTGCTGCTGCTGCTGCTGCTGCTGCTGCTGCTGCTGCTGCTGCTGCTGCTGCTGCTGCTGCTGCTACTACTTAACTATACTTTTACTACCCTCACTACTACTACTACATCTACATTCCCCTCTCTCTTTGCCTTTTGCCACTCATTCAAGCCTTCTAGTTCTATTTCTTTGATTCACTGCCCCTTTAGTCTCCTTTTGCCTTTAATCTACAGCAAATCGATCCAATTCCTCCTCTTCTTTTATCTGTCAGTTACTGTTGTCTCATACTCTGTTCTTGCCCCACAATATTCCAACACAGATCTGTAAACGCACTCTGACAAATCCTGCTAAAAATCGACTCTTTAAAGGTCCTATATTACATACACAAGGTTCTTATGAGATTTAATAATGTTAGAATGTTGTTACCTCCTCAAAAACATACCTGGAGTTGTGTTTTGTTTCATTCATGCATGTTTGAGTAATATGTTATTATTAGTCTGTCTACATCTGCAAAGCTCAAATTACTCTGTTCCACCTTGTGATGTCATGAAGTGGTAGTTTACAAGTCAACAACTACCTTTTACCTTTAGTTCAGTAGAAATAGGCAATTCCAGGGTTGAAATCTTCCAAATGATTCAAGTCACGGCGTATGGAGTTTAAAAACACAGTGGAGCACTTCCTGTATTACCACATGACATCACAAGGTGGAATATAGATTTTCCATAACTCAATACTAAATATACAGGGTTTGTGCGTTAAACGTGTGAATGAAACAAAAGCAAAACTTCAGGTATGTTTTTGACGAGGAAACATTTTGACATAGATCAGAAAATAGCGTAATATTTTCTTTTATTTTTGGCCTTCACATCAAATCAGATTAAAAGAATAAATGATGTTTTTTTTTTTTCTTGTCTTTTTTTCCCCAAATGGGACAAATCTCTGTCTCCACAAATTGATGCATGTATGGCTATATCCTCTGCTCTGATGCTCATTTGGCAGAATCATGTCCGTCACCGTGGCAACAGCTGCTGACCTGTCGCCCTTAGCAACCCTCTCATCCCTCCTCTGTCTGTCCTGAATGAATGTCTTAATGTTAGTTACTAGTTACTACAGATTAATTGGCTCATTTCTGATTAAAGTCCTTTTGAACTGTATTGATGTAGGACCTTTAAGTTCCATTAAAGGTGCACTGTGTAACTTTTTGGTGAAGAGTCTGCTACCTGCTTGTCTCTATGGAGAGGTTATTGTTTTACCTGAGATGTTCCACACTATAGCGTTAAAGTTGTATATCTTCATGGAAACAAGCAGGTGATCCCACCAGGTCAAGTTCCTGGTCAGATCTGTGGAAAGGTGACTCCACTCACAATTAGAATGTTTTTCAAGGCATTTCTTTGTAATAAAATTATCTGTAATTTAATAGTGCAAGATTGTTTATTTCATACTGTGGAACATTCCAGGTAAGGCAGTAACATCTCCATGGAAACAGCAGATAGTGAATCCTTTGCCAGAAAAGTTACATACTGCACGTGTAAATTCAGAATGTTGAACTTAATCATTTATAAAAAAATAATACTGCATTAGTCTTATATAACACTTTTCAGGACGCTCAAAGTTGCTTTATTATTTCATGCATTTTTCTTTCACTCCATACCTGGATGTGGTAAGATACTACTGTAGCCACAGCTGCCCTGAGGCACACTGGTGGAAACGAGACTGCCAATCTGCGCCATTAGCCCCTTCAAACAACACTCATGCACACTCTACTTTCATAGAGGCAATGTGGGTGAAGTGCCTTGCCTCAGGACGCAATGAGTTTTTGCCACATTTACGATATTATTAATTTTTGTGTGACATAATTGTAAGTTTACCTGCATCTCAACACCACTTTGTGTCATCTAAACCACTTCAAGTTAATTATCATTTCCGAAAAGTAAAATTTGGTTTATATTTTTATCCATTTCACACATTTTTGAGTCCACTCTTGAATAGTGCGTCCCTCTCGAGTCTATTCTGAAATATTCAACGGAGGCTGTAAAAGTGCAGAGGGTGACATACATTTTTCATGCGATGAGGAGCAGACCCAGAATAAAAGTGGAAAAAGTCCTAAACAAGAGGCCACGGAGTCCAGAGATTTGACAAACAGGGAGAATATGAAAAAACAACAAAACAACTTTGACACATTTGGAAGAATTTTCAGGACAAAATCATTCCAAACTTTTCCACAATAAATTGTTTATATGCACTGTTTTCCTTACGGCCTTTTGCATTTAGCTGAGATATATTTTTATTAGTGTATTGCTATATTTTATTTTTAATTTTACATGTAAGTATTAAACATCAAGGAGCCATGCGTTATGCAGTTTTAACGCACGCCGTGTAGTGGTAGTGGTGTTCCTCTGCGAAGTGCGTTAAAACTGCAGAACGCACGGCTCCAAACTGAAATCTCTCACCTGTAAATCTGAAAAGCCTGTCCACTGTCTGTAAATGTCTCAAATATCAGTTTCAGTGTTTAAAAGAAGCTAGTCCCTACATTCTACTCAGAGCAGGTTTTTTACCCGTTGCTATGGTGTTGTCATGGCGATGGCAGCAGAGCAATGATATGTAAAAGCATTAAACAACAAGGAGCAGTGCGTTAAAACTGCACAACGCACGGCTCCAAGTTGTTTAATGCGCTTATACCACGGCTACAAACTGAAATGTGTCACTTGTAAATGTGAAAAACCTGTTCCACTGTCTGTAAATGTCCAAAATATCAGTTATTTCAGTGTTTTAAATGATGCTAGTTACTACATGCTATCCACAGTAGTTGAGCATTTGTTTACCCGTTGCTATGGTGATGTCATGGAGATGGCAGCAGAGCAGTGACACAGAACAGTGATTTGGTTGTTGCCGGAACTACTTGTGCGTTATGCAGTATTAACGCACTGACCGTGGTATAAATACATTTATATAATTATGCCTTATTTGACATAACTTTCTTGCTATTTCTGCTTATTATTTAGAATTTATGATACAGTTTCTCTTTGTTATTATAATGTGCTGTGAGCTGCTGTGTCTAAATAATTTCCCTTGTGGATCAATAAAGTTTGTCTGAGTCTTAAGTCTAAGTCTAGAACGTTAAGCACCCTTTGAAAGCATAAAAATGTCATCCAACCAGCAGAAATTGTCTTAAAATAAACAGTTTAAGCATTTTTTTAATACTAGTTTAGTCTAGTCTAGTCTTTTTTTAACTTTTGACTATGTTATAAAATAGGTCCCTCATCCAAAACATACCTGGAGTTGTATTTTGCTTCATTCTCGCTGGTTTCAGTAATCCTCTCTGTAATGTTCAGCACTGGACAACCAAAGTAGCAGGACAGGTGGTCAGTGCTCAAAAGTGAATTAATTTATAAATAAAGGTAGAAAAATTATAGAAAAAAGGGCGAAGTAACTAAAATAAGCCCTACACCGGACTGGGAAAATGTCAGGATAGTACAAAATATGGGATCAAATATAAATTATAGTTTTACACTGATCAAGAAGCAGTTTGCCAAGAAAAGTCAAAAAATCTGACGTCACACTAGGGAGAATTCTATATCCAAAAGTTCAGCACAATTTACACACAAGAAACCAATTTTTCAGATACTTTAAACATGATTTCAACTAAATAAATGTGTTGTTTTCATATTTGTATTTGTTAGACAATAACAGTTTCAGATAATAACAATTTTTGTGTACATTAGTGTTGCTAGGTAACAGTTGTGTGATGTCACGATTTTCAACCAGGAAGTAAAATTTTAAACCAAAAAACTTACCAAATTGGGAAAACGAGTGTGAGAGTGTGAGTGTTTTTGCAAAAAAATCTTTAATATAACAATCTTAACTGTGTTTTAGGAAATAATTGTAGTCTATCCTGTTATAGGCACTTTAAAGGCCACAAACAATACAAGTAATGCAAAATATGTGTCCTTTAAAGCAAAACTAGCCTGTCTGCTAAATACTGTTTATAATGTAGATACAGTATGTTATACAGTCTATAAAGCAACTAAATAGAGGCTGTAATGTTATTTTATACCAAATTAAATTAAACTTCTTGTCTGATTATTGTTGTTTTCAGGTTTGCGACTTTGGAGAAAACAGGTCTCCTCTTCTACAACGGACGCTTCAATGAGAAACACGACTTTATCGCTTTGGAGATACAAGATGGACAAGTGGTCTTTATTTACTCTACCGGTATACATATTTTTTTTATATTTTTACATATACTTTTTCTTTGTGTTGCCACATATAACATTTCTTTCATACCCACCTGCGTCCCCCTCCGCAGGTGAGCTGTCGACCCAGGTGAGCCCCTTCGTTCCTGGGGGAGTGAGCGACGGAGACTGGCACACGGTCCACATCCGATACTACAACAAGGTCAGTTTAATTAAAAAAATAGACAAACAAAAGAAACCAAAAAATACTAGGTACATTTGTTGACATTTTTGTATTCTACAGAGCCATTCTCTAGCCAGGCCAAAATGTATTTCTGTTTCTTAGTTCATATGATATTAACAATATTATTTTTCTAACTTACAACAAACTTTACAATTATAATTATTAGCCTTAAAAATAAAACTGCATTTGTTTAATACTGACACTCTGTAGGAAATTAAAGGTCCTCTCTTAGGTAAAAAACAAAAAAAAAAAAAATAGAAAACAAAACACAACTCCGGGTGTATTTGTAATAAGAAAACAACATTATAACATAGATCAGAAAATACCATGATATGGGACCTTTCAGCGATGCCCTTCTTATTACCACACGCATTACGACTATTCAAAGTGTCTTGCTCCAGGACACAACAACAGTTTGCACTCAGGAGGCAAAATTTGAACCACTGACCCTCTGCTTGGTGGGCGTATGCTAAACCAACTGCACCACCACCTCTCCTTTACATAGCAAATGACATAGATTAATTAAATATCTGAATACATATTTTCATATTTCATTTAACTTATGCTATTTTGTCCTCAGCCGGCTTTCCGTTCTGTGAGTATTTGCAGCTCATATAATCCTAGAACACTTCAGTAGAACCTCTCTCCTCTTTGTGTACTAATACTTTTCCCTAGTACTTCCTAATCTTAATAGTAGTACATTGTATTTGTAGTACTTTTTACCTCACTGTGATGTGTGTAGCCTTTAGCCCCACTGCAGTTTGCATGTCAATGTTGTGTATTTTGGGGTTTGTTTTGGTTCCAAACTGCTTCTTGTATTAATAATTCAGAATATGGGATAAAAACATGACAGAAATGGCGGCCTCCTCTTCCCAAGTGGTGCACGAATGTCAACAAAAGCTTCCAAGAAATATGTTTTGGGGCAGAGTTAGTTTAGATCATTATTTTATTGATGTGGTGTTGTGTGTCGAAGGAAAATAGACTATTTCTCTAGTGCATATTGAAGCACTGGGTTAGACCTGGTTTATTTCTGTCTTAGTGCCATTCTCTGGGGTGATCCTGTCCTGCAGTGGTCAGTGACTAAAGTAGTGAACTAAAATCAGCATTATAAAATAATTTAACAAACCTTGTGCCTAACCCTTCACTTTTCTCCAGCCTGAGGTCCCAACACTTCACCTTCTCGTCTGTTACCCCCTACACCGTAACCCCCACACCATCACATACTTTTTATTTCTAACAGTGATCTTCTCTTTTGCCCCTGCCTGTGCCCAGCCCCGTCGCAGTGCCATCGGGGAGGCTCAGGGTCCCTCTGATGAGAAGATGGCGGTGGTGAGTGTGGACGACTGTGACACGTCTCTGTCCCTGAGGTTTGGAGCTCAGCTGGGGAACTACAGCTGTGCAGCGCAGGGAAAACAGACCAGCAGCAAGAAGTGAGTGTCAATCTACATTTATTGAATTTATTTTATTGATATGCATTGAGTAGATGTAGCCTGTGCCCCTATAGGTCTAAAAAGGTGTTACAATCACAAGTCTCTGCTGAACGGAAGGTAAAAGGCAGCTGTTAACTTGAAAACTACCGCTTCATGACATCACAAGGGGGAACAGAGCAGTTTGAGCTTTGCAGACATAGATAAACTAAAAATAAAGGGTTACTCAAACATGTGTGAATGAAACAAAACAAGTAACAACATTATAAAATCATGGGTTAAAGCTTACAACAGTTAATTTGGCGTAATATAGGACCTTTAAAGTGAAGATACTAATTAAGTTTGTCAGAACAGCCAATTTGCGCCTATGAACTCCTCTGGGTTTTATTGACTTTGATGAGTAACATGTACTGGGCTTTGACTTCCACAACTTTGAATACCACTTAACAACTGAGAACAGCTTTGATTGAGCATTTTCATAACCCCAATTAGCCATGTTTTCTGTTTTTTCTGAATTTTTGATCAGCTGTTGACACTACTCTGGTGTAAAACATATTTTAATGAGGAATTATGACTGTAATCTCCTAAAATCCTGCCCCACATCAAATCAGAACTGGCACATTTTACTGGATAATTAACACCAGCCACAAACAGCACAGCTCAGTGAAGAAGATGTGATTTAGAGTAAAAGCTGCACTATGGAACCTTTTTTTTTTGGGTGGAGGTCACATCATCTGCTTGTCTCCATGGACATATTATTGCATTGCCTATAATGTTCCACATAACGGCATTAAAACATCAACACTTAGCTAAGGAGCCATTTCTATTGAAGTCATATGAATACTGTATGTTTTAAGGCTATTTTAGTCCTTTAGTTTTGTTTTTCGACCTATAATTCAGATCTCTTTAGTC
Source organism: Taenioides sp. WSHXM2023 (assembly GCA_029959045.1). Classification (NCBI taxonomy): domain Eukaryota; kingdom Metazoa; phylum Chordata; class Actinopteri; order Gobiiformes; family Gobiidae; genus Taenioides; species Taenioides sp. WSHXM2023. Next base: position 28,628,338 of record CM057086.1, read on the forward strand.
CTAGTTTTTTTTTTTAAAGCAGACCTGTTATGCAAAATCAACTTTTCAGAGCTTTTAACCATGTTCTAGTTGTTTCCCCTTCTCATTTACCCTCTTGAAGTTGTATTTAGAGTGATTCATGCGTGTTTGAGTAATCTTAATACTGTACTATATTCAAGACGCCGTTATTCCAGTCAGCCCCCGTTTTCACCGCCACTTCTGTACAGCCACTGCTTTGTTCATAGTTCAGTCTCAATAAAAATTTTTTAAACGGTGATATGCATAGAATTCGGCAACGTCGTGTACAAATGAAAAAAAATCAGCTGCTTGCTAGTGTGATCTGCAACTAACCATAGGAGGTGCCGATTCTCCCATTGGGCATCGCAGTTTTCTAACACAGAAGTCATTTTAGATGAATATTGCGATTTAAAATGTCCAATTTGTAACATAATTATCCACGGATGGCATAGATTATAACCATACAGCAGACTCAGGCACAACAGATCTTTTTTAAACAATTTATTGGCTTAGTTCTGATTTGGAGCAGATTTCTGTTGCGTTTTTCTATATAACAATATCTTAAAATTAAGCTATGTAAACATTTAGGTCTTGTCCAATGAATACATAACACCAAATATTTTCTTGAAGATTTGAAAATCATTCATGCTTTTTCGATTTCCAACAATAGAAGCAATGAGACGGTGTAGTCCTTCATTCGTCCAGCAGTGGTTCAATAAAAGCAGCAGTATTTCTACTAAACCTTGTACACTCAGCACCAGAAAATCTCTTCTTCCCAAAGTCATACACTGATGCCTGTAACTCTTGTCTTGTTGCCCTTGTCAGTATAACGTCATGGCATTTCTAAAGTTAAATTAGTCGTATTTCTTTCGGTTATAGACACAGGCAGTTGAGTGTGTACGAGCTATAATCAAAGACATGGGCCACTCAAAGGGAAACGTCAACACCAAGGACACCATCTCTGCTTTCTCCGCCTGCATCCATTCAATCTTCTTTGTGTGGTTTTAATCTTAAAATGCACTTTAGAGACAAGTTTGTTGATGAAGCCATTCCGCAGCAGTATTCACAGTTTTTCACACGTTTTCTATAACTTGACTTACCACATGTATAATTTTCTGGAGCTCCTAGTAATGGGTGGGGTGTACGATTTAGCAAGACAAATTTTGAATATGCTGAGGGTCCTATATTATGCAAAACTGATCCTTATGAACTATAAAACGTGTTACTGTGGCTTACCAGTTACCCAAACTTACCCTAACATTACCTTATGTTTAAACTGGAAACAATAAAGTAGGTATTTAATTCTATCTGACTAGTTCTTAACTTTAATAAACTCATATTCTTAATCATTTCATATTCACATGCATTAATTTCAGGCACATGTACAGTTTGCCAATGCGCAGTCAATCCACTTAGCATTTGGCTTCTTGGTTTACGATCGATCAAATAATTAGCTACAGAATACACACAGCCAGGGGTGTCGGCAGGGGGGGACAAAGGGGTCTGTTTTTCTAGGCCCCATAATTTTAGGGCCTCAGAATTTATATTAGTGGGGGTCCCATGTGAGTTTTCATGCCCAGGGCCCCAAATTTCTGTTGACGGGCCTGCACACAGCGATCTGATTTAATTATATAAATTTACTCATCAACCCTTTTAGCTGGTGGTCATTGTACTTTTCAAAATGTATATAGGCCTACTTATGTCCTACCCTGTCCCACTAAAACTAACCCAGTATTTTGTCTTCACTCCTCAGATCTTTAGACCTGACTGGGCCCTTATTTCTCGGCGGCGTTCCCAATGTTCCAGATAACTTCCCATTCGGATCTCGGGAGTTCATCGGCTGCATGAAGGATCTGCACATCGACAGCAAGCCCCTGGACATGGCTAACGTCATTGCTAACAACGGCACAATCGCTGGTCAGGAAATATAAGGATTTTGTATCTGATTTGTAAGGCAGTAATTGTAGTAACTGTAAGAGCATTAGCAGTAATTATAGACCGTATATATAAATGGACTCACTGACGCGTTCCAAATAGGAAGTGAGCATGGGAGCGCTTCCGGCTCCATCAACTCTGGCTCCAATCGACTTTACATTGAAAAGTTGTCACCCCTCTCTCTGTAATCGCTGCTGTGAGCTTTGTCATTTTGGTCTTAATGATCCTGGTATTTTTGCTATTTTGTCCGTACATAAATTCCTATTCCGAATATGGAACTCGTCTCCAAATTCACTCCTATAACTGCTGGCCTCGATGAGCTTCATTTGATTAGAGCCAAACACTGTGGGTGACGTCACTCTTCCTTAGTCCACTTCTTTATACATTCTATGGCAGTAATAGTACAAACTGTAGATGTATTAGTATTAGTAACAATTTCAGTAGAAGTTTAAGTAGTAGTAGTAGTAGCCATAGTAGTTGAGGTAAACATCATAATTGCAAAATCAGTAGATATGGTAAGGGTTTAGTAGTAGTAGTAGTAGTAGTAGCAGTTGTAGTTATAGTAGTTGTAGTTATAATAGTAATTGTAGTAATTGTGGGATTATCAATAAATAAATCGTCTTTTTTCATATTTTTCAGGTTGTAGTGCGAAGACGTCTTTCTGTAAATCCAACCCGTGTCAGAATGGAGGAACCTGCAGAGTGAGCTGGGAGACCTTTTTGTGTGACTGCCCTCTGGGGTTTGGAGGGAAGGACTGCAGTCACGGTAAACTAATTATTGGCTACAAAAGCATAAAGATATTGTATTTATGGATGTATATGAGTAGAGTAAGTGGTTTGACAAATTATCATGCAGCTGTTTACAAACGCAACCCCAAAATGAAAGGAAGAAACTGAAAGATATGTCAAATGTCAAGATCATTTCTTGGCTTTTAATACTAGAAATTTTAGCTGTTCAATTTTGCCATTTGGATTAAGTTACAGCAGGAACCCGGACTTCAATAAAAAACTGTCATGGATCAGGGCATAACCTGTCACGGTGCAAATGAGAAAATGTCAGTTTGGAAGCTTCTAACTCCTCCTGTTCCAATACGCACAACACACAAACATATTTGTATTGTATTTTTTATCTGTACTAGTTATTTTCTTTATACAAACAAAATTAGAATAATTTTTACTAAATTAGATCAACTCCCAGCTGACAGAAACAAGGCAACTATTCCTCTCTTATATGGACTTCCCAAAACGGATCAAACTCTTTATTTGTACTGAGGTGGATATAAGGTTTTACATTGTCAATAAAATAAAAGCAGAAGTTAAGTTTTACTCTTTAAGGCACTGTACTTCTATTTATACTGTGTTCAAAACATGAAAAATGGAACAAGTTCATTTTTAATGTTTTGCAGTGGTCCAGAGGTATTTCTATGCATTTGGAGCATCCTAATAATTCAGTGTTTATAAGTGATTTTCACAACTTTCAGAGACCAGAGCGATGTTTTGCCATGAAGGTATTTGCTAACAACAGCTAGCATGCTAACAGCACATTTCCTGATTATCTGGCAATAAAGCGCTTTATAATTAGATGCAGAAGTAAACAATGGTCTTACTTTAAGTCAAAAGCTCAAATACATGGAAACAGATATAGTTTATACAGGGCGTACAAGTGCGAGAGGTGCGGGTTATATTAGTAATGGAAAGAACGCCTGCGATGGAATATAATGTTCTGCCATCCAGTAATACTAACAGTGACTTCACTTTGTCTTCAGTGATGCCCCACCCTCACCGGTTCCTGGGCCACAGCGCCCTCTGGTGGGACCTGAAGAACGACGTGACCATCTCCACGCCCTGGTACCTGGGGCTGGTGTTCAGGACCAGGGCCAGAGAGGGCACTCTGCTGCAGGCTCAGGCCGGACAGTACACCAGTCTGATCTTTCAGGTACAACATTGTGTATTAAGTTTGCTTGACTCCTAAAGCTTCAATACGTTATTCACACTTATCATTACTTTGTAGTCTTTGTTTAGTCCTGGTCTAGATCAGGTTTAGTTTTGGGTTTAGTTCCTATTTAGTCCCATCTTTGATCCCCCTAAAAAACATACCTAGAGTTGTGTGTTTGTTTAGTTTTTTGTTATTTTGAGTAATACTGCATATCAAGTCTCTTTAAAGAGCTTGTTCCACATTGTGACATCATCAGGTGGTAATCCATTCTCCTCTGTGTACACCTTTATCAGACTACAGACTCACAGAAAAAAAATCATTCAATGAAAAGGTTTTCACAAGTAGTTTAAAAAAAGACAAAGAGTAATGCATAATACAGTACCTAGTTATAAAGTTATAGTTAGAATTGTTGTAGTTTATAGCCAGTTATAGGCAAAGTATATAAAAATATTTCTTAATTGTAATTCTTATTCATAAACACATATCTCTGTAACAGGTGGTGAATGGTCAGTTGGTGTTCTCTGTGACCCGTGGATCGACCCGTCCGGTGCGGCTGCGTCTGGACCAGGTCTCTGTGTCCGATGGGAAATGGCACGACCTGCAGCTGGAGCTCAGGGAGGTGCACAGCGGGAGAGAGAACAGAGATGTGGCCACGCTCAGACTCGACTTCGGACTATACCAGGTCTGGGTTTGGTCCTGGTTTTGCCTTGGATTTGCTTGGTTCAGTCATGGTCTAGTCCTAGTTCTAGCACAGTTCCTTTCTTTGTCCTAGTTTACTCATTTATGTTTCTGTTTTGGTTAAAATTACACTATGCAACTTTTCTGGTGGTCTCACCTGTTTGTCACCATGGAGATTTTATTACTTGTTCCACAGTAAAGGTTCCACAGTATAACATTAAACTTATCTGTCTCCATGAAGATTAGCAGGTGACAAGTTACAGGTCAAATCTGTGGAGAGGAGACACCGCTCACAATAATAATGCACATTTTTAAGGCATTATTTAGCAAAACAAAAACATCAGTATGCAGGCATGACAGATATGTTTTCTTTTGATTTACTTTTTAATGACAGCTCTTTTTCTTCTTTTTCTGTCGTATAGGGAACAGTGATAGTTGGGAACGATATAAAGGGCCTGAAAGTGAAACACCTCCATGTGGGCGGAGTCCTGGGGTCTGGTGAAGTCACCCATGGGATCAAAGGCTGTATCCAGGTAAGCAGATCGTTCTAGTAATGGCAGTGTGTAGCTCAATCATATTTTAACCCTTACCTCCCTCTCCTGTCAGGGCGTCCGGATGGGAGTACGGCCAGACCCTCCTCCCCTGCCCAAACCCTCACGCTCGGTGAAGGTGGAGACCGGCTGCACCGTGGGGAACCCCTGTGTCTCCTCCCCTTGCCCCGCCCACTCACGCTGCAACGACCAATGGGAGAAGTTCACCTGTGACTGTGATCCAGGTATGTTTGTTTTATCTTTATCAAGGACCTTTTCCTCGCAAAGACGGTAACAGTTACAGATATGAATAAACAAATTGGAATCATTTGGAGCTGTTTTTAGTTCTGGTTTTGTGTTGTTAAGGTCAAGGTTTTGTATTTGTGATTCTAACATGCGAAAAAACAACACGATAGAACCAAATTTTTTCCTCAAGGCCCACTGATGCTTTAGATCACCACTGAGCACTGCCAGAATCTGACTTTCATCAGTGTTTTATAACTGACATAACCCTGGTTTAGTTCTGGTTTAATCCATGTTTTTCTTTTGGCAATGTTACTAGTTTGGATAAGCCCACTTGTATTTTTATGTTTTGTTTTTTGCATCCTGAATTCCGTTATATGCTAATGAAGCCAAAAAAATGCTTAATTGTTATAGAGTGAACTGTCAGAAGAAGTGTTGTCATGATACTAAAATTTTTAAACTTGATTTCGATACTAAGGAATAGATTCAATACTCAATATCGATTCCGATGCCACAATGATAATAAAAACCCATCAGTGGTCCAGGTATGTTCCATATTTATCCATGGGCGTGTGCTCTTATACTTGTTCTGATACAGATTCTAAAGCTATTCAGGAAAGGTTCATTTCTGTCCTGTAAATGTGACGTTTTTTGTATCGCTACCTGCTCAAATGAGTACAGCCCTCGTCAGAAGAAGACATGCTAGTATATAGGAATACAGATACGGTAACTGGCAATTCCAGGACTGAAAATATCCAAATGATTTTAGTGAAGGTGTATTGAGTTTTTTAGTCCTGAATTAACCTAGTTTTAGTCTTTCTCTATCCTATCTTTCCTCTTTTGTCCTTTGTAGTAATGCTCATTTAAAACCATTACTGCAGTTCTACTTCTTTTCTTTGGAGGTAGTGGGTAAGTTCATTGGGGTTGATTTGTGTTGCCTGGTTGCCGTATCTGGGTTAAACAGATATTTGCCTGCGTATAATGAGCAGCATGGGAGAAGCGGGATGAGATCAGCAGCAGGGAAGGAACTAGAATAATGAGTACGACTTAATGCGAAAGAACAGAGTCACCAGAGCAACCAACGAAGGACAAGATGGGCCAGGAGGAGAGAAGGAGAGGAGGTGAACAGGAGAGGAAAGACTAAATAAGACTTACTCAACAGACTCATTCATAGTCTCATTTTGTCCCATATAGACTTGAAAATAATTAACTGAAAAAAGATATATTGATACTTTGCAGCTGACGTACTCAACATTCCCTGGGGGTGTAATGCTAACTGGAGGCATGCCCTGTCTGATGCTTTGTTAGACTTTAGTTAAAGAACTGACTTATTTGGAACTACAACAGATGAGATGATTTGTGCTGTTCAACAAGTCCCTCTCAAATAACATTAAAGTCCCGAGCTGGTTAGCATTAGCCAACAGTTTGTCAGTTTGTCACTCTCACCTTTTTGTTGAAAATCAAACACCTAAACAGGACCATGAACGCTCGTATTGATCACAGGCTCCTGAAAATGTGCAGTTTAAATCCATTTTATATAATGTTTCATTGTGTCATCATGGTAACTGCTGAACATTCTGCCATACATATACTAGTACATGTAGAACACCCCCAGCTTGATGTCACGGCAAAGTATCAATACTTTGTGCTATTCATATTAACAAAAATATTAAAAAGAACAAAAATCAACTGAAATCTGTGCAAAAACATGGATATTGTAATAGACTCAAATTTGTGCTAGAAGTGGTGTAGTGTGTTAAGATCCTGCCCACGAACGAGAGGGTGGCCGGTTCAATCCAACTAAACAGGACTAAAATATTTTGACGAAGGCTAAACATTGTAAAACTGGTGCATTTTGCCTTCACTTCACAGTTCCTTTTGAAGATGTGTGGCAGTGATATAGTGAGTTAAGCATCTGCCTTTGAACCACGGGTTAACCGGTTCAAGTTTCTCCCAAACACATGCGAAAATTCACACATAGATGCATTCATTGTTCCCTCCACAATTACACTAGCACTTATCAATAATGGCACCACACACAGGAGGTAAATTGTACTACAGCCAATACTTGAAATCACAATTATTATTATTTGTGAGTAAAAGAATACTGAAATTAGAATGGCCCGACGAGAGAAAAGATTAAGACATGAAGTTATTTGAGAGAAGAGGAGGAGGATGAGTTCAGATCAAAGTGAAGCCTGAGGTACAATTGCACGTGCTTTGTAAATACAGACTCATTAAAACTTAACTATTAGCCAGTCTAATCCAATACAATACTGATAAATTCCATTTTATTATTCTCTCTCATCTCATCGTCAGCAATTAATACTGTATATTTAAAAACAGGTTTACTGGGGTTGTTTTGCTTTGTATCATTGGAAAAAAGTAGTTTGAATATTATGACAATATTTCTCTGTAGCATTATATCGTGCTTCAAAATGTGTTATCCTGACAGGCGTACCTATCTCTTACTTAATTTTATTCGCCCCATATGACTTATTACCAGTGTATGCTAATATAAACATATGCCTGAGTATGTGACAGTTGCTCGGGGCTCATTCTGTGCTTTAATAAGATGAATTACAGTAAGTATGTTTTACACACACCTCAGTGACTCACACAACACATGTGAAGCCATATGTTCCACTGCAATACTGCCGGTATATTCATGCATTTGCTGTTGGGTTCAGATCATAGATTGTACATATGAATGGACACAGCTAACCCGCTTGCCACCGCGTTCCAAATAGGAAATGAGCCTGAGGGCGCTCCTGACTCCATCAACTCTGTTTCCAGTTGACTTTACGTTGAAAAATTGTAACCCCTGTCTCTGTAACTGCTGCAGTGAGCCTCGTTATTTTGGTCTTAAAATGTTCGTTTTAACCCGCCCTACATGATCCTGGTGTTTTTATTTTGCTTTTTTGTACATACACTGCCTTCAAATTCATTCCTATAACTGCAAGCCTCGGTGAGCTTCATTTGACTTGAGCTGAACGCTATGGGTGATGTCACACTCACTTAGTCCACTTCTTTATATAATCTATGCGTCAGACCTGTTAAAGTGCATATACATAACACATTTAGTACTGTAATTTTACTAAACCAAAAATCACATCATTATATTTAAAAACGGGGTATTACGCAAAATCAACTTTTTGTACCTTTTGCTCATCAGAAACATGCCTGAAGTGGTTTTATATGTCATCTATGCATGTTTGAGTAAAATTACGTGATCCTTGTAGTGAGCAGTACGAGCTTGTACAAGACTCGGCCCACACAGTCATTTTTCATATATACAAAAGCATGATGCAAAACAATGCACAAATATATTGCCTAGTTTTTGTTTTTGTTTTTGTTTTGGTGAATTTTACTTACCTGACCGGCCAGAACCACACACTTTGACAAAACTTTGACTTTCACCAAAAAAAGACGAGTGGATCTGGAGCCGTATCCTGGCTTCCATGATTTCAGAGGGAGTGACTGACAGGTGTATTAACCAATCAGAGAGACGCATAGTTCGTTAACGTCAAAAATAAAAATGGTGGTTTACAAGAGAAAAAAGGGTAAAAAAACCAAAAACATAAAGGACTAAGAAACAGCATGGATTTTTGCAGAATCAACAATCAAAGCACCAAACTCTTGCATATCTCAGGTAAAAGAAGTTATATATTTTGCTCTGAATGATATAAGAATTTTCAAGAGGACATGTTTTCTACATTTGAGAGACACGTGATACAAATTAGCAGCTGTGGTTGGATCATCTCAAGTTTGGACGGAGGATTTTCATACTGTATTATCCAGTTTCGTCCTTCTGGATTCCAACAGAATGTAGAAGGGACTGGCTGGTCAGGCAAGAAGTTTATAATTTTACTTCTAAGCTGGACACAGATAACCTAACCTCCTGACAGGCTAACCACTCTGCCACTGTACATACATTTACGTCTTGCCTCTTTACATGTATCTCAGACCAATAAAAGATAAATTCCACTTTCCTCATATTTTCCCATAAAGTTAGATTGTGATGGTCCTTGAGCCTGACAAACCGCCACGCTCCGTTTTATCTTTTGTGTCGTGCGGCGCTCTTCTCTTCGCTCTGAAAAAGCCAAGGCCATCTCCGCTGCCCGTTTCCATGGCCACGGCGAAGAGATATAGCGCGAGATCGAAAATGATGAAGTGTTTTCGCCCAACACAACAAAAACAGGAATTAAAGAGAAATCACATCAGACACACACACACAGAGCACAGGCAGCTGTTAAATATAGGTGAGGGCAGAGGGTCCTGGTAGCCTCACTGAATCTGTAAAGAAAAAAAAAAAAAATTAGGACAGTTGCCATAGCGATAAATGGTCTTATATTACACAGAATTGGTGCTTGTGAGCTTTTTGCCATATTATAATGTTAACTCCTCAAAAAATACCTGGAGTTGTGTTTTGTTTCATTCACACATGTTTGAGTAATGTCTATGAGTGAATGCTCTGTTCCACTTTGTGATGTCATGCAGTGGTAGTTTTTCAAGTTAACAGCTCCCTTTACCTTTTGTTCAGTAGAGATTGGCAAGTCCATGGCTGAATTTCCATCCAAATGATTCCAGTGAAGGTGTGTGGATTCTAAAAACAAAGTGGAGCACTTCCTCTATTACCACATGACATCACAAGGTGTTTTCTGTTTGAGAGAAGAACTCAGCTTAAATATGACTTTTAACAATTTAAATATTTTGAATGGGTATCGTTCCTCAAAATGTTGGAAACTAGACCAAGTCATAGGTCAGATCTGTGGAAAGGCATCCTCGCTCACAGTCAAAATGCCTGTTTTTCTAGGTACTTTTGAGCAATAAAACCACTTGTAGTTGCATAAATGTAAAGTAGAGCTGTTTAATGTCATACTGTGGAACATTCCAGGCAGGGCAACCAACCAAAAAGTTACATAATGCAGCTTTAATGTCAACCTGCTTTAGTCCTGGCTTGAGGTTTAGCTCTAGTTTACTAAGTGCCCTTGGTTAGATCTGTCTCTTATACTGTAGTTATTCAAGTAAATCTTTCATTCTTTGCTGTCACCTCAAGAATTGTTTTTTTTTTAACATAATAATTATTACAAGTCACTACCCCACCTTCACTTCTGGATTCCTTTGTGCCTCTCTTTGTTTGTAGATGACACTGAAAGAAGAATGGATTTTTCAATAGCTACAATTACCTTGTCATTTTCAACGTATGGAGGGTATGCAGAGAAGAAATGTTTAGAAAACTGGTTCTTTCTTTCTGAATAAAATGCAGTCAATTCTGGAGTGTAGCGATGGCTCATGATTGGATAAAAATCACTGCATGTTTCTATGGAAAAAGCAGAAATTATTGAGATATCTGAGGTTTTAAATGAAAATAGATTTATTGAAAGGAAGCCTGGGCAAGATTGTAATTGTGAACATTAGCGTAAACATGTACACAGGGAAGATCTGCCAATTTTTGTGCAGTAAAAACAGTTGAGTGTCTTTTAAAGGTCCTATATTATGCAAAAGTGACTCTCGTGAGCTTTTGGCTATGTTGGAACATTGTTATCTCGTCAAAAACGTACTCAGAGTAGAGCTGGGCGATATGGCCTAAAAATAAAATCTCCGATTTTTTTTACAAAAAATCCGATTTCCGATTTTAATCGATTTTTCTCTGCCCTACTCAAATGCAAATAACAGATGACAAATAAATGGCTCAAAACAAGTTTTAACTTTATTCTTTTTTTTTTTTTTTTAACTTTAGGGTTAAAGTGCAATCTGACAAGCAAAAAACATACTTGTAAGTGAAATGGCAGACCAGGCCATTGTAAACACTTTTAGAAAGTTTTGATCATATTGCTGCCGCGGTCTGTTGTCATGCAGATGAGTCTGTCTTCTGCAAGTTTCCACGAAGTGAAAGCATCTTTCAATCCTTGCGCGATTAATCCCCCCTTGTGATCCTCGGGAAAATACACTGTTTGCAGACAAACGCTTCGCATCGCCCAGCTACTATTAACAAAATGTACCGTTAAACTCAAGTAGGGCTGCATCGTTCGGCTGGACCACAGGTCAGTCGTAGCAGAAAAATACGACACCTCCTCCGCTCCACGCTCCGTTAACGTAGCCGTGTAGAGCGCTGCAGCGCATTAGTTCCGCTTTCGACGCTCGCGTGTAAAAAATAATACTAATAATAAAAAAATCGATTTTCATAAAAACACATCGTTCTGAACTGTAAATTCGAATTAATCGATTTAATCGATATATCGCGCACCTCTAACTCAGAGTTGTGTTTTGTTTCATTCACACATGTTTGAGTAACCCTTTATTATAAGTCTGTCTACATCTCCAAAGCTCAAAATGCTCTTGTGATGTCATGAAGCAGAAATTTGCAAGCTAAAAGCAGCTACCTTTTACCTTTTGTTTAGTAGAGACTGGCAATTCCAGGGCTGAAATTATCCAAATGATTGTAGTGAAGGTGTATGGAGTTGAAAGCACAGTGGAGCACTTCCTGTATTACCACATGACATCACAAGGTGGAACATGATATGGACCCTTTCCAAATGTTTGTAATTCTCTCTGTGCCTCTTTTCAGGATATTACGGTAAAGGCTGCACTGACGCCTGCCACCTGAACCCCTGTGAGAACGAAGCCAAGTGCCACCGCAAACCCACCTCCTCCCACGGGTACACCTGTGACTGTGGAGACTACCACTACGGACAGTACTGCCAACACAGGTACTACTACTATTACTACTACTACTACTACTACTACTACACTTCCTGTATTTCGTAAATCCTCTGACAAAATCAACCAACTCCTTCAAATCTACATAAAGATTTCAGGTCTCTCTCTTTACCACTTCAGCTCTGACAGTTTTTGATCAAACATGAGAAAAGGCAGGGAGAGAAGTGCAGCCTCAGGAGAGAGAGAGGATTTACATTTGAAATCATTCACTGTGGCGTCTAAAGAGGTTTCCTAAAAATGCTGACATCTTACAAGACAGAATATTAAAGAACCAGGAACATCAGAGAGAAGAGGAAAGGGGCCTTGTTTGTGACTACTAGGACCGGTATTGTTATGGTTTTGGAGTATATTTTTTACAATATTACTGCTAATTAAACATTTTTTAGGTATTGGTAGTAATAGCTGGGTGAATTACATTTTTTTTTCTTATTGATCAACCATGATTTTCGATTCCACTATTTAAAATTTTGTCGTATTAAGGCTAAATAAAATGGCTTTCATTATTAATTTCCTAAATAGACTTTTGAATGAGTACAGTTAACAAAAAAAAAAAGTCAAATTGTCAAAAATTGTCTGAACTCTGCTGCAAACCAAATGCTTTTGTTTTGAGGACGGCTGTAGACCCAAAAAGATCATTAAAGGGCCAATATTATGCTATTTTCTGATCTGTTTCCTCATCAAAAACATACCCAGGTAACTTGAAAACTGGTTTAGTCCGGTTTAGTCCTGGTTTAGTCCTGGTTTAGTCCTGGTTTAGTCCTGGTTTAGTCCTGGTTTAGTCCTGGTTTTCCCCTCACATTTTTGCTCTTTTCTCGTCCAGGGTTGAGCAGCAGTGTCCCAGGCGCTGGTGGGGGACTCCAAACTGTGGTCCGTGTGACTGTGATGTGGACAAAGGCTTCGACCCAGACTGCAACAAGACCAGCGGGCAGTGCCAATGCAAGGTACCTGTTTAGTCCTGAGTTAGACCTGGGTTAGACCTGGTTCAGACCTGGTTTAGTCCTGGGTTAGACGTGGTTCAGACCTGGGTTAGTCCTGGATTTGACCTGGTTTAGAGCTGGTTTAGTCTTGTGATAGTCATGGTCTAGTCCCATTTAGTCCTGGTTTAGTTCTTGTTTAGACCTGTTTCAGACCTGGTTTAGTCCTTGGTTAGACCTGGTTCAGACGTGGTTTAGTCCTGGGTTAGACGTGGTTCAGACCTGGGTTAGTCCTGTATTAGACCTGGTTAAGAGCTGCTTTAGTCTTGTGATAGTCATGGTCTAGTCCCATTTAGTCCTGGTTTAGTTCTTGTTTAGACCTGGTTCAGACCTGGTTTAGTCCTGGATTAGACCTGGTTCAAACCTGGTTTAGTCTTGGGTTAGAAGTGGTTCAGACCTGGGTTAGTCCTGGATTAGACCTGGTTAAGAGCTGCTTTAGTCATGGTCTAGTCCCATTTAGTCCTGGTTTGATTCTTGTTTAGACCTGTTTCACACCTGGTTTAGTCCTGGTTTAGGTCTGGGTTAGGCCTGTTTTAGTTCTAGGTTAGTCATGGTTCAGTCCTGGGTTAGTCCTGGGTTGTTCTTGGTTTAGTCCCATTTAGTCCTGGTTTAGACCTCGTTTAGACCCGGTTTAGTTCTGATTTAGACCTGGTCTAGACCTGTTTTAGTTCTGGTTTAGACCTGTTTTAGTTCTGGTTTAGTCCCATTTAGTCCTGGGTTAGTCATGGTTCAGTGCCATTTAGTCCTGGTTTAGTCCTGTTTTAGATCTGGTTTAAACCTGTTTTAGACCTGGTTTAGTCCTGGATTAGTCCTGGATTTTCTACTATCCTGATTCTAAACTAAAAATGTTGTGATCAGTAGAGAAGGTAATCCCTGTAAATCCCACTTTAACAACAACAAATATGGTAATTCTCAAACAGCGTTCTGATAATACGTGTCTCATTTATAATCCTGTTTAATCTGAATCCCTGACCCTAATCTCTAACCCCAGACCTAAACACTGTCTAGAGCATCATAATGGAGCACTTCCTGTTAAAACTGTCTGAACAAATGTACTTTTACCCATACATCCTCTGAGATCTTTATTTTTCGAGTAAAAAAAAATGGCAGATACTTAAAGGACCCATAATACTCTATTTTCTGTTCTATGTTAAAATGTTGTTTCGTCATCACAGACATGCCTGGAGTTCTGTTTTGTTTCATTCACACAAACCCTGCTTCTCTCAAACTGAAAACACTCTGTTCCACCTTGTGATGTCATGTGGTAATACAGGAAGTGCCCCACTGCATAAGATAAAAGTTGTTAACTTGAAAACTACCACTTCATGACATCACAAGGTGGAACAGAGCATTTTGAGCTTTGGAGATGTAGACAGACTAATAATAAAGGGTTACTCAAACACGTGTGAATGAAACAAAACACAGTTCCAAGTAAGTTTTTGAAGAGGTAACAGCATTATAACATGGCTTTAAGATCACAAGAATATATTTTGTGTAATATAAGACCTTTAAAGTCAAAATATTATTGTCTGAGCTGAAAAAGTAGAATTTTTTGTTGTTTTATTCATCTTTTGTGTCCCTTTTTTCGACCCGTAGGAGTTCCACTACCATCCCCACGGCTCTGATTCCTGTCTACCCTGCGACTGTTATCCCATTGGCTCCTTCTCCAGGTCATGTGACCCAGAAACCGGCCAATGCCAGTGCAGACCTGGAGTGATCGGACGCCAGTGCAACAGCTGTGACAATCCCTTCGCCGAAGTCACCAACAATGGATGTGAAGGTCTGCTTTAGTCCTGGTTTGGTCCTGCTTTAGTCCTGGTTCATTTGTGGTTTAGTCCTGGTTTAGTCCTGATTTAGTCTTGGTTCATTTGTGGTTTAGTCCTGGTTTAGTCCTCATTTAGTCCTGGTTCATTTGTGGTTTAGTACTGCTTTAGTTCTGGTTTAGTCCTGGTTTAGATCTGGTTTAGTCCTGGTTTAATCTTGATTTGGTTCCGGTTTGGTCCTGGTTTAGTCCTGGTTTAGTCTTGGTTAAGTCCTGCCTTTGTATCAGTTGCTTTGGATCGTAGTTGCTCTGCTCTTACTCATATTTTTTAGCCCATGCACTTAGTCTCTAGTCTGACTCCCGGTCTAGTACTGATGGTATTTTATTGTTTTGTAAAAGATCTTGTTTTCTCTTCAGTAAAAGATCTTGTTTTCTCTTCAGTGATCTACGATGGCTGCCCTAAAACCATCACCGCTGGGATCTGGTGGCCCCGGACCAAGTTCAACCTCCCAGCTGCTGTTCCCTGCCCCAAAGGATCTGTGGGTTAGTGCTGGTTTAGTCTGGATCATAACAAGACTTTTTAGCGTATCAAATATCTTGTTTTAGTCAGTTTGCTGCCTAAAAATACACACAAAGCTTTATTTTAAAACTGCACTGTGCTACTTGTCTGGTGGAGAGTCCGTCACCTGCTTGTCTCCATGGAGATGTGCTTAGAATGTTCCACAGTATGGCCATAAACTTAAGAATCTCCATGGAGACTTGCGACCCCACTCAAAGTAAGAATTAATGTTTTTTAAGATATTTTTGAGCAATAAAAACAGCTGTAGTTGAATAAATGCAAGACAGTTAATGCAATACTGTGGACAATTTAAACCAAAGCATTAACATCTCCATGGAGACAAACAGGTTGCGAACTCTGTCCAGAAAAGTTACACAGTGCAGCTTTAGTACAAAAAGATAGCTACACAAACACCACTCTCTTAAAGGTGTGGGTTTAAAAAGGGGCTTGGGGGGAGTTTGTAGTAAATTTAAATTACTATATTTGATTTAAACTATATAATTTGGTTTAAATAATCAAAATTGGTCTAAAAAATCAACAGCTTATCTCTGAATTCTTGGTATCTGTTTATTTTTTGCAGCTCAGGCTTTTTCTTTAAATACATTTAAAGATCGGTTTACTTTGTGGAATCAGAGGAATTAAGTCGTTTCAGTTTTATCGTTTATCGCAGTATATCTTTGTAGCAATATTATAATTCTGTGTTTCCTTGTTTCACAGGAGCGGCCATCAGACACTGTGATGTGGAAAGGGGCTGGCTCGAGCCGGATCTCTACAACTGCACCTCTCCTGCCTTTGTGGAGCTCAACACTGCTGTGAGTCCACACTTTAGTCCTGATTTAGTCTAAGCTTAGTCTTTAGTCCCATTATCAGTCCTACAGCCTCTTGTATATGGCTGGGATATTTTATTTCTACTTATTATATTACCGTACTTATTTCTATTTTATTTTATTTTTACTTGTACATATACATTTATATAATTACACCTTATTTGACACCAGCTTCTTGCTATTTTTGCTACTTATTTAGAATTTATTATTACCATTTATATTTTTGTCTAAGTTTAGGCTTGCTTTAGTCCTTATACAGGATTTGCTCTAACTTAGTTCTGGCAGATTCAAGTACTCATTTTACAAAAAAAATAATTTTGGATTTTAATGAATAATACTCTTGGTTGGTAAATACTCTCCATTTAGAAGCCTTCAGTCTCCATTTTTCGATTTTTTGGTTAAAATTTTTTGACCTTTATTATAATGTTTCCTTATCAAAAACATGCCTGGAGTTGTATTTTGTTTCATTCACACATGTTTCACACACAAACTCTGCATATTTAGGCTGAGTTCTTCTCTCAAACAGAAAACACAGGAAGTGCTCCACTGTGTTTTTAAACTGCATACACCTTCACTAGAATCATTTGGATGATTTCAACCCTGGAATTGCCAATCTCTACTGAATAAAAAAGGTTAAAGGTAGCTGTTAACTTGAAGCTTTTCATGACATCACAAGGTGGAACGGAGAATTTTGAGGTTTTGGAGATGTAGACAGACTAAAAATAAAGTGTTACTCAAACATGTGAAACAAAACACAACTCCACGTATGTTTTTGAGGAGGTAACAACATTAAAGCTCACAAGAGGCAATTTTGTGTAATTTTTTACAGTTGGATTCTTTGGAGAGAAACGAAACTGAACTTAACACCAAAGTGGCCCATCAGCTCCGGGATGTGACAGAGTCCACCTCCCGTCTCTATGGAAACGACCTCCTGATTGCCGAGCGACTGCTGTCCCGCCTCCTGACCTTTGAGACGCAGCAGAGCGGATTTGGGCTAACGGCTACTCAAGACGAACACTTCAACAAGGTACTACTGAAAACTTACAGAGAATATTTCAGACTTTAGTGAACTTTCTCTGTCCCTTTTTTCTCTCTCTCTCTCCCTTCCGTCTCCCCTATTCCTCTCTCTTTCTGTCTCTTCCTCTCTCTCTTTTTCCCTTTCTCTCTCTCTTTTTGTCTCTTCGTCTCTCCCTCCTCCTTCTTCTCTCTCCCTCTCTCACCCCTTTGTCTCTTCTGTCTCTTTCCCCCTCCCTTCCCCCCTCCCTTTCTCTCCTCTCTTTTGCTCTCTTTCTCTCTGTCTCTCTGTCGCCCCTCTCTCTCCCTCTCTGACTCTCTCTCTCCTCTCTCCCCCTTCCACCCTTTTTCTCCCTCTCCCCCCTCTGTCTCCCCCTCTCTCTTCTCTCTCTTTTTGTCTCCCTTCTCTCTCTCCCTCTCTCTTTTCCCCTTTCTCTCTCTCTTCCTCTCTCTTCTTGTCTCTCCCTCCTCCTCCTCTCTCTCTCTCTCTCTCTCTCTCTCTCGCTCTCTCTCTCTCCCTCTCTCACCCCTCTGACTCTTCTGTCTCTTCATCTTTCTCCCTCCCTTTCTCTTCTCCCTTTCTCTCCTCTCTTTCTCTCTCCCTCTCTCTGTCGCCCCTCTCTCCATCTCTCTTCTCTGTTTCTTTCTCTCTTTTTGTCTCCCCTCTCTCTCTCCCTCTCTCTCTTTTCCCCTTTCTCTCTCTCTTCTTGTCTCTCCCTCCTCCTCCTCCTCCTTTCTCTGTCTCTCTCTCTCTCTCTCTCTCTCTCCCTCTCTCACCCCTCTGACTCTTCTGTCTCTTCATCTTTCTCCCTCCCTTTCTCTCCTCTCTTTCTCTCTCCTCTCTTTCTCTCTCTCTCTCTCTGTCGCCCCTCTCTCTTCCTCTCTGACTCTCTCGCTCCTCTCTCCCCCTCCCACCCTCTTTCTCCCTCTCTCCCCTCTGTCTTCTCTCTCTCTCTCTTTTTGGTATTTTAATATTCCTTATGACCTCTTGTATATAACTGTGATCTTTATATTATTTGTTTTTTACTTACTGTTCACACATTTATATAATGTATGTCTTATTGATGCCAATCTCTTGCTATTTTAAAAAAAACAATATGACTACTAATTATCTCCCCTCTCTCTCGCTTTCTCCAGAACATTTTGCGTGGCTGTAGCGTGCTCCTGGGTCCCTCGGCGGCAGGACTTTGGAGATCTCTGGCCCAGAATCAGGCTCACGCAGTGGGCTCTGGTCCGGCTCAGCTCACAGACCTCATGGGGCAGTACGCGCAGACGCTCGCTCAACACATGAAGCTGACCTACCTCAAGCCCGTGGCCCTCGTCGCTCCTAATATCGGTATGTGTCAAAATACAATACACAAAATGCAGTTGTGTTTTAGGTAAATTTTGTGAAAAGCAGGATATTTATAATTATCTTTTTTTAAATTGATCCATTTTAAGTTTAAAGAGCCATACACACTATTTTCTGATTTTATAATGTAGTTTCCTCATCACAAACAGACCTGGAGTTGTGTTTTGTTTTATTTTCACATGTTTAACAGACAAATCCAGCATATTTAGGCTGAGTTCTTTTCTCAAACTGAAAACACTCTGTTCCACCTTGTGATGTCATGCGGTAATACAGGAAGTGCTCCAGTGTGTTGTTAAACTCCACACACCTTCACTAGAATCATTTGGATCATTTCAGCCCTGGAATTGCCAGTCTGTTCTGAACAAAAGGTAAAAGGAGCTGTTAACATGAAAACTACCACTACATGACATCATAAGGTGGAAGAGAGCATTTTGACATTGGGAGATGTAGACAATCAAGTTTAATAATAATAAGGGTTATTTGAACATGTGTGAATGAAACAAACACAACTCTAGGTATGTTTTTGAGGAGGTAACAGCATTCTAACATGCCTTAAAGCTCACAAGAGTCAATTCTGCGTAATATGGGACGTTTAAAATAAAGAATTTTTGACTATGGGCCTTTTCAGCCAATTACAAACAAACGATGGGTGGGGACAATTATATTGGGCCATTTTATTCTGTTTTAGTCCATGGCTTGTATGACAACAGCAATTACAGCTGGACATATACAAATTCTAGAATAAACCAAGAATAAACCAGGTCTATAGCGCTAAAAGGTTTCTACCAGGTATACACCATGTGTGAACTAGAACTACAACTGAAAAAGTGACTAAAAATAAAACAATAAAGAATACTTGAAGACTAGAGTAGAATTTTAATGTGGACAAAACAAAAATTAGACTAAACCTAGGTTTAGTTTAATTTTTCTAGAGACTAGATTATGGTTTTAACCAAGGACTAAATAGTGACCACACACATTTACTGGAACAAATATAAGGATTTACTACAACAAAAGTAGGTCTGATCTAATAAAAATAAATGCATTCAATAGAAGGGCTCTGCAATTAATCAGCCAATCACCTTTAAAAACGTGTGTTAAATGCCAATTATTATGGCAAAAAATATATAGAAAGTCAAGGTTTTAAAAACTGAAAATGGAAGCATGTCTCAGCCAAGACTACATTAGAGCAAAAACTAGGATATAATTATATTTTTACTACTGGGTCTGTAAAAATCTTCTTCTGTGTGTGCAAAATAAACAAGTCAGAGAATTTCTGTTTTTTACATCATTGTTGAAAAGTTTCTTGGATTTATTTTCAGCTCTTCATTTGAAATTCTCCCATCGTCATATTCAAGAGCCAAGAGCTTTTATTGAATTAATGTTAGGGTTAATTAAACGCCAATCTCCTCTGCTCAGTCTGTTCTCTACTACTCACTCTCTCTCCCTCTCTCTCCTCTCCCACCGCCTCCCCTCTCTCTCTCTCTCTCTCTCTCTCTCTCTCTCTCTCTCTCTCTCTCTCTCTCTCTCTCTCTCTCTCTCTCTCTCTCTCTCTCTCTCTCTCTCTCTCTCTCTCTCTCTCTCTCTCTCTCTCTCTCTCACGCACGCACGCACGCACGCACACACACACACACACACACACACACACACACACACACACAGAAAAGAGAGAGGAGGGAGAGTGAGATAGATAGATTGATAGATAGGGATAGATATCATATATAGAGATATCACTCTGTCTCTCTCCTCTATCTTCTCTATCCCTCTTTCTCTCTCACTTTTCTGTCTACCTTTTTTCACCTCTATCACTCTCTCTCTTTCTGTCTCTCCCTCTCTCTCTCTTTCTTCCTCTCACTCTCTCTCTTCCTCTCCCTCTCCTGTCTCTCCTCTGCTCGCTCTTTCTGTCTCTCTCTCCCTTTCTCTCTCTTTACAGTCTTTTTTCACCTCTATCACTCTCTCTATCTTTCTGTCTCCCTCTCTTTCTCTCCCCTGTCTCTTTCCCTCTCTCGCTCTCTCTCACCCCATACCCTCTATCTCCTCTCTCCCTCTCTCTCTCTGTCTCTCTCTCTCCCTCTCTCTCCTCTCCCACCACCTCCCCTCTCTCTCTCTGTCTCTTTCTCTCTCCCTCTCTCTCCTTTTCCACCACCTCCCCTCTCTCTATCTGTCTGTCTGTCTCTTTTTCTCTCTCCTCTCCCACCGCTTCCCCCCCCCTCTCTCTCTCTCTCTCTCTCTCTTTCTCTCTTCCTCTCTCTCCTCTCCCACCACCTCCCCTCTCTCTCTCTCTGTCTCTTTCTCTCTCCCTCTCTATCCTCTCCCACTGCCTCCCCTCTCTCTCTCTCTCTCTCTGTCCCTTTCTTTCTCCCTCTCTCCTCTCCCACCACCTCCCCTCTCTCTGTCTGTCTGTCTGTCTTTTTTCTCTCTCCTCTCCTACCGCCTCCCCTCTCTCTCTCTCTCTCTATGTCTCTTTCTCTCTCCCTCTCTCCTCTCCCACCACCTCCCCTCTCTCTGTCTGTCTGTCTCTTTTTCTCTTTCCTCTCCCACCGCCTCCCCCCTCTCTCTCTCTGTCTCTTTCTCTCTCCCTCTCTCTCCTCTCCCACCGCCTCCCCTCTCTCTCTCTCTCTCTGTCTCTTTCTCTCTCCCTCTCTATCCTCTCCCACTGCCTCCCCTCTCTCTCTCTCTCTCTCTGTCCCTTTCTCTCTCCCTCTCTCCTCTCCTACCACCTCCCCTCTCTCTCTCTCTATGTCTCTCTCTCTCTCCCTCTCTCTCCTCTTCCACCGCCTCCCCTCTCTCCGTCTCTGTCTGTCTTTTTTTCTCTCTCCCTCTCTCTCCTCTCCCACCACCTCCCCTCTCTCTGTCTCTGTCTATGTTTTTTTCTCTCTCCCTCTCTCTCCTCTACCACCGCCTCCCCTCTCTCTGTCTCTGTCTATGTTTTTTTCTCTCTCCCTCTCTCTCCTCTCCCACCGCCTCCCCTCTCTCTGTCTCTATCTATCTTTTTTCTCTCTCCCTCTCTCTCCTCTTCCACCGCCTCCCCTCTCTCCGTCTCTGTCTGTCTTTTTTTCTCTCTCCCTCTCTCTCCTCTCCCACCACCTCCCCTCTCTCTGTTTCTGTCTATGTTTTTTTCTCTCTCCCTCTCTCTCCTCTCCCACCACCTCCCCTCTCTCTGTCTCTGTCTATGTTTTTTTCTCTCTCCCTCTCTCTCCTCTACCACCGCCTCCCCTCTCTCTCTGTCTCTTTCTCTCTTCCTCTCTCTCCTCTCCCACCGCCTCCCCTCTCTCTGTCTGTCTGTCTCTCTCTCTCCCTCTCTCTCCTCTTCCACCGCCTCCCCTCTCTCTGTCTCTGTCTGTCTTTTTTTCTCTCTCGCTCTCTCACCTCTCCCACCGCCTCCCCTCTCTCCGTCTCGTCTTTTGGCTGCCGTCGTTCTTTCGCTGTGGGCACATTTCTTGCCGTCGTAGCTCTGATCCTGTGTTCTGAGTGGGAGTGTGAAATCGGCGTGTTTGCATTAGGCTCTTCATCTCAGCCTCACAATGAGTCATTATGGGAGATTTCACAGGAGAGCTCAGGGCTTTGTGAGGGAAAAGGACTGTGATGACGATCACTTTATCACACTTTCAAAGGACTTATTGAATTTTAAGTCAATGTGAAGAATATGAGACCGAAATCTAGTCCATTAATGAAAATATATAGATACAGTATGTACAGTGTATTTGTCTGTAGAAAGGTGTTAAAGGTAGACTGTGTAACTTTTTTGATGGAGGGTCTGCTGCTTGTTTGTCTCTATGGAGATGTTTAAAGCAGCACTGTGTAGCTCTCTGGGCGTGGTACGTAGGGTTGTCAAAAGTATTGAAAATCAAATATTAATTGATACTAAAACTAGTCTTGAAACTACTGTAGATACTCATTAGATCCTCAGCAGGTATTTATACTAAAAAAGTCACATTCACAGGACAGAAATGAACCTTTCCTGAATAGTTTTAGAATGAAGAGCTGTATCAGAACAAGTATAAGAGCACATAGACGAGTATACGCCCATGGACCACTGAGGATTACACAGATATAAAAAAGTACTATGATTTAGTGTTGAAAATCATTGTCTAAAGAAAGAGTTTTTTGGGGGTTTTTTTATAATGGTGGAATCAGTATTGAGTCAGGTTTATTCCTTAGTATCAAAATCAAGTTTAAATTTTTTTAATATCATGACACTAATGGCACGTTATCTGCAAGAAGTTAAAACCATACTTTCATCGAACATTCTCTGATTTATGCCACACTGGAGACATGTCGAGAATAAAGATTTGTGGAGATGCAAGCCCGCTGTTTATCTATGTTCTTTAAGTTTTTTTTGTTTGGTTTTTTGATATTTTGCCTGGAATGTTCCATAGTATGGCATTGTCTATCTAAACTGGATGAGGAAGACGGCACCAGGCCAAGTTATTGGTCAAATCTGTGGAGAGGCAATCCCACTCCCAATTTTTCAAGCTATTTTTCAGCAATAAAAAGACATGTAATTGTATAAACTCAAAATAGATTTAGTTTAATGCCATACTGTGGAATATTTTTTTAAAACATACATCTGTGTTGGACTACTGGATATCCCTAGTACTGTTTTGAATTGCTAATAAGACATTGGTCTGAGGTCTATTAACAACAAATCTCTGAGCCAACAGCACTCTGCCCTCAATTTAAATGAAGTTTGACCAAACCAAGTCAATGAAGTCTCTGAGGATTTAACAGAAAGAAAAGTCAATATGAAATCTATAGACTACATAAACACGCAGAGACAACGGCGAGGGAGTGTGGAATTATGGGAAATGCGGGTTAGACGGGAAGTAGTCGATCAGAGAGGAGAGTTTGACTTTTTAATGAGACACAGCAAGGGAGCAATGGATGCAACCACACCACAAGACAAAATCAGTAATTAGGGGATTTTAAGAGGGACCCTGCAAAATGTGAAACTGGTCTAAACTAGAACTAAGAATCTGAACCTTTTTTTCTAGTAGATTTGAGATATCCCTGCATTTCCAAGGATTTTAAAATTAATATATTGAATTAATTAATATATATATTCATATCTGTATTTCATGAAATTGACTCTTGTGAGCTTTAAGACGTATATAATGTTGTTACCTCCTCAAAAACACACTTGGAGTTTAGTTTCGTTCACACATGTTTGAGTAATCCTTTATTATTAATTTGTCTACATCTCCAAAGCTCAAAATGATCCGTTCCACCTTGTGATGCCATGATTATCCAAATGATTCTAGTGAAGGTGTATGGAGTTTAAAAACATAGTGGTATTTTCTGTTTGAGAGAAGAAGACAGCCTAATTATGCAGGATTTATGTATTAAACATGTGTGAATGAAACAAAACACAACTCTAGGTCTGTTTTTGATGAGGAAACTACATTATAAAATCAGAAAACAGTGTAGTATGAGCCCTTTAACGTCAAATCTTTAATATACAGTCTAATGAAATGGCCATTCTCTCCCTCTTTTATCAGTGATGAACTTGGATCGAGTGGAGAACCACACCCACGTGCGGCGCCGTTTTCCCCGATATCACACCATGATGTTCAGTGGCCAGACTCTGTGGGACCCCTACACCCATGTGGTGCTGCCACCTGCTGCCCTGGTGCCACAGCGCCACCACACTCACGGCACGAGGGAGAAGGAGCGCGCAGAGAAAGAAGGTGAGATTTACATGTAGTTTTGGTCGCGTTCATACTTATTTATAGTCATACAACTGGTTGTTGGCATAACTGTAACCATTACTAGAAGCAGCAGGAGCAGTAATAGTACTAGTACAAGTCGTAGTAGTACAAAATAATAAGCAAGTTGTAGTAGTATATCTAGCAAAAAGTGGTATAAAAATAATTGGAACTAAAGGTTGTAGTATCTGTAACATTTAAAGTAAAGTATAATGTATGTGTTATTGTTTTATCTTACATTTGTGATTGATTTCTATATGTAAAACCTATTTGTACGCTATCGTCTCTGTTTCCTTTCACAGTGACTCCTGCAAACGCAGGCCCCGCCCCGTCTAGTGTCTCGACCAATCAGACACGAGAATACAGCAGTTCAGCCCGTCGCTCTGTGTCTCTGTCGGAGCCTCCGTTCACCATCGTGATTCTGCTCATTTACAAGAGTCTGGGAGCAGCTCTGCCCCCGAAGTACCACACGGACAGGAGGGCAATCAGGTGAGAGGGACTAACAACGCTCTGACAAAGTTTATTAAAGGTGTACTATGTAACTTTTCTGTGCACAGATCAGACCTGTAACTTGGCCTGGTGGGGTTATTGTCTTACCTCCAGATGTGTACGCAATAATGTCTCCATAACAACCAGGATTATGAACAAGAAACATTCGTATAACAAAATAAGGATGTCATGTTTTGTTTGTCAACTATCGTGTAAATTAGACAAGCTTTGGCTCTTGTTTATAATATGGTTGCTAGGTAACAGTCTACGCATGTCACATCTGCTGCTCATGTCTAACCAGGAAGTACAATTATAAACTCTATGATAACTTTATGAAAATGATCAAACTAAGGAAAAATAGTTTAGAGGGTTTTTTTTGCTAAATGTGTTATTTTAAAGGTGTACTATGTAACTTTTTGTTTTTTTGGGTTCATTACTTGCTTGTTTCTATGGATATGTCATTGCTCTGCCTGGAATGTTCCACAGTGTGACATTAAACGGCTCTACTTTACATTTATTCAATTACAGTTGGTTTTATAGCTCAAAAACACCTACAAAAACAGACATTCTGACTGTGAGCGGGGTTGCCTCTCCACATATCTGACCTGTAACGTGTTCTGGTTTGGTCTCCATGAAGATAGAAAGGTTTAATGCCACACTGTGAAACATTCCAGACAAACCAATAACATCTCCACAGAGAAAAGCATTTGATGGACCCTCCACCAGAAACACTAACTTTGTGATTGTCGTCCAGATTGTGATTTTACCCTTGTGTTCCTCAGACTGCCCCGTCACCCCGTCATGAACTCCCCCGTGGTCACAGTGTCCGTCTTCAATGACCCTTCGTTTGTGAGCGGGCATCTGGAGCAGCCCGTGGTCCTGGAGTTCAGACTGCTGGAGACGGCCAATCGCAGCAAGCCCCTGTGTGTGCAATGGGACCACAGCGCACAGTGAGTGAAGAACTGTTACTCTGTATTATTACTGTTTCGATTATTTACTACTTTTCATCAGCTCTTATGTTGTATGACTTACAATCGAAGGCATGTGTGGAAGCAAGTTTGAAATTGAATACTGAGTAGAAAATAAAAGCTACAAGAAATATGATTAAAGGGAACATATTACGGTATTTTCTGATCTATGTTATAATGTTGTGTCCTCATCACAAACAGACCTGGAGTTGTGTTTTGTTTCATTCACACATGTTTAACACACAAATTCTGCATATTTACATACACAACATAACAGAAACCCTCTATTCCACCTTGTGATGTCATGTGGCGATACAGGAAGTGCTCCACTGTGTTTTTGAACTCCATACATCTTTGCTAGAATCATTTGGGTAATTTCAGCTCTAGAATTGCCTATTTCTACTGAACTAAAGGTAAATGGAGCTGTTAACTTGAAAAAAAAACTACTGCCTCACGACATCACAAGGTGGAACAGACCATTTAAACCTTTGGAGATGTAGACAGACTTTAATAAAGGGTTACTCAAACATGTGTGAATGAAACAAAACACAACTCCAGGTGTGTTTTTGAGGAGGTAACAGCATTATAACATGGCTTAAAGCTCACAAGTTTGTGTAATATAGGACCTTTTAACAGTTTTTGGTATGTTATACAAGGCATTTCACATAATTTTTCACTATTATTTACTTACTTGCAAAGGTGAAAATACCTGTGTAATTCTCCTCCTCTCCTCAGGTCGGACACAGGGGGCTTCTGGACGGTGAGGGACTGTATGGTGGTCTACAGAAACACGTCACATGTTCGCTGCCAGTGCCACAAACTGGGCACATTTGGAGTACTCATGGACAGCTCACACCGAGAGGTCAGATACTTGCGATCAAAGTACTTTTACTTTTACTATCAAAGAAATCCTAAAGGTGTACTGTGTAACTTTTCTGGTGGAGGGTCCATCAAATGCTTTTTTCCATTGGTATGTTGTTACTGTGTCTGGAATGTTTCACAGTATGGCATTAAACCTTTTTATCATCATGTAGACCAAAGCAGACCAAGTTACAAGTCAGATCTGTGGAGAGGCGACCCCACTCACAGTCAGAATGCCTGTTTTTTAGGTATTTTTGAGCAATAGAAACACCTGTAATTGAGAAAATGTAAGCTAGAGCTGTTTAATGCCATACTGTGGAACATTCCAGCCAGAGCAATGACATATCCATAGAAACAAGCAGGTGACGGACTCCCACCCAAAAAGTTACACAGTGCACCTTTAAAGTGCGTGTGACAGGTTTTCATGATTTTCTAATTTTGGCTTCATTTGGTGGGATAATATGTGTTGTAAAAAGAAATTGCAGTTTTACACAAATCAAGAAGCAATTTGTGAGGAAATTGTTTGAAAAATATGTCGAAAAATTACAGGAAGTAGAGAATTCTAAAACATGATATGACACTAGGGACTCCTGAATTTTATTACCAGTTACGAACCTTTAAACGGAGAATGAATTAAAAACAGAACAGTGAGCGCATACCGGTGGCAGTGAAAATGGGAGTTTTCGTCTTGAAAATAAACGATTACAGATCACTCAAACATGCACAAATCGGGTAAATGAGAACGGGAAGCAGCTATAACATCTTTAAAGGCTCTGAAAAGTAGTTTGTTTTTTTGCTTTAAAGGTGCACTGTCTAACTTTTCTACTGGAGGGTCCGCCACCTTCTTGTCTTGTCTGGAAATGTTATTGCTTTGTCTAGAATGTTCTATTTATTCTATCTATAGGCTACATTACAGATCAGATCTACGGAGAGGCAACATTATACACATTTTTGAGCAATAGAAACACCTGTAATGAATACATGTTAGATAGATATGTTTAATGACACCAGAAAAGTTACACAAAGCACTTTTAAGATTACATTGTGAAAAACCATGCTTATTAAACGTGTAACAGTTTTAGCGTTCCTAAATGTTGTATAAAAAGAGTTTCTTGACCTCGCTCCTGACCTTTCTTACTCCAACTTTCTCAATTCCACATTTCATCACCTTGAGAGTTTCCTTCGCACAGCAGAGACATCCACTAAGCCTTTTCTCATCTCACGCTGCTTCCTGCCTCCTTAAACCATAAGAACATATTTTCTGGGACTTAACTTCCCCAGATTTGCCTTCCTAAAATAACTTTGAGAGAAGAACTTTTACTTGGATTCATTTGCAACAGCTCTGCATTTGGAGGAAATATGTATGTGATTATATATTGTTCAGTTGTACATGTTTTTCTTTTAGTTTTTGTGTCGTGTCATGTCTGCTCCAAGCCACATTTCTCCTTTAAGAGATGAAATAAAAGAAATCTAACCTAAATCTAACCTAAACCTAACCTGTTTATGGAGGAAATAGTGGTACTTGCATCCTTGGCTATTTGCTAATTGAGTTAATTCCAGTTGCAGTTCGGATTTGATTGTGGTTATGGCAAATTGGAGAAGTGGGAAAAAGTGTCTGTGTTTGAACATGGAGTTGCAGAAAATAGTGAAATTGTTGTTATTTAACTTTTTTTCTTTACTAACTTCATATAATTCATGTCTTCTGTATGCATATAAAATGTAGTAGCAGTAGTAGTAGCAGTAGTTGTACTTGTAGTAGTAGTAGTAGTAGTTATAGTTGTAGTAGTAGTAGATTTCATGAATTGAGAGGTTGTATCTACACTTCTGCCTGGTTGTATTACCATATCCACTGATGTATATTGTCCTGTCTGTGGAGCAGCAGTTGGAGGGGGACTTGGAGATCCTGGCCCTGGTCTCGTACTCGTCCCTGTCTCTGTCCATGTTGTGTCTCCTCATGACGGTTCTGGCTCTGAGCTGTCTGCGCCTCAAGTCCAACACCAGGAGCATCCACTGCAACACAGCAGCCGCCATGTTCCTCTCCGAGCTCGTCTTCCTGCTCGGGGTCAACCAGACGGAGCAGCAGGTGAGTCCAAAGCCTGTTATTACAAAATCCAGAGTCTAATGTTATAAACTGCATCAAGTTTAAAGAAAACGACCGCTTCACAACATCACACGGTGGAACAGAGCATTTTGAGCTTTGGAGGTGTAGACAGACTAATAATTAAAGGTTAATAAAACGTGTGAATGAAACAAAACACATTCACACAACTCTGGGTATGTTGTTGTGGAGGTAACAACGTTATAACATGGATTAAAGCTCACAAGACTCCATTTTGTATAATATAGGACTTTTAAAACTGAGCTGGAGGGTAGAGCAGAATTCTGGGTCAATCCATATGAAACTCAACTGGCATAAAGTTCAATGTCAAAAAAATAAGCGAGGATAAATATTTTTTACGCTATAGTTGGTAGAAAAAGTATCAGAGGCTGGAAACAGGGCTTATGCAGCACAGTGTAGTATAGTATAGTATAGTATAGTATAAATCCAAGCTATTAAATTCAGAATGGCTTTTGGGTGCGTGCCGATTTTAAAAACAGATGACTGAAACCTTTTTAAGAATTACACTGTCTCTTTACACTGTAGTAAAAAAGTGGTGCACTTAGAGACATGATTAAAAGTAATATGAGCGACATTTTACACCTTTAAAAATGCTCTTACAGTTTCCTCCTTCCTGGGCCGGTTTTTCCCCGTAACTCATTTTGGCAGCTGAATTATCTGTTAAAGTTTATCCCCTGTAGTTCTTCTTCTGTCTCTGTCGCGCCTGTCTCTCTCTCGGTGTAAAGACAGTGTCCTCTGTGACAATATGCTCCACACTAACTGTCCTCCTGGAGTCTGTGGAGGAGTGTGAGGGACTCTGCTCACACCTCTGCCTATAAATACTGCGCTTTCTGCTACTCTGATACAAAATATTACAGTTTAAACAGAAAAGTTCTTTCTTTTGGACACTCACAGAAGCTTTACAGAGCATCAATCATTCATTCCACACTCACTGGTGTTAAGATACTGCTGTAGTCATGATTACTATCTTGATTTATTGTTCAGTATATGAAAGCTGGAACTGCTAGTGTATATTTTGTGACTCAGTATTTATCATGGGTACTTTTTCTTTACAATAGTGGGGAGATTTTAGCCATTTTTATGCAATACGACGAGATTTGAGCTGTAGGTTAGAATAAATAACCGTCATTCTGCCATTTATTTGTTGCTTTTTCTGATACTTTATATAAAAATGTGTTTACTGGGATTCTCCTTTGTGTCAGTGGCATAAAACAGTTTCAGTATTACTGTTAATCACAGTATTTCTCTATAGAAATATATCATGCTTCTAAATTTGTCGTCGTGACAGGCCTAGTAGTCACAGCTGCCCTGGGACTGACAGGAGTGAGACTGGAGTGAGACTGCCATTGCTAAAAATGTCTGTTCTCACCCACACGTTTTTTCTTTTTTGTCCAAGTTTAATGCTATTTCGTGGAACATTCATAGCCTCCACTTAAAAACGTACATGGCGCCCCTTTGAATCAATAATGCCATTTATAAGAACAGAATATTTATGTCAGGTTTCATTTGCAGTAGTCTTTGCCCTCTCATATAATAAAGACTGTGATAGTAGACTCTGTCATCGTGAACCCGTCTCTCCGTCTCTCCAGTTCCTGTGCACAGTGGTGGCCATCTTGCTCCATTACTTCTTCATGTCGACGTTTGCCTGGATGTTTGTGGAGGGTCTGCACATCTACAGGATGCAAACTGAACAAAGAAACATCAACTACGGAGCCATGAGGTTCTACTACGCCATCGGCTGGGGAGTGCCTGCTATCATCACAGGTATGGGGAACACGTACAAACTGGCCTAATGCTTTTTTTATTCACTATTTTCATATAATTATATTTTTGACAGAAATATTACTTGTCCTTTTTATGTACTTTTATGTTTAATATACGAGTTGAAATTATTTAAAAGTTAAACTGGCGCTTCCATCGTTTTGGTCCTTGAGTTGGTGTTGTATTTTTATAGGCTCCATATTTAAAGGTGCTCTGTGTTATATTTCTGTTGAAGGGTCCCCCACCTCATAGTTTCCATGGA
This sequence comes from Taenioides sp. WSHXM2023, assembly GCA_029959045.1. NCBI lineage: Eukaryota > Metazoa > Chordata > Actinopteri > Gobiiformes > Gobiidae > Taenioides > Taenioides sp. WSHXM2023. The sequence continues at coordinate 28,659,031 of CM057086.1, forward strand.
GATGTTATTGCGTAGCATGGGATATTCCGTAGCATGGCATTAATCTTATTCAGCTAGCATTTTCTCTGGGTGTATTGCTCAAAATCCATTGAAAACTTACGATCTAAGTCTTTATTACCTCCGCCAAGGAGGTTATGTTTTCGCCTGAGTCTGTCTGTTTGTTTGTTTGTATGTATGTATGTATGTATGTTTGTTTGTTTGTTTGTTAGTTAGCAAGATAACTCAAAAAGTTATGGACGGATCTTGATGAAATTTTCAGGAAATGTTCCTAATGGTAAATCCAACAGATGATTAAATTTTGGTGATGATCCAGAAGAAATCCTGGATTCTGGATCACTTTGAAAATTTCGTTAGCATTGCGTTAAATGGGGCTTGGCGGAGGTCTGTGCTCTCTGAGTGCTTTTCTAGTTTTATCTATTTAACTTGGCTTGATGGTCTACCTGCTTGTCTCTGTAGCAATAGACAGGTTTAAAGCCATATTGTGGAACATTACGGCTTATTTGGCTAAATTATTTGTTCTGTTACAAGTGTCATAAACTGAATTGTTCAATCAACTTTGTAAGATAGTAAAAAACAATTTACAAAGCCATACCCATAGGACAAGGTAAATATGTAACGTTGGCAACACAGCTCCCTCCTTTTTCCCTGTATAAACCTGGTTAGAGCAGCTTTACACGAGTATTATATATGATATGTCCCTTCTCTCCGTGCTGACAGACCCCCCCTGCAGACAGTGGTATAAATTGCCTGTGTGAGATATTAAATGTCAGTTAAACCCGGAGTCTTATCTCCAGACACAGATACACTGGGGCTGAGGCCTTTATTAAATATATATAGAACCTTGGACCTGAGCAGCTGCTGGATTCATTGGTAAAGGGATTTTTAGTTCAAACCTGTAACTCTAAAATTGTTCATATATTTTAGTTTGATTGATTTTAGTAGTATTTGTAGTATTTGTCAGTGGTGGAACGAATGCTGAGAATTTGTGCTCAAGGAAAAGTACTATTGACTATTAAAAGAACTGCTAATTACAATTATATTCGATTACAAGTATGTTTTGTGTGTGTGTGTGTGTGTGTGTGTTTGCAGGTCTGTCCGTGGGGCTGGACCCTGAGGGCTATGGGAACCCGGACTTCTGTTGGGTCTCCATCTACGACAAACTCATCTGGAGCTTCGCCGGACCCATCGCCATCGTCATCCTGGTAAACACAACTGACTCTGATTTACAACCGTACCACCATGTAGATTTAACTTTAAGTCGTTTTAACCATACTGCAACAATGTTCACTCATCTTTAGTTTACTTAGTTGTATTTTTATTGATTTGTACATGTTTGAGTAATCCCCCCCATCTCCGCCCACAGCTTTGATTATTAAAAAGAACATGTGGGGTTCTTAAATATCACGTAACATTGCTGTTTTACAATGATCAAAATGTAATATGATGTTCTAATTATGTTAAAGTTCTAAATCTCTTTAATATTAGAGGAGGACTACTATAAACGTCTCTGTCTGCTCTGATATTCTCTCATCGTTTGTATGTTGATGTGTTCTACAGAAAAATGGAGCCATCTTCATGATCGTAGCCAAGATGTCCTGTAACTCCAGTCAGAAGGAGACCAAGAAACAGCCAGTCATGTGAGTACAACAACTGTACACTTGTGACTGTAGAGTTTATTTTAATACAGATGTCTCCTGTGCAGGTTGTACAGCCCGTTCAAACATTCGATATTATTTTTATTTGGAAAGAGCAAATACTTACATATTACATATTTCCAGTTCAAATGTGATCTTTCCAATTTTTGGTGTATAACAAAAAAGAAAGAAATGGAGAAGTTACAAGAAATCTGTTCTGATTGGGGTGATATACTTAATCCATTTGTTTCAAATAGAATCAAATGTGTCTCTTTGAATGTTTATTGTATAAGTTAGCTTTTCCATCTTAAATATATCAAATATTATCTAAATCCAGCCATCCAGTGAAGGCGGAACAGGTGTTATCCTTTTTTTTTTTTATCCTTTTTTTTTTTTTGTGATATTCTTTTTCTTGCCACCAAGAGGGCTTGTAACAGCTTCTTATCACTTCTCCGTTCCAAGAAAGTAACTCTACCTAAATACAGAGTTTCAAAATCTAATGGTATATTCACTCCAAAAACTAAATTTAATCTTGTGTGGATCTCACTCCAATACATTCTGAATTTGGAGCAAGCCCAGAATATGTGGTAATGATTCTCCTCCTCAGAACCGCACTGCCTCCAGCGCACTAACTTGTTGGTTCCCTGAGCTGGAGTTTTAAAATATTTAATAATATTCTTCCAGCAGCGCTCCCTCCAGGACAGGGAAGCAGTTGACGACCACTGAAATGACCAGATCCCTTCCCGTTCATCCTCAGTACTTTCTATTGCCGCTTCCCTTTCCCATTTCTGTTTCACATATAGCGTTTTATTCTTGTCAGTTGTAAGTAGAGCATTGTATATTTTAGATATCATTTTTGGGTAGATAACCGGTATGCCAATTTCAATATTTAAAAAAATGCTTCTTCAGGAGAGTCAAATTTGATATTTTGCAGTTTGAGGTACAGTTATGTCTGACTTGTAAGTATCTATAAAAGTCAGCTGCCTGCAGGTCATATCTATTTTGTATTCCCTGAAAGCTGAGAAAAATGTTCTTTTCTGTGAATGACCAGTAGGTTCTCCTCTCTAGCCAAAATTTAAAAACAGTCGCTTCTGTTGGGGATAAACTCCAAATCAAAAGCACACCATCTGAATAATGTTACCATTTTCTGAATTTGAGTCAAAGTTACAACTTTTTGCCAGATCTTTAAAGTTAGATTCATCCAACAGTTGCCCATTTCACAATGAGTTTCTGTAAGAACCACTGCAAAACAATTAAGCTCTTAAAATAAAAATATATGTTTTGCAAAACAGGAAGGAATTGTGTGACTGAAATACACACAAAATATAGCCTCGTTAATGCTTTAATGGTGTTTCCAAGTACAGCAGCTGAAGCAGGTGTATCACTGTTCTCTTAGATCTTTGTCCTGGTGTCCTTATGTCTCTCCTCTAATCACTCATGCTGTAAAAATGACATTTTGAACTGGACCAAACCCAAAGACCTGACTGGTTTTGGCTCAAAGTCCCCTCAGATCTTCGTCTCCCGTTGAGCGTTACCACATTACCAGCTGTCAGTGTTAAGAAGAATACTTTTAAAATGTATTTAATTACACAACAGTGAAACATTCATTCACATGTTTATGTTCCGTTGCATGGTCCAATTTGTTCTCAATCGACCTACCTGGATAAATAAAGGTTAAATAAAACGTATACAACACTTTTAATTAGTAGTGTATGTTGTAAGCTAAAAAAAATATATATATTTCTTCTTACAGCTTATAATAAAAATGTGTTCAGTGTCAGAGGTAGATATTGTGAAGAAGAGTATTTTTAGGATCGTAGAAAAGACTTGTTGTACTTTCTTCAGTCAATATTTGAATCTTAAACTGTCCATTTGCTCCTTTCAGAGCTACGATCCGCAGTTCTTTCCTGCTTCTGCTCGTGGCCTCCTCCACCTGGCTCTGTGGGCTCATGGCCGTCAACAACAGTGTCCTGGCGTTTTACTACATCTTCAACATCCTCTGCCTCCTCCAGGTGACTGCTCCCTACAACTTTACGCTTGGTTTAATCCTGGTTTAGACCTGGTTTAGACCTGGTTTAGACCTGGTTTAGATCTGATTTAGAGCTGTTTTAGTCCTGATTTAGAGCTGGTTTAGTCCTGGTTTAGTCCTTATTTAGTTTTTAATTTGTCTTTATTTAGTCTTGGTTTAGTCCTGGTTTAGACATGGTTTAGTCCTGGTTTAGTCCTGGTTTAGTCTTAGTTTAGTCCTGGTTTAGTCCTGGTTTAATCTTGGTTTAGTCCTGGTTGTAGTTGTAACCCATGTTCTGTGCTCTTGTTCCAGGGTGTGTGTGTGCTCCTGATCTTCACAGTGTTTAGTCCTGGTTTAATCCTGGTTTAGTCCTGGTTTAGTCCTGGTTTAGTCCTGGTTGTAGTTGTAACCCATGTTCTGTGCTGTTGTTCCAGGGCGTGTGTGTGCTCCTGATCTTCACAGTGTTTAGTCCTGGTTTAATCCTGGTTTAGTCCTGGTTTAGTCCTGGTTTAGTCCTGGTTGTAGTTGTAACCCATGTTCTGTGCTGTTGTTCCAGGGCGTGTGTGTGCTCCTGATCTTCACAGTGTTTAATGCAGAGGTGCAGGAGGCCTGGAGAGCCGTGTGTTTGGGGAAGAAGGCTCCAGGAGAGGAACCAGCCCGACCTCCACAAAACACAGTGAGAACCAGCTTCAGATTTGAATATAATTATTTTATTTTTATATATAATAATGTATATAGGGCTTTATTTTATTCATCCACACCACAGACTTGATGGTGACTTCTCTAGCCACTTCCTTACCAAATGAAAATCCATATTGTTATATCAAGCATTAAGCAACTGTACGAAAGTAAAACTAACAGCAACTAGCATGCTAACGCGCACTCCTCATTATTGGGCAATAAAAGGTTTTTTTAATTAAATGTAGACAGCTCACAGCGGACATATATTGACCTCAAGAGCTTCTTATGCAATGAATTTTGCCCAATTTGACGGAAAAACATCGGTTTGAATGGCCCATATTACTCCATTTTCTGATCTATGTTATAATGTTGTTTCCTCATCAAAAACACACCTGGAGTTGTGTTTTGTTTCATTTACACATGTTTAACGCACAAACCCTGCACATTTTAGCTGAGTTCTTCTCTCAAACAGAAAACACTCTGTTCCACCTTGTGATGTCATTTTATAATACAGGAAGTGCTCCACTGTGTTTTTAACTCCATACACCGTCACAGTAATTAAAGGTAGCTGTTAACTTCAAAACTTCCACTTCATGACATCAAAAGGTGGAACGGAGCATTTTGAACTTTGGAGATGTAGACAGGGTTACTCAAACACGTGTGAATGAAACAAAACGCAACTCCAGGTGTGTTTTTGAGGAGGTAACAACATTATAACGTGGCTTAAACGTCACGAGAATTAATTCAGTGTAATACAAGGCTTTTAAGTTTAAACTAGCCTAAATATTTTAAGATTTATTTCCAAATAAAAAATACAGTTATAAAAAATGTAGGATTTACTCACTCCGTCGTTTGGTACCCTCACCTTTTTCTGACCTGGATGATTCTGGGTGAAAACAACATCGGCTGTATCTCTATAAATATCACCACTTTGCTTCATACGGGATGGGGTTTATCTGGGGAGTTAAAAGTGTTGGTTTCTAGATGTATACTGAAGAGTTAACATTGGCCCTGGGGACAAAATGAGTGTTTTTCAGCGGTAAGAAAAGGTTCGATAGATGCGTTTGGATGAGTTTTAAAGGAAAAAGGTGGACACACTGTAAAATGTAGGTCACGGAGAAGGCCCTCGAGGCAAACTGGAGATATATAATGGATAAGAGGACAAGCAGAAGAGGCAGAGACTACGCACACGTGGCGGTAGTTGACATAAAAAGAGTACAGAAGGCTAGTCATTAAAATAATTGTGTAATCTAGTTGTATCCAGTTGGTCTGTTGGTTTATTCAGGGTAAGTTCAAGTAAGGGGCAGTTTCAGTTTCACTACATCTCAGCTGAAGTCCTGGGTGGGATCTTTTTTTTTTTTTTTTTTTTTTTTTTTACTAAAACATAGTTAACAACATTGTATTTGAGATTTTAAAATGTTGTGTATTTTTGTTTATTTACGTTTATAATTTTACTTCCTGGTTGGACATGGGCAGCAGATGTGATGACGTTATACTCCCAGATGGGGGCAAGAGACGGGTTTTCTTATTAATAACTACTTTTAAATACTTTGCCATGAAATATCCAAAAGGTAATTTCAGAAATGTTGAACCTGATCATTTCTATTTGCAACTAGACCCAAGAACTCACTGTATTACAACAAATATCTGCATTTAACTATATTCATTTTAGCTACCCCCATTTGTATTAAAGGTGCACTGTGTAACTTTTTGGTTGGGGGTCTGCCACCTGCTTGTTTCTATGGATATGTCATTGCTCTGCCTGGAATGTTCCACAGTGTGACATTAAACAGCTCTGCCTTACATTGATTCAATTACAGATGGTTTTATAGCTCAAAAATACCTACAAAAACATTCAAAGCATTCTGACTGTGAGCGGGGTCGCCTCTCCACAGATCTGACCTGGATCTTGGTCTGGTTTGGTCTCCACGATGATAGAAAGGTTTAATGCCATACTATGAAACATTCCAGAAAAAGCAACATCATCACCGTGGAGAAAAGCATTTGATGGACCCTCCACCAAAAAAGTTACACAGTGCAGCTTTAATTATTATTGGCCTATAGAATATTGTGTGCCTTTATTGCCTTTATTTTGTTAAATCAGGGAAAATCGTATTCCTTGTGTGTAAATTTTCCCTTCATTTTGGATGGAATTTTCCGTGTTTGGGGACATAGGTAAAGGGATTCAGTTTTAGAACTCTAGAGCTACTTCCTGTTTCTTTTTTTCTTCTCAACTTTTTCTTCCAAACTGCCCCTTAACTGATGTAAAACAATGAGAAATATTTACCACAGCTACTATCCCACTAAACCAAGTTATAATTAGAAAAAACATCATATGCATTTTAACTTTTGGAATCTAATATAGTTTAAATTTCTGTGTTAATAAAAGAGACGGTACATCTTATCACTGCATCTAAAATGTTTTTGAGAATAACACACACGTTTGTTCTGGAGTTCAAAATCATTTAATTTGACTTTATTTTACAAATGATAAAATTTCAGCCACTTCTGTTGTCTTCTGTCCCAGACCCAGAACCCTTATCACAACGCGTCTCTCCTGGAGCAGAGTGGGCTCCACAGAATCACCCTGGGGACCTCCACCGTCTCCTCTGTCAGCTCGGCCAGGTACGTTTTCATCCAGAGTTATTTTAAGATGTAGTACAATTATATAAGCTATCGAAGTTCCTGATTTACCAGTAAAGAAATGGACATTTGCATTTAAAGGTTCAGTATGTAATCTGCGCTTTTACAGTTTTAAACAAGGTACTACAACAGCAAGGCAAGGGAAGTTTATTTAAATAGCACAGTTCGTACACAAAGTAATTCAAAGTGCTTTACAGAATAAGAAAGACATTAAAATCCCAGTACAAACAAATCAAAACATACAATATCATCATAAAATTAACATTAGAAGAGATTTGAGCCTGGATTTAAACAGTCAAGGTTGAGGTCTGTCTCACATCTTCAGTAAGACCAGGTTTTAGCTGCATAAAACTGAAATACTGACTCCCCATGTTCAATCCAGGTTTAGTTTTGGTTTAGCCTTGGTTTCGTCCTGGTTTAGTCCTGGTTTAGTCCTCGTGTGAAAGTTCTGAACCTCCAGAATTCAGAGGCTGCACGAGCACTGATTATTGGTTTAAATCGTAGGAACTGGCAACCCAAATAACAGATTCATGTGATGCTCATTCTGCTTTCTGATTGGATAATCGTCTTGAGAACCAAAACGTCAAATTCTAACATAAAAAACATCTCCTTCATCTCCAATGTTTTTGTAATTAAGAATACATCAATATTACAATTCTTCTCAGCAAAAGCCATAACTGATTTGAACATGTTTATCTCATATCTGGATACACAGGTCAGACAGGTAATGTTTCTGAAATTGAAAATCTGAATCTTACATACTGTCACTTTAATAAACGTTTATAATAAAAACTAAAGAAGCGTGAGGCAGTGCTCCTGTTTCTTCTGCTCTTGAATGCACTCAAAGTTCACTGGGACAAGGAGCTTCAGCTGGGAACAGTTTGAAGTAACAGTGTTGGATGTTTTCAGAGCAACAGTAATGTCCCTACAGACAAATATATGGCCCACTGCCTGTGAAAACATGGGTCATTAAAGGGCCCATATTCTGCTATTTTCTGATCTACAGTATGTTATAATGTTGTTTCCTCATCATAAACATACCTGCAGTTTTGTTTTGTTCCATTCACTCATTTAGACATGAAACAAAACAACTCCAGGTATGTTTTGGAGGAGATAACAACATTATAACATGGCTTAAAGCTCACAAGAGTCCATTTTGTTTTATGTAGGACCTTTAAATACATATGTTTGATTATGTTCTGCAGAGAAAACCTTCTGGCTCGACAAACCTTGGACCAGACCATCGGTCACACTGGAGCCACAGATCTGGACGTGGCCATGTTTCACCGAGATGGAGGTAAAATACTAAAGCAGGGGTTAGTTTGTTTGTTTGGACATGTACAGAAGACGGACAGAGAATATATGGGAAGGCAAAAGAAGAGATTTATGGATGAAGTGAAAGAGGATATGAGGTTTGTTGGGTTGTAAGAGAAAAAGCAGAGAATTCAGAGTTGATTCTTCAGAAAGGAAATTAGCATGTGTAAATATTAAGCCTGTCACGATTACAAATTTTGAAGCATGTTATGTTGCTGAAGAAATTATAGTCGATAAACGATAATTTTGAAACAAATTTTTCTAGCTGTTTTTATTTGTATATTTTTACCTGCCCAAACTACAAATGTGTTCAAATTAAACCCCTCAGCCTTTTCTGCAGGTCCCAAACGATCATGAAAAATACTTTTACTTTTCAGTCCATTTCAAAAATATAGTGGAGTAGAAAGTACAGATACCTGCTCTCAAATGTAGTGAAGTAAAAGTAAAAAGTATCCACTGTAAAATGTACTTAAGTAAAGTACAGATACCTAAAATGTATACTTAAATACAGTACTTTACTACTTTTACTTCGTTACCTTCCACCACTGGTATTAGTACATGTTACAAATGTGTGTTTTTAGGAGAGGATTCAGACTCCGACTCAGACCTCTCCATGGACGAAGACCGCAGCCTGTCCATCCCGTCCTCAGAGAGCGATGACAACGTCCGACTGAGGGGGCGGATCCAGAGGAGATTCAAACGGACCAATCAGGGAGAGAGGCTGCTCACTGAGCCCGCCCACAACGGCACCAAAGGTAAACACATGTTAGAGTATGGAGTTTTTACGCATCACAGCTAAACCATCCAGGGTATGTGCAGAGAAGCCAAAAATTGTACTCAAAATAATATTACTCAACTAAAAGTACAAATTAGTGGCCCAAGAAATTACTCAAGTAAGAGTAAAATGTATTTTGGAAATCTACTACTCAACTAAGAGTAACTGTTGGGACATAAGAGCTGAACATTAAATCATGCACAAAATCAATAGACACAAAAATGAGAAAAACTACATCATATCTGGAGGAGCGGTGCAAGAATCACAAATGTTCTCAATGGGAAGAGTAACCAAAGCTTTTACTCAAGAGTAAAAGCTTTGGTTAGTACTGTTAGTAATTTCAATGTGGCTCAAATAGATGTAGATTCTCAATGTCCATACTGCCCCCTAGTGGTGTTTCAAGTACATTTTTGAACTAACTAATGTAAATGTATTAGGCTACACTTATTTTGGAGGAAAAGTCTGAAAGCTAGAATGTTTAAAAATATAAATATGACCTGTTTTGATAGACAAGCAGTGTTTACCTCTGAAATTAAAAAAATTTCTCTCTAAAACAAAGATCTTTGAGAAAATGTCAGACAGTCGATATCAGTAAATCCTTATTGATCAATACTGGGCTCATGCTGCAGCTGTGTCATGTGACCTCACAGGGAGGTCATGTGATCTTGTGGTAAAAACACTAAAGACAGATGGTCTGTTCAGGTCAATGAGCGTCTGTTTTGATTGACAGCTGACTGAGACAGATGACATTTAAAGGACAATGCTGCAAATCTAATATGAACTTATTGATTTAGTATTGGTTTGGTCTGGTCCTGGTTCAGGCCTGGTTCTGTCCTGGTTATGCTCATCTACCTCTGGGCAAGTCCTGGTTTAAACCCAATTTATAGTCCACGTTTATAAAAAAAAATAATAATAATACGGCATTTGATTTATAAAGTGCGTGTTTGGACACACAAAGGCACTTTACATTTATACTTTACTTTATTCATCCACTCCATTCTCGGTGGAGGCTTTTATTGTAGCCATAGCTGCCCTGGGGTAGACTGACGGAAGCAAGGCTGCCAATCTGCACCATCGGCCCCTCCCCACATTCATACTAGACAATGTGGGGAGAGTGTATTGCCTCAGGACACAACAACAGTTTGCACTAGAGCCGCTGCTGCCCGACTGGTATACCCAGTGGTCTAACTGGGTCCGGCCTTGCTTAACTTCTGAGATCTGATAAGATCAGGCTTTGATGGGCAGGTGTGGTCACATTTATCCATTCTATGCTTTTGTATTACTGTGGTGTCATTTTTGTCATTCGGCAATAAAACTCAGAAAAGCAATGGTTGATGTTCAAACTCCATCCACAAGGGGTCAGCGCAGTGTAATTAATAGATTACACTTCAATATTTTCCAGCTGTACCTCCTTTAGTCCTGTTTTAGACCAGATTTAGTCTTGGTTTCACGTGGTCCATGTCTGTCCTTCGTCCTGGTTCACATTTGGTCTGGTCCTGGTTTAGTCTTCAGCGTTTTCACGTCATCTCGCCATCATCATCCTCATGAGGTCCAGCCAAGTCCTAAGTCCTGGTTTTGTTATAGACCTGGATGGGAACGACCTGCTCTCCTATTGGCCAGCGCTGGAGCAGACCGATTCAGTGCAGAAGTGGGGCTCGGAGCGCCCCCTGGGGTCCGACGCCGCAAACAACAACACGGAGGCGGTTTTAACCAGTGGAGACGAGAGCGCGACGCAAGGACACAGGCACCGAAAAGGTCTGGACCTGTCAAGAGTTTCTGGGAAAACTTCAATTTTTATATCTTTTACCATCAGAAGCGACTTAAAATGAGTGGACAGTTGTTTTTTTTAGCTTTTATTCATGCTTCTTTTATTAATTTTGTTTATAAGGTTGCATTGCTCTGAGCATAGGAAATCACTCTGTTAAAATTTTCCTCTATTATTACGTCATAGGTAGGAATTTTTAAGTCCATAAATCATTGCATCTTTCAAGAAAAACAACGATACATAAAAAAAAGCTGAATATGTGTTCTTTAACAGTTTCTGGCTTGATGGTTTTATTGGACAGGACAGCTGTAGCGTGAAATGGAGAGAGAGAGGATAGAGACATTCAGCAAACAGTTGTGGCCTGGAGGTGAACCCAGAACAACCACGGACAAGCACTAGAAAATTTCACAGAAGTCCAAATTCCTGAAATATTTGGTTTCCAGGACTAGACCAAGACTATAAGGCAAAACAGGACTAAAATTGGTCTAAACCAGGACTAAATCATGGGCCTAAACTAGGTCAAAAACCAGGACACAGTACAGTTTAAGAGGGATCCAAGTGAACCTAACTAAACCTTTTTTAACCCAAATCTAAATTAGAATTAAATTTTTCTTTTTGTTTTGGTTCAGTTACATTTTTTTCATGTATGTTGCAGTGTGCACCGAAATTCTTTGTCTCTTCATAGGCCACTCCCTTTGGTCTGAACAATAACCTCAGATATAGGCTGGTTTATTTCCCTGAAGACAGGACTGAAGGGCAGCTTTTAATCACCACGTTTCAGTGGAAAACCCCAATACTCTGAACAAACATAAAGCGGGACACAGCCGCTACAGCCTGCCCCTGTCCTTCTACTTAAACTGTATCTGCGCAGTTTGATTTAACAGCCTCAAAAAAATCGCTCTTTGGTTGCTATGACACTCGCTGCTGGAATTCCAAATATGGAACTCAAAATTCGCTATAACTACTACCCTTAGTGAGCTTCATTTGACTGGAGCCAAACGCTATGGGTGACCTCACACTCCCTTATTCCTTTTTTTCACACAGTCTGTGTGCTGCCTGCAGTATATGCTGGCCATATACTGAGAGTGAGAAAAACTTGAATGTGCAGGTTAAAGGTGCACTGTGTAACTTTTTGGTTGGGGTCCATCACCTGCTTGTTTCTATGGATATGTCATTGCTCTGCCTGGAATGTTCCACAGTATGACATTTAACGGCTCTACCTTACATTTATTCAATTACAGGTGGTTTTATGTCATTCTGGCACTGGGTGGGGTATGAAGATAGAAAGGTTTAATGCCATACTGTGAAACATTCCAGACAAAGCAATAACATCTCCATGGAGAGTGCACCTTTAAGGCTCTGGCAGCCCAGATTCAGTTGCGATTGTAATACCTAAAGAGTGCAGGCTACATACAGTACCTTTAATGCAGTTTTTTTTTCTCCTCAGGGATCTTGAAGAACCGCCTGGGCTGCCCCCCCACCCTCCAGGGCCTGTCCTCGATGGGGCGTGTCCCGAGCGAGCTGAACTGGTACCGGACCTCCACTCTGGGTCACCGCGGGGTCCCCGCAGCCTCCTACGGCCGCATGTACTCCGCTACAGCTAACGCTGCTAACTCTGCTAACACCGGCTCTCTCTCCCAACCCGCCTCCCGCTACTCATCCAGGGAGCACTTGGACTCTCTGGCTCGGAGACAGCTGTCCAGGGACCCTTTAGGACGGCAGACTGTGGGTGGGTCCCGGGACAGGCTGGACTCACGGGGGTCCAGGGACAATTTGGATCTACTCCCCCGAAGACGTGAGCTCAACTTGGGCCACAACACTCTGGGAAGTCTGGGGTTGGAAAGATCGTCCAGGGAGAATCTATCAGCGTCGCGTGACAGACTGGACAACCACCACACTTCCAGAGAGGACTTGGGGGTGGATGGGTACCTGGGTGGGTTGAGTAGGAGGAACACAGCGTCAAGGGAGCATCTAGGGGGCGCTGTGACGAGCAGTAGGTCCAGGGAAGGGCTGGACCAGAGCAGGGAGTGGTTGAGAACGCTGCCCCCGAGACAGACTTCGCACCCGGAGCCACCCCTCTCCGCCTCGCCCCCTCCTCCCATCACAGAGGAGCAGGACCTGCCTCCACCACCATGTGAGTACAGGGATTATTACACAAGAATAAGTTTTAAAGGTCCTATATTACGCAAAATTGACTCTTGCGAACTTTAAGCCATGTTAGAATGTTGTTACTTTATCAAAAACATACCCAAAGTTGTGTTTTGTTTCATTCACATGTTTGAGTAACACTTTATTATTCATGTTTACATCTCCCAAACTCAAATTGCTCTGTTCCACCTTGTGATGTCATGAAGCAGTATTTTTCAAATTAACAGCTACTTTTACATTTACTTCAACAGAAATTGGCAATTCCACAGCTGAAATTATCCAAATGATTCTAGTGAATGTGTATAGAGTTTAAAAATACAATGGAGCACTTCCTGTATTGCAACATGACATCACAAGGTGGAACAGAGTGTTTTACTGTTTGAGAGGAGAACTCAGCCTAAATTAAATATGCAGGGTTTGTGTGTTAAACATGTGTGAATGAAACAAAACGCAACTCCAGGTATGTTTGTGATGGAAAACAACATTATAACGTCACAAAAATAGCGTAATATGGGCCCTTTAAAGTATTAAAGGTTAGTGTTGTCATAATACTAAAATTTCAAACTTGATTTCGATGCTAAGTAGAGATAGACCAATATAGCTGACCTGCTGCCTGAAGTGTACACTCCTAAAGGGGTGAGGTTGTAGTAATTTAAATTAATTTGGGGCCTTATATAATCAACAGAGCCCATCGGTTTCTCTTATACAATGGTATCGACATCGGTCATGAAAAAAACAAACTCAATCTCTAATACTGAGGAATAGACTCGATACTCAATACTGATTTGATGCTACAATGATAATTAAAAACACTCTTTCTTTAGACAATAGAATGGGATTTTCCACATTAAATCATAGTACTTTCTTTTATATTTCGATGTAACCTTATATCTGTGTAATCCCTCAGTCGTCCATGGAGGTTCCATAGTCGTCCAAGGGTGTATACTAGTATAAAAAAACTCAAAAATCAAAAATCAAAAATCAAACGTGATTTTCAACATTAAATTATAGTACTTTTCAACATTAAATTACTACTCCATTGTGCTCCATGGGTGTATACTAGTCTATGTGCTCTTACACAGCTCAAGATCATTCTAAAGCTATTCAGGAAAGGTTAATTTCTGTCCTGTGAATGTGACTTTTTTTAAGTATCGATACTTGCTCAAATGAGTGCTATCTAATCCTTTTATATTTTATTTTGCGTTGCATGATTTATGGTGTGCTCCCTCCACCCCCAGCCCTTCCAGATACTGTATAAAGTCCTTGCCTTGTAACCCATAAAGCACCTTGTTACCTCCCAGGCCCCTCTCTGGATATCCTCTCTTCCATCTTGGCCTCGTTTGGCTCCACTGTTCTCCCAGAGACCAACAGTGTCTCTGAGCTCTGTCCCCACTCGGAGTAAGTCCAATGTCCCCAGCACGAAACCGCTCCTGTCTCTCCTGTCCTGTCCTCGAGTCCTTCTGTAGACACTGTTTTCTCCCTTCTTCTTCTGCTTATGCTATGCTCACTAGCTTCCTAAATAGTAGTAGTTTAGTTACTTCTCCAGTCTTGTATGCCCTATCCTTGGAATTCCTTCTTTTCTATAAAAACATAAAACTGTGTATTCTCAAATGTCTTTTTAAAGTTTCATATTCTGTAGAGCTGTTTCTTGTAGTATGGTTTTAACTTTCTATTTCCATGGAGACCTGCCACCTTGAGAAAAACACATACTGTATCTTTAAAGGGCCCATGTTACACTATTTTCTGATCTCTGTTAAAATGTTGTTTCCTCATCAAAACTATACAAAGAGTTTTGTTTTGTTTCATTCACACATTTAACGCACAAACCCTGCATATTTAGGCTGAGTTCATCTCTCAAGCAGAAAACACTCTGTTCCACCTTGTGATGTCATGTGGTAATACAGGAAGTGCTCCACTGTGTTTTTAAACTCCATACATCTTCACTAGAATCAGTTGGATTATTTCAGACCTGGAATTACCAATCTCAACTGAACAAAAGGTAAAAGGAAACTGTTAACTACCACCACATGACATCACAAAGTGGAACAGAGCATTTAGAGCTTGGGAGATGTAGACAGACTAAAAATAAAGGATTACTCAAACAATTGTGAATGAAACAAAACACAACTCCAGGTATGTTTTTGATCAGGTAATAACATTATAACATGGCTTAAAGCTCACAAGAGTCCATTTTGTGTAATATCGGACTTCTAAAACTATTTTCTTTCATAATTTAATACTTTTCTCTTTTGCTTAAAGTTGCAGTGTAAAATTCTACAGTTGCTAAAAATCAAGTTGATTATAAAATTGCCTAACGAGTCTTCAGTGTCAAATATTCCATTATCACCACTAAATGTCACCAAAGCACACACTGCACCTTTAATGCACATAGTGATTTTTATATTTTACTAGTAGTAGAAGTAGTAGTACTATATTCTATTTTCTAGTATTTTGTCCTTTCCACGTGGCAACCAAATAAGCTATAATTTACTTTTTCTCTCTTTCAGAGCCCACAGAAGTGATGGACAGTCCTAATTTCTTGCCTTTTCCCTTTACCTTTTGGGACAAATATGGATTGGACTTTTTAGAGGAAGGTCACGTGACTATCCTGAAGCACTGATGCATTGTGGGAAACCGAGTCCTTAACCAGAAGTCTACAAACAATAACCTTACGGGACAAACCAACCTGTTACTACCTACAAACTTGACCAGAGAACACCCAGATTTGGAAACAATGTTGTAAATAACATTTTTATACGTTTTTTAACTTTTTCATTGGAGATTGGGGTTCAAAATCTCCTGTGATTTTTTTTTTTTTTTTTTCATTTGAGACATTTTGGTGGCAGCGAGTGAAGTGTTAGTCAATTTCAGGAGAGACCACTTTGTTTCTCCTTTAAATAAAGAAAAAAAAAGAAAATTCAAAATGATGATTGAAAATGTCCTCTGCCCTTTAAGATATCTGTCACAGCGCAAGGGAACAGCCAATGAAGATTTAGAAAGGAAATATCAACGACGTGATTGTAAATACAGGACCCAGCTTCACTACAGTAATGAGCAACTTGAATGTGAAAAGAGTCATTTTGGATTTGATAAATTTTCTTGCTTTGAGTTTTGCATATTTTAATCTCATCTCATCCAAATGACAGAAAACATTTTGTCTGATTTTTTTTTTTTTTGTTACTAGAAAATTATTGTAATTTAATGTACCCCAAAATGTCACTTAATCCAATGGACCACCCCACATTTATGGCCTTTCTGAACCATGCGCCCATGTACTAATAACAGTGTTAAAATTCTTCAAAAGCTGGTAGAATAAGATACACGCCCGTAGTAGAACGTCATTAAAAATATACTCTTAAGAAGTTATAATTATTAAAATCCCTGGAACAGTATAATGAATGGACATTTTCTCAGTAATTCACATTTTAAGGTCTTGCGTTTCCTGCTTCACTGTCAAATAATTAACAAAATGATATGTACAAACTTGATAAACCAAATCTTTTTTTATTTATCTTATATGACCTCTGCACCAGTGTTTTACTTTTCACTTTTATAAATGGACACTTATTTTAAGTATTTTTTTCCATATTCCTATCATGTACAGAGTAAAGATTATTTATTTAGAATATTATTTATTTATTTATTTATTTATTTATTTATTTATTGCCTATTTGTACACAATTTTTTTATTTATTTATTTATTTATTTTCTATGAAATTCTACTTGTTATGGTACTTTGACTTTATTTGAACAAACTCGGGTTTGGGAGAAATGATGATTATTATGGGATGGTGCTGTTCCCTGACGCCTCAAAAACAGAGATTAAAATGTTCCCACAGATTCCTGTTTTGTGTCGTGAAAAATATGATTTGGGATAAAAGCAGAAGTCCTTATGAGTCTAACGTGTATAAAGTAGGTATGGACCGATCCAGCGTTTTCATCTCCGATACCGATACTAAGGCTTTAAGTATCTGCCAATACTCGATATCAACCGATACCAGTGCAGAGACTGAAAATATACTATTTACCTTACAAAAATATATAGTTTGTCAGTTATGTAGCTCTTACTTATCTCTCTAAGTAACAACAGAACAATTTTATATCAAAATCTCAAACATTTTAAGACTTTCTGGACCAACTACAACCAGAGTCATATGGTCTTATTAATTCAATAGTCTTATTAACTCAGTTTATACGCCCAACCAGGATATCGGAAGAATCAATATTTCAATACCAGTATCAGATCGGTGCATCCCTAATAAAGTTTGAATAATATACTCCAAATACAGTATAAGGAAAATGTCAAAAATAAGTGCTCTCAACATAAGATAATGTTCCAGTTCCTTTATTTTATTTTGAGACATAAAGAAGTGGCCTGTTTCCTTTTAATTCAATCCGCTACAGAAAATGGCTTTTACGAAAAGCCCCAAGGTTTAGGCTACTCATTGTCTGTTTATAACATTGATAGATTAGCCAAAACAGGTTTGTTTAAAGGTGCATTAAGTAACTTTTCTGCTGGAGGGCCCGTCAAACACTTTTCTCCATGGAGATGTTGCTTTGTCTGGTACATTTCACAGTATGGTATTAAACCTTTCTGTTGTCATGGAGACCAAACCAGACCCAAGTTATGGGTCAGATCTGTATAGATGCAATCCCGCTCACAGTCAGAATGCCGTTTTTGAGCAATAAAACCACCTGTAATTGAATAAATGTAAGGCAGAGCTGTTTAATGTCACACTGTGGAACATTTCTGGCAGAGCAATCGCATATCCATAGAAACAGGTGACAGACTCCAGCCAAAAGTTACACAGTGCACACGTTTAACCAGAATCAGGAGTAAAATGTTGAATGCGTCACTAGACGGCGATGCTGTTCTCCACGTTGGAGGGGAGGAGGTAGGTGTATGGCACTGGGAGCCCCTTGTTTCTCTCTGTGATGGCCTCCTCCAGAAAACACAGTTCAGCCTGAAACTCCTGCATCATGTGGGTCACAGCTGGATCATCGAAACGCTCGTCTGTGTACGTGCCCAACGGAGTCTGCACACGTCAAAAACACACTCAGAACCAGCGTCATGGTAACGCAATACACACCATACAACAGTAAGTAGTACTACATGGTAACAATACACAACATACAACACAAACTACTGCATGGAATACACAACATACAAGAGGAAGTACTAGTACTATGTGGTAACATAATACATAACATACAGCAGAAAGTACTGCATGGAAGCCCAATACACAACAAACAAGAGGAAGTACTATATGGTAACAATATACAACATACAACACAAGCTACTGCATGGAATACACAACATACAAGAGGAAGTACTACATGGTAAGAATACACAACTGTGTACGTGTGTGTGTGTGTGTGTGTGTGTGTGTGTGTGTGTGTGTGTGTGTGTGTGTGTGTGTGTGTGTGTGTGTGTGTGTGTGTAATACTAACCGCATCTGAATATTTATCACTCAGGACCCAGGCGATAGCGGCAAACTTGGCGGTGTCTCCCACCGTGGGCAGAGCGTCCAGGAGTGTCTGTGTGGAGGACTGGCCTTTGGTGGAGGGAGGACGACTCACCAGGAGCAAACTGACGTTGGGAATCCAGGACTGATAGTCAAACTGCAGAACATGATGATGATATTAGTGTGTAGACCGAGTCCTTCAGCTCGTGTCACGTCATTATGTGCTCACATGGATGATGGAACTGAAAGAACTGGCTTATTTAACACCAAAACTAATTAGAAGATTAGAGTATTTAAAATAAACGACAGTGGTCACCAGAGGAGACACTGATGTGTTGGAAAATCAAACTTGTACTATAAGCACAAATCTGAGAGAAGACCAAGTCCCTCCTTGTGG
The DNA here is from genome assembly GCA_029959045.1 of Taenioides sp. WSHXM2023. Lineage (NCBI taxonomy): Eukaryota > Metazoa > Chordata > Actinopteri > Gobiiformes > Gobiidae > Taenioides > Taenioides sp. WSHXM2023. The sequence goes on from CM057086.1 coordinate 28,677,861, forward strand.
AAAGGTTTCAGTGTTACAGTAAGATATATGAAGGAAATTTGAAAATCATTGAAAGTTATAGAAACTGCAGAAGGTGCTGGAGCTCAGGTGTTTCCATGAGCCGTACCAGAGACTGACCTGACCATTGTTAACTGCACCGTGTTGGGCTGAGGCGGTGAAGATTGCCATGGTGAGGAACTTGACCAGATCCTGCACAGAGCTGAAGCTCTGAGGGATACCTGTGGATGAAGTCTTCAGTGTCAGACTGTGGTTCGTTTGAACGAATAGGACCTGCTGTGGAGAACATAACCCACCTGATGCTTTGTTTCCCAGAAAGCCATGGGTGAAAATCTCACTGATCCAGTCCTGCAGCTCTGAGTCTCTGTGCACCTCTGTATTTGAGGGGTAGTAGTGCTCCACCACGGACTGCACGAAGCTGGAGACAAGAGGATTTATTCATTTATATGGACGTTACATATACGGCTTAATGTGCTATAACTGCTGTCATCTGGAGTAGTGGTTTCCAACTGGTCAAGTCATCTAAAAGTTTAAATAAAATCGTAAAAATCTCAAATATATGCTTCTTATAGAAACACTGCAATTGCTGTGGTCACTAATGACCACAAGACCAATTGTATTTAAATTTGTTTTTGAAACAATTGGTTGTTTTCGTGTAAACCTCAAATAGTGATTTTTCATTGTTCTTCATGTACGTTGTAAAAAAATTTTCCAAATGGAACGGAATAGAAATGAAAACCTGTTTATAATGGCCCAGAGCCTGAGGCCATCGTCTCTGTAGTAGAAGTTTGGCACAGAGTCCAGCCCCCGAGAAGAAATGTTTTCCGGCAGACAAAGGGCGCTGTAGGTCAATTCTGACAGACAATTCTTCATTAGATCCACCAGACCTGCCTGTCCTAAAGAGGTCTGAGAATAAACACGTCTTTAGAACAGCAATATCCACTGGTTTAAAATATAAAGTTTAAAATATAAAGAGCCTCACCAATGACAAAATCGCATCAAACAAAAAGCCGCGTGATTTGATGTTCATCGGGAGAGTGTCTCGGAAGTGCGGTATAAGGAGCTGCACATACAGATACAATGAGTCTACAAAAAGAAGTTTCCTTCCCAAAATGAACCACAATAATCTAAGAAGAGACAACCACATAAAATGTTAAACCAATGAAATAGCCCTGTCCTCGACATTATACAAGGTTCTTCTGTGGAGTTTAACAGTGGTTAAATCCAGGCGCTTTGGATCATGTTTCAGGCACAAAACTGCACCGAAACACTGGCGATGGCCTTCACTAATGTTCTGCAGATGTTTGGAGCTTCATTACACGTTATGAACATTGTGTTTGGTTAAAGGAAGACATGTTGTTTTCAGATATTTCTTTGGCTTATTGATCCATGAATTTCAACTTTTGACAAACATTTTAAATGAGTGGAATATTACATGTTGAGTAAACTGAGACTAAAACAAACGCTCGTTACAGTAAAGTATTTTTTTTCAGGCAGCAGTGAGAGATGTACCTTGTAGATGGGGTGCACTGATGAGAGGTTGCGCAGCGTGGCTATGGTAAAGACCTCCACCAGCAGGTGTGTGTTCATCAGGTGATGGACAGCCTGGTGCTCCATTATAACTGTACTATTGATGAACATCTTGGCCAGCAGCCAGTCGGTCTCCGAATCACTGGGCAGGAAGATCGGGTTGTCCTCCGCAGGTTTTTGGTACAGCTGCAGTCACCACAGATGAAGACATGATGTTGTTTAGACAGTGTAAATCCATCTCACCCACACACATACATGTGTAGCATGAATGTGTAGTTTAATCGCTTGCCATCCGGGAGCGTCTGACCCTAAGAAAAATCATTACAGAGTTTTGACCTCTGACCCTTCTACTTCCACGTTGCCGGTCTGTGGCAGGGGAGCTGCGCCTGAAGCATCGAGAAGAGCTGGTAAGACCAACACTAAAGTCTGTAAGAAATCTCGAGATTTGGTCTGATGATCTAAGCCTCACTTTAGTGCTGCTTTTGGCAGCTGCTTCACATCCATAAATAAGTGCATTCTGCAAGTGAAAATGTTTGAGTGCTTCTGCTCCTGTGGCTATTGAACCGTTGAATTAATTGTTTGCTCTACTTCCAACATATTCACATAGCACTTGGATTAAGGAGCCTCTGACGGGGACCTGTAAAAACTGTGAACAGCAGGATAACCCGTGTGGAACGCTCCAGATCAGTGGAAGAGCCAGGGCCAGAGTGTGGCAGGGAAAGAGTTTATATTTTATTACTACTGCTTTGAAAACCACATGTTATTATCTCATCTGCCCTGGTTGGTCTCAGTCTGAGCTCATGTTCACGGTCACTTTTATTTAAGTCACCTGTGTCTGTGTGGTTTGCTCCATTATAAACACATGGACACACTATAGACTGAAGGAGGCAGTATGACAAGGCACAGAGAAACTCACACACCTGAGTGACTCTGCCGCCCATAGCCCACCCCCAAAATAACGTCGTTGTAGGAGGGACTGGCTGGTCAGACATGAACCGTGTTCTCTCCACACTGTGAGAGGAACTGTGTACCTGGATTGCGATGGGCTTGAGCTGCTTCTGAGAGTTCATGTAGAGCAGACACAGACCAGGAGTCACATGCAGAGGTCTCCCGTTGTAGGTTCTTGGGGAAATTCCCTCAAACTTCTTTGCATCATAAAGGAAGATGTTTCCTGCCTATGGATCACAATAACAACCGCACAGACTCAGAAACAGAAACAGTGTAAACTAAAGTTAGACAGTATTAACCTGCTGTACACCAGTGTAGAACCAATGACAAAACATTTTATAATTATGTTTCTATGGATGAAAAGTGCATTTACTCTTGAGTTTGTGGGATTCACAAGTATTGGCCCCATAATGTTTCTACAATGGCAGTGATAGACCAAAGTGTGGCACAGCGCCACAGAACCAAAACAGAGCGCCACAAATTCATTCTGCCACAAATTCTGCCACAAATTCATTCAAATTCATTCTGCCTCTTTTTTTCAACTCGAGTCATTCTTACTCATGAGAGAGACAGACAGACAGAGAGAGAAAGAAAGAAGAGAGAGTGAGACAGACAGAGAGAGAAAGAAAGAAGAGAGAGTGAGACAGACAGAGAGAGAAAGAAAGAAGAGAGAGTGAGACAGACTGAGAGAGAAAGAAAGAAGAGAGAGTGAGACAGACAGATCTATCTATCTATCTATAATATAGATAGATATATATAATATATATATATCACACTGACGGACACTGAATGGTATTAGTCTGTTTCTACATTAGTTTTGAGTCAACACCTTTAACGCGGTCTTCAGGGTGTGGCCTTCATCCAGAAAGGGCTGCACCATCTCGTTGGTCACAGGAAAGTTCTGTGGAAGCTGTTTGCAGCTCTGGATCGACATGGGGTTGAATCCATTCAAAAACTGTGAGCCGTAAAAATCATCTTCTTTCCAATGATCAGCCACATATTCTGCAGAAGGAGATCTGAGTGAGTGTGCTCATACAGACACACAGACACACTGACACACACCAGACCACTGTGTACCTGATATGGCTGTCTTCTTAAACCAGAAGATGTTCCTCATGTCCTCTTCCTTCTCCCATCGCTCTTGTGATCCCAGCAGACCTTTGATCTTCAGTTCAATTCCTCTGACATTTCAGAGACAGAGTCAGAGTCCTGCAGTGTGTCTGTGTTCTAATGTTTGTGACTATGTGCTTGTCATGAACTAGTTTCTTCTAGGCCAGAATACTCAGAATATGAAAAAGATCTCAAAGGGACTTTTCCTGGTTAAACAATAATTACATAAATAATATTTCTCCACCTTTCGGGGGGGGCCTCTCTTCTCAGCTCAAGCTGCCTAAACACTCAAAGAGTTTCACTGCCATTCTTTAAATCTACAGCAGGGGTAAATGTTCCTGTGACTGTCTCAACTAACTTCTCAAGCATTTGTAGTCCATATATACTCATTTACAAGATGATTTCTGAAATACTTTTACAAGAGCCACACTACTTATGTTTCATCTTAGTGACTTGTGCATTGGTTTGGCCAAGAAACTCACATTAAGTTTTGGCTTTGTGTGGACTCAAACTCACGGACTGGAGACCTCTGCATTTCCAGTGGGAGTTCCTCTGTGGTCTTATAGTGACAGCAGTGGGGCAGTCCTTCTTCAAACACACTGAAGCTGCACAAACACAAGGACAAGGTTATATCAGAGCTCAGACGGTACCACACCCACAGAGGCCAGTGCCAGTGTATCCTGGCCAATAGAAACTGGCTCTGGTTCAGCTGTGTGTCTGATCTGGTCCTAGTGAGGTTTCTAAGTTTAAAATTTATTCATTTTGTTTAGAAAAAAAAAAATCATGCTTTTCCTTTAACTTTAGTTTCTCTGTGGAAATGAAGCGTATGTGGAGAAACTCAAAAACGTCAATTTGTGAAATACAGGATGAAGTGAAATAAATGTAGAAAAAGCAGTACAATAAACTGGAGTAGTGTTGTGTTTATTGTAGTTTTAGCCACATCTCATAGCAGCACAAACTTTGAATTACTGAACGTCTTTTTGTGAATTGCTATGATCGACTTTATGATTTAAAAAGTGTAATTCAGGTACAGTTTAGATGTTATTATTAAGAAAACATTTGTAATCCCTATCCCTGCCCTAGCGCTCCCAGGAGAACCAGTCGGGGTAACAAAGCCAAATGAAACATGCTTTTGCAATTGGGAGCAGGAATGGTACTTTATGAAGATGTGCGAATGGTCACTGGCGAATCTCCCTGTTTTCAGACGGGTGTGATTGACAATCAGGGACATGAATGGTCTGTTCGTATCGGAAAAATAAAGGGAAAAATTATCACCCTAAAGGGGCTGAAAAACATGCTGGATTTCTACAGAATCATGTGCCACAGAAAAAAACAAATCTGACTGGACGATCATGTTTGACCAGCCATGAGACACAAAAAAAAAAAAAAAAAGATAAAACTGATACCCGTCTTTATAAAAAAAAAATACAGAGAGATGTCATTGTGGATTTGTCAGGCAAACATTTCTGACTTTGAGTTTATATGTTTGAGTTTTATTTTGGATTATATGTTTTGCATCTCCTATTTGTGGAACTATTAACGAACAATCTGTTTCAGAGTAGCTGCCCAGTACATGAGGTATTTGATCCAGGGTCAAGTCCCAGTCTTGTCTGGGTCTGGTGTAGTTCTGGTCCTGGGTCAGAACTTACATGAAGCACTCCTTTTTCTCCGTCATCTCTTGTTTGCGATGGGCCTTCAGCAGAGAATGTTTTTCCTCAAACACCTTTGTGGCTGTATCACAAAACGTGTGTTTATGTATTATGTTATTGTAATAATATTTTCATATGTTATTGAAAACATAACAAAAGACTCAAAACCCATGTGCAATTAACAGCTATCAATTAAATTTGTGATACAAGGTGGTCAGGGTGAATTTTCAACAAAATGGCAAATTTTGGGAAAAATAAATAAATCTAATTTTCACACACATGAATTGATTTGAATGGACCCACTGAAGCTGTGCACATGCAGATCTCAGAGCTGAACACAATAATATGCAAATTAAGCCTCAATCTAAGGAAATGTATCTCCAGTGTCTTCTTAAAATATTATTTTAAAAAATTCATAAGAGAAAACTGTTTGTCGTGGACTTGTGAAATTGTTTATTTGTGATGCCACACATTGTGACAAAGTCACAGGACTCGAGCTGTTACTTTTAAAATAGAAAAAATAATGGTCAAAAATATTGAAAAATGACCCAGTAGCGCCACCTCAAAATTCAAAATACATTGATTCATATTAGGCAGAACCTGTGCAAGTCCACAGTCTGTGTCTGTGCATTAAAGCTCTGCTCCTCACACCCACAGCCCCTGAATAAAATCTGCCAACTGTACGAGTGTTTAAACTTTTGAACTGATTAACCTTTATCCTAAAGAACAATGAAATGTTTTATTTGAATAAGGTATTTTTCACTGAAGACAATAGTAAATAAAAGGTTTAAAGTAACAGTGACGGATGTGAAAAGTAATAACATTAGTCATATTATAATCAGTCCAACATTAAAGAAGGTTGAGCTGTAGTGTTCAGTTATTCAGTGACTCTAACTCACGTTTGGCTTCACGGAGCTCCACGCGCTCCCCTCTGGAGATCCAGCGGTAACAGGGAAACAGCACAGTGGCGCCCTCTGGCGTGCTCACACGCACACTGCGGCAGTACCACAGGTTCTCAGGCAACAGCATCAGAGCCTCTTTGTCCAGTCGCACCAGCAGCAGAGAGCCCAGGGAGGAGGGGGTCTTCACAGTGTATGTCCTGCTCTGAACGCAACATGATTCTTACTTTATAGACATACAATTCACAAATAAATAGACTGTAGTCCACTCTGTGCCTGGACCTGTGAGCAGGACTCCAGGAGATACTGTAGAAAAACTCTGCCCTGAATCCTTTGTCCATACTATAATGATTGTCCAGCAGATGACACTGTTGTCCCCCTCACCAGTGTTTTAACAATTTTGTTGTGTTACGAGACTCACCTGCCAAATTATTGTGAGTTTAAAAAAAAAAAAAAAAAAAAAAAAAAAAAAAAAGAATGGTCCGCTCAGAGCTTTAGTTCATATTCAGATATTATTACATGTCTTTAATATGTAACAATCAGGTGTGGATACTCACTGTACCAGCCACAAAGTCCCTCCCCCATCCGTCCAGCTCAGTCTTCTTACTCTGGCCCTCGGTCCCGATCAGGGTCACAAAGATGTGGTCGTAGGTCCCGGCGTAGGCCATGTCTCCAGTGCTCACTTCCACCTGGTAATTCTCCATGTTCCTCCAAATTTTGACTCACCTTCACAACAACACACACCTTTTGAACATCACACACTATAGAGTGTGTGCAGTCACGTGACAGGAAGTTGTCAATCCGCCATATTGACGGTCTAATCGTGACTGACCGCCAGTGCTCTAGTGACAACAAGAAGCCGTCTTTTACTCATACTGACTTCACTAATCACCTAGATAGTAATCAAAGAAAAGATATGAGGACAAGCTTGCTAATCTGAACATATCGGACCCCTACAGTGTGCCCCAGGTCCTTTTTACAGCCCTAACAGCGGTAGATTCTGTCCCAGACCTTCAGTGGCCAGATATTTACAACTATCTAATAAATTTCCCATCACACTTCACCGGGGAGTATAAATTTATAGTAACCATTAAATGAATAATAAATAAATATATAATAATACAAACATACACTAGAAAAGCACTCAGCGCAGACCTCCGCCAAGCCCCATTTAACGCAATGCTAATGAAATTTTCAAAGTGATCCAGAATCCAGGATTTCTTCTGGATCATCACCAAAATTTAATCATCTGTTGGATTTACCATTCGGAACATTTCCTGCAAATTTCATCAAGATCCGTCCATAACTTTTTGAGTTATCTTGCTAACTAACAAACAAACTAACTAACTAACTAACAAACAAACAAACAGACAGACACAGGCGAAAACATAACCTCCTTGGCGGAGGTAATGATATGTTAAAACTTTGTGAATAAAGACCAATAAAGTGATAGCTATGTGCAAAAACATACAAAAACACTGCAACATCTGATAGTTACACTGTATTAATAGTAATTAAGTCTTCTTGCTTACAAATGTGAAACCACTCAATGTGATTGACCTACTAGTAAAACTGTAAAGATCAAATCAAACCACACCTGATATGAAGTGTCTGCTACAAAGCCTGGAGTGTTTGGTTGGTTCCCAGGGCTTGTCAGCAGTTTTATGATGGGCTCGTCTAATCGCAGCAATCCACCTACTTCTGCGGTCAGGATCAGACTCAGCAGGAATCCTGTACAGCTGAATGTTTTTATCTTTGTCCCTTGTCTGAGAACACTGATAGGCACAACATTTCTCGGGCATTTTGGGACTTTATGACGCGTAATTTAGAATTGGACAGTGTGTTTACTATGGCGGCCTACGGAGATCTGGACCGCCGGAAGTGGATCAGGGGAAACCTGTGACGTCAACTGCATACACTCTATAGGGACCCTATTGTCATGACTGGTGCTCCCCTCCCTCCTTTCCCCTGTGTGTGTGTGTGTGTGTGTGTGTGTGTGTGTGTGTGTGTGTGTGTGTGTGTGTGTGTGTGTGTGTTTGTGGGCAGAGTCTCCTGGGACCTGTATCTCTCCTCACCTGCTGTGCTCCACTCCTGAGACTCATCATCCAATCATCTCCTGCAATAAAGACCCTGCTCACCAGTGAGACGCCGCCAGATTGTTTTCCATCTTATGCACGGTGAACTTCCAGGCTCTTCTCTACTGAGTTTTTTTTACATTTCCATGTTTTCAGCTGAGTATTTTCCACTTACCTGCTTTTTGTCTGCTCTCCAGAGATCCCCGCCTACTCCAGCCAGCTACTCACCCTCTGCAGCCTGTTATCCACCCGGTCCAGCCACGTTCCAGCCTGTTTCTAGTTTTTGTTAATAAATCCCCTTTTCCTTTTCCTACTGGTCTGTCCAATTTTTGGGTCCCTCCTCTGCTAAGCCGTAACACCTATACTCTTCTTCTTGAACTACAAATATATTCCTCCAATAGTGCGTTAACATTCAAACTGAACAGATGCCTAAACAAATAATTTTACTTAGCCAAATATTTTTAAATGGAAAAATATTACAATTTATTTTATACATGTTTTTCCCAACTATCAAATTTTCCTTGTGTGGCAAAAATCAGTTACAGTGATTCACAAAAGTGGGGAGGTCTTCCTTAATCTGTAAAACCTTTGTCAGTCACTGTATCGCCGTGGAACTTAATAATAAAAAGCTTTGCCAACACCATCATTCCCATGTACTTAAACGCACAAAATTTAAAGTTTTAAAAACATCAAATCCAACAAAATTTCCATTATGTTTAAAATAATAATAAAAAAGAAATTATTACATTTCACGACAATTATTACAAAATGTGGTTGATATTTATTTATTTATTTATTTAATTATTTATTCTTTTTTTTTACCTTCTCTTTTAATTTTGTGAGGTTTCTGAGCAGTAAACATGTGCCTTTATGAGAAGATAAGAATTATCTGATTTTGGGGGAAGCTTTGGAATGTGAAACTCAACTTGTGCAATTTGTTACATAACCAGTTTAACACTGCAGAACATGCTAAAAATGATGTTATCACAGAAATACGGTAAAGGCAGACAAAGTTAGTTAGCATTTACCACAACACAGCCCGATTTCAGAGGGCACCACAAACCTTTGCCTGACCTCAAGGCGTGGACCTCAAGAAAACAATGGTTAAAGTGTACAGCACTACAGTTTGAGCAGTGCTACTTTATGGATGCGAAACATGGAAGATCACCAAGAAAGAAGGAAAGAAGCGGATGGGCTTCAAAGCAAATGCCTGAAGAAGAATACTGAAAATCCTCTGGCAATAACATGTATCCAATGATATTATTTAAACACGAAGTGGACTGAACGAAATCAGTGATGAGTGAAGAAAATAACTTCAGAACAGCATTAGGATGGACACCTGAGGAACACGAGCAACATGATGAAGAAACATGAAGAAGAACAGTGGAGGAAGAACCCAGGTTGATGCAACTGGGTGGCGGCAAAAACAACACAGAGGGACTGGAAAAGCAAGTGCGATGGCTTTGTGCCACTTCTGGCAGGTTTTACTGCAAAAAGAGACTTTTTGCTGCTGCGTTTTCCTGGATTATGGAGACCTTATTTTTATGAATGCCCCAGTCCAAGTAACTGGAGCCTTGGACACACCACTGTGAACTTTACAGGTGTGTGGACTGGCCAGCCCTGGACGCTCGTGGGCTAAGTCCTCTGTGTGAATGAGCTCCTCAGCCTCTTCACCAGAACCACTGGAACAGTCCAGTACAGAGACAGCATCACTGTAGATGCTGCACCGATCCACCTGCCAATCTCAATCTTTTCACCTGTCAGTCTCAATCTTTTCACCTGTCAGTCTCAATCTTTTCCAGTCAAGAACCATGGCCTCGGATTTAAAGGATCTGATCTTCATTCCCCAACACTTCATACTCGGCTGCAAACCGCCCCAGTGCTGCTGCAGGTCCTGGTCCGATGGAGCCATCAGGTCCATGTTTATGTAGAAGATTAAAGCAGAGGGATATTCTGTGTGATCTCAGACTCAGTGCTACTGTCTGTATCAAGTGTTTACACAGAAACCGATCAACGTGCTTTTCAGTATTCTGCACCAACAACCTCAATTCACCCTGGAATCATTCTGGAATCATTCTGGAATCATTTAAAAAAGAACTAGTTCCACAAAGTCTGTTTAAAATAATGCCGAAAGGTCTGGAAATGATAACTCTGGATTGTCACTATTTTAGTTTTTAGTTGTTGTTTTTTGTGATTGTCTAAATGTTTGGTGATGTACTGTTTGATCTGTGCTGCAGTCTTGGCCAGAACTCTCAGAAAGAGAGATGATCTCAGTGGGACTTCCTGGTTAAATAATTTTAAATAAAAATAATATAAAAATTTAAGCAGAAAACAGTTTTCTGAAATGTAAGCATTCATTTTAGGTGAATAAAACTGATTTGACAGAAAATAATGATTTTGTACAGTATTTAAATGTTGTCAGTTGTAACTTAAAGCAGACCTGTCATGCATTATGAGCTCTGAGCCATGATACAGCCCCTCACCATTTACTGACCGCAGCTGTATTTGGAGTAATTTTTGCATCTTTGAACAATTTTTAATCGCTTATTTTTAAGACACCATTTAACTCTGGTTTCCCCGTCACCGACATACACCCACTGCTCGGCAGCGTCGTGCAGTCATTTTGGTACAAATGAAAAAAAGAAATTGCTCCTCGCTAGTGTGATCTGCATTTATCCATTAGAGGTGCTCACTCTTTGTTATGACGTTTACGATGTCGTCACCTCCCGTTGGGCACCACAGTGATCTAAAGTGGAAGTCAGTGGTCTTGTTTCTTTTAAAAGTCATTTTAGATTAATGTTGCAGTTAAAAATTTCCAAATTCTAACATAATGATCCACAAGTGTCATAGATTAATATGTCTTCTTTACAAAACAAAACAAGAAGTGTAAGGAGTAGTGTAAGTGCACTCGTCAGAACAGAGGAAGGAGAGAGCAGGACTTACCTGTTGACTCCTGAAGCTGCAGCAGATCGACTGAATTCCTGGTGAGGCATTTGTACACTCACTCCCCCCACTCATAAAACCTGTCTGTGGACTGGAGGCCATTTAACACGACTACAGCACAGGGTCATAGTCTGTGTAATACTTTCAGTACTAGCCTTGTACTATAACTTCATCATCATGTGTCTATACAATATGCTTTGGACACAGTGTATATTTGTTGTTTTTTTTGTTTTTGTTTTTTAACGGTGTGTTCATGTGAAAGACTAGTGGGTCTGAAGGCTTTAGCGTAACGGCATGAAGAGTGGGAGTGAAAGAAAGAGTGAAAAAAGGAGTTGGGGGTTAGAGACAGGCCCGAGGCAAATCTGTGAAGCTTTAGTGGACAACAATGCACTACACATTTGAGCACTACACGATATTTAAAGGTGCACTGTGCAACTTTTCTGGTGGAGTGTCTGCTACCTGCTTGTCTCCATGGAGATGTTATTGCTTTGCCTGGAATGTTCCACGGTATGACATTAAACATATCGGTTAGTAGCTTTTATTCATTAAGTGTGTTTCTGTTGCTCAGTAATTCTTTCTGTGAATAGGGGCGACTCTCCACAGATCTGAACTGTAATGTAGAGTAGTGCTGGAACATTCTAGACAAAGCAATAACATCTCCATGGAGACGAGCAGGTAGCGGACCCTCCACTAGAAATGCTGCACAGTGCACCTTTAACCACTGCAAATTCAAAAGTATTCAGATCCTGGTCAAATGTTTGAAAATCAATATGATCAAAGATGACATGTAAAATTTACTTTTATGAGCTTTTTACCATGTTATATCAGTGTTTTCTCATAATTACGCATTTTGATTGTTGTTATAGGCTAATTTAATACAAAATACCTGGAAAAAGTCTTCTAATGGGGGAAGATATCACCAGTTTACTTTTGCTTATTTGTTTTTTCTGGCATGTGTATTTCTTCCGCATTTTCTTTCTTTTTTTTTTATGGCATGTTCAGACCGAAAGTGAGTTTTGCTTCAAAGGTTTATACGCAAAGTCCATGTCCTCTGTGGCAAATGTTTGACACTATTTGACACAAATTCCACTCCGAAGTTTTCCCCAGATGGTGGTGCCTTTTTAAACTTTAGCTATATTTAATTTCTTTCAAATAATTTAAGCACAACATTCATTTATAACACAAGTGTACACACTAGCGATGGAACAATAACCGAAATATCACATCAACAGTCTCAAAATAATGTCGAGAGCTGTCACAATATATCGAAGTACGAGTTTCTTTGCTTAAATGCAGTGTTTTATAGCAGCAACAGCCAATACGCAAAGGGAACTACATATCCCATGATCCATTTCAGTGCAGACAACATGAGGAAATATGTGTATTGCTTTAATTCTTGGGATTATGACAGTAATGATTCACCCCAAAGTCTTGTCAAGATATTTTAAAAGCAAAAAGTATTCTGTCTACAATAATATAATAATATTAGTGTTTCCAAAATATCGCAATAAATATCATACCGCGAGATAAATATTGTGATAATATCGTATCGTGAGATTAGTACATGCTGTACACATTAACACAATTTAACAGTTCATAATTATGTTTGTGGGAGTTTATTAAGTTTGTGAGTTAATTACAACTTACTTTACTTTTAGGTTGAAAGTTAAAGTTTTTATTTTAAAGAGGGGGTTATTTTTTATTGTTATGTATTTTATATTAGCTGAAAACCCCCTATTAACATGTTTAATAAGTTTCACTTTTGTTTGTGGTGCGCTGAGTCCCCCTGCCCTTTGCTCTCAGCGCTAAGTCACCCCCCCTTCAGAGCCCTATCACAACACAATCTGCTAATGAAACTACCGCATATGTCATTAGGTTTGTGAAGTTGTAGTGTATTGTTTTGTATCAGAATCATACTCCTTACCGCAAAAGGGGGTTTGAATAGGGCCAAGGGGAGATCACTAGATTACATAAACATGCATGGATGACATAGAAAATACTAATCTAAAAATTACATATTTTGTTTATTACATATATTCATCCATAGTGGCTAATTGCTATGGGTCTGTTGTAGTTTAATTATAAGAACTGGTGAACTTTTTTTAAATTATAAGTAATTTATTTCAGAGATCTACTGTAGTAAAACACTAAATGTTACAGTTTATTGTTCATGCAAATAAAAGTTCTGAGCATTTATTTTTTATTCACTGTTAATATTTTGTGTTTAAAGAAGTTATAAAAATTGAGGAGAACCAAAAATCAGAAGTCCAAAATTGAAAATCGAACCGTGACTTAAGTGAATCGTCCCATCACTATTATTTATTTTTATTTATTTTAAATTAAAGGCGGAGGCTACACACTGCCCCTTTAGCACGTAGGCATATGTGACTAGAATTTTCCACCCGTAAAGCAGTTGTGTTTCAGAAAAAGGCTTGGTTCATCCTGAAGACAGACCTTTTAATGGTCAATATTTGTGATGCAGACCGATGGAGGACTTGACATTTTGCTCTGCAGATTTGAACCAAAAGGACCTGTTTGACGGGGCGGTTGTGTTTTAGAAGTGGTTTATTATATTAACACACAAACAGCTAAAACAAGAAGACTTGAATTCACATGTGAAAGGGTCATTTAGACTAATCTGTATGTCACTCATTCACCACTGTTACGTGTGCAATAACATACAGAGAAACAAAACTAATTTGGCAGCTTACAAGGAAGAAAGAGGGAAAAAATATCACAAGGGACTGAAAAACACTACAGATTTTAGCATTTTTCCTTTTATTGATGAGTGACCAGTGAGTTCCTTCTTTTCACAAGCGTCACTGAAAAAAAAATCTCAAAATAATTAATAAATGACTTCTTCTACTGGGAAATCTTGTTTGAAGACAGTCAAAATATAATCAAATCGAGATACACATGACTTAATTCAAAAGTTTTTAACTTATTATCTTATTTAAAGGCTCATTGTGTATGATTTTTGCCAAAATACTTCTAATACCATACAGGCCATGAGTAGTGCTTCAGTTAAATGACTGTGCAAAGTGAGCGTTGACATTTTTCTATCGACACACGTGATCTTGTGAGCTCAGAAAGGGCAAATATCTGACAGGACATATTTCAGCACAGTGGTTTAGTTTTAAGCTGTACTTCACATAAGAAGGCCATTGCTGTTCATTGTTTGATTGTTTGATTGTGGAGGGTCTGTTAAACGCTTCTCTCCATGGAAATGTTATTGCTTCGTCTGGAATGTTTCGCAGTATGGCATTAAACCTTTCTACCTTCATGGAGACCAAACTAGACCAAGTTACAGGTCAGCTCTGTGGAGAGGCGACCCCGCTCACAGTCAGAATGCCTGTTTCTAGGTATTTTTGAACCATAAAACCACCTGTAATGGATAAATGTAAGGTAAAGCTGTTTAATGTCACACTGTGGGACATTCCAGGCGGAGCAATGACACCAGAAAAGTTACACCTTTAAGACGGGATTTTTTTCCAAACATGATTTTTGAAAAAAAAGGACAAAATGCGTATAATGCCACATAGTGCTTCCAGTTACATGACTTGTGTGGAAAGTGAGTGTTTTGTCGACATATATCGGCCAGCACGTATTTCACCACAGTAGTTTTAAGCTGTACTTTATATAAGAAGGTCACTGCTGTTTATTGTTTGATTGTTAAGCATTATCTGTACAGTTACACCTGATCCTGTTGGACTGGCTGCACATCAGAGGATTTTTGCCTGGTTTTAATGTGCAGTAAATGAGTGATGCCTTTTTCTATCCATGTGTTGAAACGTTTTCTCTTTTTGATTGAAAAAGAGAAAACTTTTTGATAAAAGGTAGAGGAGTTTTTCTGTAACACCTCAGTCTCAGAGCTACGTTCAGCCAAAGGTTATAAGACGATTTATGGTGGATCCATTTGAGAATATATTGTAACTGATTTGCAATAAGGGTTGATAAAAGTTTTGTAAAATACAGTTTGACGTGTGGTGTTTTGTTCTTCTGACAGAATTTTGTAACTATTGAGTCTAATGAGATGAACCAAGAAGTAGGTGGGTGAACCAGAATCATACTATAATGTTATAATCATCACAAACATACCTGGAGTTGTGTTTTGTTTCATTCACACATGTTTAACGCACAAACTCTGCACATTTAGACTTCTTCTCTCTGAAAACACACTTGTGATTACATGTGGTAACACAGGAAATGCTCCACTGTGTTTTTAAACTAATTCGGATGATTTCTGATCTGGAATTGCCAATCTCTACTGAACTAAAGGCAAAATGCAGCTGCTAACTTGAAAACTACCACTACATGACATCACAAGGTGGAGCAGAGCATTTTGAGCTTTGGAGATGCAGACAGACTAATAATGTTTGTTTAAGACTCAAAAATCATGTTCTAAATCATTTTATTACATATTCACAAATATTTTAATGTTTAATCTTCTGGTCCACTTTCATACATTCAAACTTCATCAGAAAAGTTACACATATTTATTTTTCAAGTACCTCTTAAGAAATGGTAGGAGCACATTTTTAAATACACTGTCTATAATACACATTGAAGCACAGTCTGGCTGTAGACCTCCACCCAGAGGACCCCACCCCACAGACCTCTAACAGGATACACCTCCACCCACAAGTCCCTCACCATTTTTCATTACTTTACTTTATAAATTACACTTTCCATCAGGTGTTGCCTTAGTTCATTGTCTATTAAAGGTCTTATATTACGCAAAACTGACTCTTGTGAGCTTTAAGCCATGTTATAATGTTGTTATCTCCTTAAAAACATACCTGAAGTTGTGTTTCGGGTTCATTCATACATTGGAGTAACCCTTTATTATTAGTCTGTGTACTCCAAAGCTCAAAATGCTCTGTTCCACCTTGTGATGTCATGTAGTGGTAGTTTTCAAGCTACCCTTTACTTTTAGTTCAGTAGAGACTGGCAATTCCAGGCCTGAGCTCTTCCATGATTCTATTGAAGGTCTATGGAGTTTACAAACACAATGGAGCATTTCCTGTATTACCACATGACATCACAAGGTGGAACAGAGTGTTTTCCACTTGAGAGAAGAACTCAGCCTAAATACAGTGGGGCAAAAAAGTATTTAGTCAGCCACTAATTGTGCAAGTTCTCCCACTTAAAAAGATGAGAGAGGCCTGTCATTTTCATCATAGATACACTTCAACTATGAGAGACAAAATGAGAAAAAAAATCCAGAAAAATCACATTGTCTGATTTTTAAAGAATTCATTTGCAAATTATGGTGGAAAATAAGTATTTGGTCAATAACAAAAGTTCATCTCAATACTTTGTTATACACCCTTTGTTGGCAATGACAGAGGTCAGATGTTTTTCACACACTGTTGCTGGTATTTTGGCCCATTCCTCCATGCAGATCTCCCCTAGAGCAGTGATGTTTTGGGGCTGTCGCTGGGCAACATGGACTTTCAACTCCCTCCAAAGATTTTCTATGGGGTTGAGATCTGCAGACTGGCTCGGCCACTCCAGGACCTTGAAATGCTCCTTACGAAGCCACTCCTTCGTTGCCCAGTCGGTGTGTTTGGGATCATTGTCATGCTGAAAGACCCAGACACGTTTCATCTTCAATGCCCTCGCTGATGGAAGGAGGTTTTCACTTAAAATCTCACGATACATGACCCCATTCATTCTTTCCTTTACACGGATCAGTCGTCCTGGTCCCTTTGCAGAAAAACAGCCCCAAAGCCTGATGTTTCCACCCCCATGCTTCACAGTAGGTATCGTGTTCTTTGGACGCAACTCAGCATTCTTTCTCCTCCAAACACGACAAGTTGAGTTTGTACCAAAAAGTTCTATTTTGGTTTCATCTGACCATATGACATTCTCCCAGTACTCTTCAGGATCATCCAAATGTTCTCTAGCAAACTTCAGATGGGCCTGGACACGTCTGGCACTGCAGGATTTGAATCCCTGGCGGCGTAGTGTGTTACTGAGGGTAGCCTTTGTTACTTTGGTCCCAGCTCTCTGCAGGTCATTCACGAGGTTCCCCCTTGTGGTTCTGGGATTTTTGCTCACCGTTCTCATGATCATTTTGACCCCACGGGGTGAGATCTTCCGTGGAGCTCCAGATCGAGGGAGATTATCAGTCGTCTTGTATGTCTTCCATTTTCTAATAATTGCTCCCACAGTTGATTTCTTCACACCAAGCCGTTTACCTATTGCGGATTCAGTCTTCCCAGCCTGGTGCAGGTCTACAGTTTTGTTTCTGGTGTCTTTGACAGCTCTTTGGAGTTTGGAGTGTGACTGTTTGAGGTGGTGGACAGGTGTCTTTTATACTGAGAACCAGTTCAAACAGGGGCCATTAATACAGGGAACAAGTGGAGAACAGAGGAGCCTCTTAAAGAAGACGATACAGATCTGTGAGAGCCACAAATCTTACTTGTTTATAGCTGACCAAATACTTATTTTACCGAGGAATTTACCAAATAATTAATAAAAAATCCTACAGTGTGACTTCCTGGATTCTTTCCCCCCCATTCTGTCTCTCATAGTTGAAGTGTGCCAATGATGAAAATGACAGGCCTCTCTCATCTTTTAAAGTGGGAGAACTTGCACAGTTGGTGGCTGACGAAATACTTTTTTACCCCACTGTATGCAGGGTTTGTGTGTTAAACATGTGTGAAAGAATCAAAACACAACTCCAGCTGTTTGTGATGTGGAAACAACATTATAACATGAATCAGAAAATAGAGTAATATGGGCCCTTTAAAGGTGATGAAGCTCTTTAACTGTCAACACGAGACTGAATGTCCTCTGAAAATGGAGCAAAAATCTCAAGCCCCCCTGGGTGGAGGTCTGTAATCAGATCATTCTGAATTGAAGAGGAAAAAAAAAATGATTATGACAATGCTCCAACGTAACATAAAATACAATGCATTTGTATAAGGCATAAAAAAACATTAAAAACAATAGTACAGAATAAGATTAAGTGCAAGAATACGAAATAAACTGCTTTTGTTTAAAGTGTTTTTGTATTTGACATGAGTGATTAGTGTAAAATATGGGCTACATGGGTTTAATTTATTTGGAAAAAACATAATTGTCAATATATGCTTGAATTAAGAAGTATTCATCTTTATTATATAATCTGACTGTTGTAAAAATAAGATTGCCAATGGAACAAGCACAGAATGTCTTCTATGTCTTATAATAATAAATACAAGTATTTTCTCACTTGTAAAGAGCACATAAAACTACTGCAGATGGAAATTAGCTCCGTAAATGAAAATCTAAGTAGCATCTGTTCCATTGTGTGTCTGTACCAGCATTATGTGACTTGACATTATAATGTTAAACAAATTAATGAAATTAACCGCACTGCACAAAAAACTAAAAAAATATAAATTCTACAGGCAAAACATATTTTCAGACAGTGAAAATATCAGATAAACACGACTCACTCAGGCACTTATTAACTTATCTTATTTAAGATGGCATTTTTTTCCAAACGGGATTTATGCAAAAAGGAAATAGGAATAAATTTCGTACCATACTGGCCATGAATAGTGCTTCTAGTTGGTTTGAATAATTACATGACTTGCAAAAGTGAGCTCTGAGTCAACAACTGAAACAACAGTTAGTTTTTCCAGATTAATCTGACACTTCTTGGTACAAAACAACCTCCTGATTTATTTTCATCAGCTCGTGTCCACAGAAAAGGATCCGTCTTTAAAGGATCTTTGCTTCAGGAGATGTTTGAGCTCAGTTTTAAGCTGTTCGTTACACAAGGAGGTCCTGCTTTATTGTTTCATTATTGGACAAATAACACTGAACTGACGTGACTCGTTTTAAAATGGTGTGGATGTTTTTCTGTTATTGAGCAGGAGAAAGTGTGGAGGTGTGGAGCTCAGACTTTGGCCCCCATGACCCAGCCCCATGTAAAACAGAAGAAACTGGATGGATGGATATTTGCGCAAATATAAAAACATTTTATGTACATTCTAAAATTGTCTTTCTCCTATAAAAGGCCCCTGTGTGCCGTGGTGAGCCTCTGCTCCTCGTCTCTCTCACTGTCAGAGGAGGAGGGCACCTCCTCTCCCAGCCTCCTGAGCTTGGCTCTGTAGTACCTCTTCTTGAGTCTGTAGGCGCGCTCCTTCTGGCGCGTTGCTCGTCTCTTCTCTGTTAGCAGCTCGTGCTCCTGGGACAGGCTCCTCATGCGTCCCTCCCACTCCAGAAGAGCCATGTTCCTCTGCTGCTCCAGAGGACTCACACCAGAGGCCACGCCCACTTCTGCAGGCTCAGGTTTAGAGGGGGGGCGCCCCCGCCGACAGGGACGCTTTGTGGGACAGCCTAACGAAGGGACAGGGGTTTGAGTTCAATTATATATTTACTTTGATTTCAGGCTTCAGTTTATTTGGAAATAACACTTTGGTGTCGTCTCATCGTTGGTCACCTGGACTGTTTTTGCGATCAATACATTTCGGTTCCGATCCAGAAGCCGTTTTCAGTTGATGGATCTGGATTGAAGCACTGGGAATTTCTCCTACTCTGAGTAACTACGATAAGTTCAACCTCAATTCCCAGAGCTTCAAGCCAGTACCATAAATCCAGATGACCACAGATGGAACTTTCTCTACAATGAATCACTCCTGGATAAAAGAAGGTCATATTTTGCAACGTTTCTTCATAAGCTGCTTATTATTTGGTGTAAAACTACAATTTATATTTACAACGGGTATTATCCAAGTCAAAACCTGTCGTACGAACTTTAACAGAACAAATGGAGGGTTCACCTGTGGCTGTGATAAAGGTCGCTGTGAAGCCAGGGTCTTGTAACTCAGGATTCTGGGAAATGGAGTTCTTGTTGTCAGACCACTCGAGAGACTCTGGAGGAGGATCTTGAACTTCTTCAGGCTGTAAACAGAGAATGAGATAAGGTATACAGCTTTTAAATTGTAATGTGAAAGTTCTATAAACCTTTTAATGAATCAAGTATCAATACATGGGGACTGATCTGGGACTGAACATGTCTAAGTGCAACCATGAATAATACAAAGATAACTTGATTTTAGATAAATATCTGCATATTTTGAAATGGAGGTGTCCCATGCAGGCTCCTGTAGCTCAAAACCCACCTGTGAAAGTCCAGGCTTCTGCTTCTCCTCCTCCGGCCAAAATGTTCCTTTAACCTGCGGAAGAGGTTTGGAGAAAAACTGAAGCAGCGCTCAAACATTCACAGCTTCAAAATAAATTATAAAGAGATCTAAATAAGAAAAGAAATATAAAAATAATAATAATACAATACAATGCAAATATGAAATAAAAGGAAAGAAAATGGATTAGATTAGAGATGCATCGATTCAGATTTGTTTGCTTTGATATCAATGTCGATGTTTGGCTCTAACTATCTGCTGATCGATATTAACCGATACCAGGGCAGACGCTGAAAATATTATTTATTTCATTTAACAAAACGTATAGTTAGAAAAATATCAAAATGTGTTCTATAACTGTTATGTAGCATTTAAAGTAACTACAGAACATCTTTAAAAAATATTACGAGGTGTTTTGGGCCAAACATTGTCCAATAAATCGTCTTATTACACAAATTTATAAACCAAATTTATAAAGGATATCGATGCAACAGATCCACCAATATTTTCAATTTCGGCACAGATATCGGTGCATCCCAAGGTTAAATTTGTGATGTGTACATAACATATAATATACGATATATATGTAGTATGTAGTTTGTAACATGATATGAAATTGTCTCTAATTTTGCCACTCTAATGAATATTTTTTCCCATTCCTTTTACAAGAAATGCGCTTTTCTGTTGTTGATAATATTTGCAGTATGTAAACGATGCATTTTTTCAATTTAATCAACCTGAGGCATAAGTTATAAAAGTAGATTTTGGACAAATGTGCTGAAATAATGTATTAAAGACAATCATTGCTTTACCTGTGCCATGCAGCCATTTACCTGTCCAGCTGTGTTTATGGAGAGGAGATTACCTGCAGAAAGTAGAGGAGGAAAGCTAGTTTTATTTCATTTAGTTTTTTGTTTTAAACATAAAGATGAACAGTGGAGCAAAAAAGTATTTAGTCAGCCACCAATTGTAACCCTAACCCGTGCTTAAGCCAGTACATGCCCAGGCCCGTCTGAAGTTTGCTAGAGCATTTGGATGATCCTTAAGAGTACTGGGAGAATGTCATATGGTCAGATGAAACCAAAATAGAACTTTTTGGTACAAACTCAACTTGTCGTGTTTGGAGGAGAAAGAATGCTGAGTTGCGTCCAAAGAACACGATACCTACTGTGAAGCATGGGGGTGGAAACATCAGGCTTTGGGGCTGTTTTTCTGCAAAGGGACCAGGACGACTGATCCGTGTAAAGGAAAGAATGAATGGGGTCATGTATCGTGAGATTTTAAGTGAAAACCTCCTTCCATCAGCGAGGGCATTGAAGATGAAACGTGTCTGGGTCTTTCAGCATGACAATGATCCCAAACACACCGACTGGGCAACGAAGGAGTGGCTTCGTAAGGAGCATTTCAAGGTCCTGGAGTGGCCGAGCCAGTCTGCAGATCTCAACCCCATAGAAAATCTTTGGAGGGAGTTGAAAGTCCATGTTGCCCAGCGACAGCCCCAAAACATCACTGCTCTAGGGGAGATCTGCATGGAGGAATGGGCCAAAATACCAGCAACAGTGTGAAAACCTTGTGAAGACTTACAGAAAATGTTTGACCTCTGTCATTGCCAACAAAGGGTGTATAACAAAGTATTGAGATGAACTTTTGTTATTGACCAAATACTTATTTTCCACCATAATTTGCAAATGAATTCTTTAAAAATCAGACAATGTGATTTTCTGGATTTTTTTTCTCATTTTGTCTCTCATAGTTGAAGTGTATCTATGATGAAAATGACAGGCCTCTCTCATCTTTTTAAGTGGGGGAACTTGCACAGTTGATGGCTGACTAAATACTTTTTTCCCACACTACATAGAGTTATCTATTTTCAACCCACTTTCAGATGGCAGACGAGGCGGGGTGCTGCCTTCATCTCCTGGAGACATTCTGACGCTCAGTGAACTTTGGGACCTGTACCGGGCCTGTGCTGGAAAAGAGGAAGAAATCATTTTATTTATTATAGATGCTTGTATTGAAAAAAAAAAAACTAAAAAAAAATGCACATTCTGCTACCTCTCCACTGCAATGATCCAAGATGACCTACTGCCGTCACCTGCTTGTCTCTATGGAAACAGATTTAATGCAATACTGTGGAACATGCGGGACAAAGCACTAACATCTCCATGGAGACATGCACGTGGCCGATGCTCGGACTACACTATAGCCTATTTTTTACATTTTGATCATTGCAGATGTAGACAGGCAAATAATAAAAGGACTCAAACGCGTGAATGAAACAAACAACTCTGGGTGTGTTTTTGAGGCGGTAACAACATTATAACACGGCTTAAAGCTCAGAAGAGTCAGTTTTGCGTACTACAGGACCTTTAAAAGCAAATAATCAATAATGTGGTTTATAAACCGTATAGAAATTGTGCAGCAACTTAATAAAGGTTAGAAAATTGTTTTGATTCTCTCTCTGTTATTATTGTTTCATCTCAAACTTTTTACACTACCACTTAAGAAACCATTTGGCCTCCTGAGTACCACTAGATCCGAACCAGGACTAAAAAAGGACTATTAGATGTTAACCAGGACAAAACAAAACAGGAATCTGGACTAAACTGACTAAATCCTGAAGGAGGACCATACTACAGTTTGACAACCACTGACACACAGATCTGTCAAGCTGTCATTTCTCAAACTTCTGACAGGCAAGTTCCACGGCTCAACATGTACACAGATTATACCTATAATTATATTCACAAACAGTTTTTAACTGTAATTATATTCACAAACAGCTTAGACTTAGACAAACTTTATTGATACACAAGGGAAATTATTTGGATACAGTAGCTCACACATCACAATATAATATAATAACAGCGAGTAACAAAAATAGATGGTATAGCAATAAACATAGTAAGAGACATGTGTCAAATGAGACATAAATATAAAAATAAATGTATATGTACAAATCAAAATAAAATGGAAAAATAAGTAATAAAGCTTATACCTATAATTATATTTACAAACAGCATGAAAATAATATATTCTTTTCACTGGTAACATGAGTCAGTATAGTCACATTTTCTTTGTGTTTTGGCCATTTTTAAGCAGCTTTTGTGTATTTTTTATAAACAAATGTGAATGTGTGCCTCTCTTTACTGTTGGCAGGTGTCAAATTGGCCAAAATAGGGACACATGGAACATTTGTTATAATAAAACTGGGACAAATCACTGGTTTTGGATAAATCTGCTGGGACAGGGGACATAGGGCTCAGAACTTGGGCTGTCCCGGGTAAATAGGGACATTCGGTCCCCCTGCTTCCAGTGGCCCTTTAACTTTTGTTTACACTGTCAACAAACACGCCCACGGAGCACCACTGTCCCGAATACAGACACAGCTAGCATCATTATCATTTCACAGCATCGTGCATGTTTAAAATCTCTGAAACCTCCACACGATCGCTCTGAAGTTCACGTTTAGTTGATGCTCTGTGTGTTTTACCTTCCATCAGTTTGCAGACCGCGGCTTTGTGCCCTGCTCCGCCCGCGTGAGAAGTGAGCGCCGCCTCGCCCATCGTCTGGAGTTTGATGAATTTGCAGCAGGCTCGGCATCTGGCGGAGTGGATATCGTGCACATCCCGCATCAGCCAGTCCCGGTAAATGTCCTTCTCCAGCCACGCATCCTGGAACTTGCATTTTCCGGGCATGTTTAGCTCCAAAGTTAGCCCCCTGAGCGCTAACGGAGCACCGCAGCCCCGCCCACTTCGTCCACCGTGCTGTAACTTTTGGTGCATTACCGCCACCTACTGGTAAGGAGTGTGAACTGGAACGTGTAAAATAAAAAATAAATAAATAAATAAATACAGTACAATACAACAAAATACAATACAACAAAATAAAATAAAATAAAATAAAATACAGTACAAATATTCAATTAAATTTAATTAAATGCATACATCCGTACATAAAAAAAAAAAAAATCCTGTGAATCAAATTAACATCTCTCAGAACGTGTGCATTTATGGCAGGTTAGACTGCTCATTTCTCTAAAACATATTAAAGATTTTGAAAAAAAAAAAAAAAAAAAAAAAAGCCTATTCTCTTCTAATTTTATAATTTGGTGTATTATAATTTTACTTTACAGAGCAGTGGGTGTTTACCAGTGGCGGTGAAAAATGGTGTTGATTGAAGCAATGATGTCTTGAATACGAAATATAAAAATTACTCAAACATGTATGAATCACTATAAATACAGCTTTGAGAGGATAAATGGGGATTATTAGGGATGTCAAAATTATACAAACGATACAGAGCAATACACAAAAATCATTTATACACGAGGAAAACATGCAAATATACTTCAATAAAATAAAATGAAATGCAGGGGAAAATAATACTGTTAAATTATAGATATTTCATGTAGATATTGTATGTTTATATGTATTAATAGCTTTTTTGTTTTGAATCTTTTTTATTATCTGGAAATATTGGTGTATTTCGTTATTACAGTGATGACCATTTGGTTTATTTTGAGTTCATTTTGTCTTGTCTAAATGATATTTGTCCAGCATGATGAGAGTCTGAGTGAGGAAGCTCTTTGGGAATGTTGTGTTGTTGCTTTGGTGAGTGCTGGCGGTGCCTTTGTGTGCCTTCACCAACTCCTTCAAACCATTCAGAATGATTTTTACATCTTTAAATTCATGGAATTCATGGGCTCTTATGAAAGCCATTGCCATCAAATATATCTTATAAATAGACTTTTTCCTTTTTCAAAGTCTCACTGATACATTTATGAGGTGAGAGATGGTGATGCATATTTTCCAGGTAAAAAAGGTTTGTTGGTGAAAGGCACACAGTTTTAAAGGCAGTTTTATAGGATTGTAATGACATTTTAGTAGAAAATGAAATTCCTCCACCTTTTTGAATATATTAGCAGGAATAAAGTACCACAGAGATTCAGGGTTTTCAAAAACACACTGTTTAATCCATTTGATTTTAAAAGTATAATTAATGTAGTGAAATCCGTTCAATTCCCTTGGACTCTTTAGAATTGGTAAGTGCTGTTTTTTGGATTCTGTGGCGTTTGTTTTTCCCAATAAACTAGCAGTTGATTCATTAATTTACAAATGGTGTACAAACCTATACTGTGAGCTCAATGGGCCAGTGGGGATGTAGTACGGAAGCCATTCTTATAAAAATAAACAAAGAAATAGGCTGTATAAAAATAAAATACAAACATACAAATACAACCAACATAAACGTATTACTTCAGATACGTTTAGAATAATATGTTAATGTTATTTGAATTTACTTTTAGCTTTAATACAAATCCAAAACTCATTTAACGTGCTTTTTGTAAAATAATACATTCTGATGGGGAAAACTGCTTTAAAAAATTGTAGTGATGCAATAAGACATTTCTACCGCTAGAGGGCAGTGCTAGGCTATGATATTTTGCGGCTTTGCGCGAAACCGTCAGAAAGTTGATAATAAAACATGAGTTAATATGGGATTCAATTCATATTATCAAGATTTTTTTTAAAAAAGCCTTCTATTTTCCCCCTGTTGCTCATTTTTGCGTTTATTAGCGGTGCCCAATATGTGTACTGCATTACATTTACTATAACTACTGACATTTTTTGCTCAAGTAAAAGTACATGGAAAAATGTACTCAAGTTGAATACTGCTATAGGCTGTAATCAAGGCTAACTGACTTCATATTTTGTAGGCCTATCATCCATCATTTAAAGGTCCTGTATTACACAAAACTGACTCTTGTGAGCTTTTTAGTCATGTTATAATGTTTTTCCCTGGAGTTGTGTTTTTGTTTCATTCACATGTTTGACTAACCCTTTATTATTAGTCTGTCCACATCTCCAACGCTCAAAATGCTCTGTTCCACCTTGTGATGTCATGAAGCGGTAGTTTTCAAGTCAACAGCTCCTTTTTAAATTTAGTTTAGTAGAGCTTGGCAATTCCAGAGCTGAAATGATCCAAATGATTCCAGTGAAGGTGTGAAGGAAAACAGGATAAGTGGCCTAGTCCAATTTAAACCGACTTTTCAAAATGCATAAATCTGGTAACACACTTTTGTTCACGTGTCCCGAGTGTGAGTGGAGTGGGAGTGGGGGGTCCACGGTCCGCGCGCCCTGTAGTGACGCGTTGGAACCTGCGGGGGCGCGGACAGCAGGAGCGCGCGCGTGAACACCTCAGCGCCGCGTGGACGGAGAAAAAAGTGAGTGGAAGTTTCTTTAAAAAGTGCCCTGTGTCATCACATCACGTCACAGTCCGGCCCGATAACAGCGATGGTGTCAGGGACGAAAATAAACCCGGTGGGAAACGCGGCGCTGCGGAGGCGGGAGTGACTCACGGGGTGTTTGGGTTTTTACAAAAGTCACAAAAGTCACAACAGAAACACACAACAGGGGAGAGTGTGTGTATGGAAAGAAAGAAGAAGAAGAAAAGGAAAATGCAAAGTAATTTAGTCAAAATAAGCATATATATATATAGTGGGTTACAGGTTTTTCTTCAACATAAATCAGTGGTTCCCAAATTCTGGTATGGTGCACAAGCTCATTCAGAATTCAAAACTCAAGTGAATCCAGATTCTTGTGGTTTTGTCCTAGTTTACATAATATAATTGTCTTGTTTTAGACCTGGTTTAGATCTAGTGATACTCAAGGCCAAATAGTTTCTTAAGTGGTAGTGTAAGACGTTTGAGAACTGCTGGGGTAAATAATCCTACAACATTACACTGATGCAGCTTAGTTTTTGATGAAGAAAACAGAACTGAGCAGGTTTAGGCTCTTGTTTCCCTGAAAACTATAGGCCGCTGATTTAGTCTTAATTACAAAACATTATATTTGGTGTTCTCAAGACAGTTATCCGATCAGAAAGCTCATTTTGTAAGTAAATCCAGTTGGTTTAAACCGTAGACTGGAGATATAAATGGACATAGCTAACCCAATAGCTTTCACATTGCGGATAGGAAGTGAACATGGGGATGCTTCCGGCTCCATCGACTCTGGCTCCAATTGACTTTACATTAAACGATTGTTGCCCCTCTGTCTGTAACTGCTGCAGTGAGCCTCGGTTGTTTTTGGTCTTAAAATGTTTGTATTTATATGTCTATGAATAAATTCCTATTCCTCATAAGTCCACTTCGTTACAGTCTTTGGTTTAAACCTAAAACGCCTCTCTTTGATCTGAATGGTCACTACCTAAGGGAATTCTGGAGGTTCTGAGCTTTCACATGAGGCATAATCTGTCCATATACAGAGAATGAGGAAAAATAGTATATGTCCTCTATATGCACATTCAATATAATTCAAGTTATTGCAGTTCCCATGGCAGAAAAATTAAATATGATGCCCTGAATTGATGTATGTTTTTAATTATGTAATGTATTCAGAAACACAAAGGGCATAACCGTTGGGGACTTTAGCCTATTTGATTTTAATCTTTGACATTTTAAAACTACTTCTACTTTTCCCCCAAATGAATCCGAGTGAGTCCTCTTCTCTGCGTTATTTCCCCATCAGCTGTAGGTCCCGCCCCTTTCCGCCGTTCTCCCCTCCCATTGGCCCGTGCGTTCAAACTGCGTCGCCTCTGATTGGCTGGAGCGCGCCGGTGATGAGCTCATATTGGTTAAAAATAGTTGGGCTCGTGCGGCTAAAAATAGAGCGGTATATAAAGGGTCCGGCCGAGCGCGGAGAGCAGCGCTGTTCTGCTCTGACCCGCGGCGGAGCGACAACAGGCGGCCGCACGGAGGAGGAGCGCCCGAAAGAGGGGGCAGAAACACGGGGAGGTTCAGCAGACTCCGGCCGCCTCCGTTTAGCTCTTGCTCTGCGGGGTTTTCCTTCACAAACAGCGGGTTTTAGCTCGACTCTGGGCGGAGGAGGTGACGGACTTCCTTCCTTCCGCACCTCCCGAGCCTCCTGGACTCGCTCTGTCGTTTCACAGCAGCAGTGAAGTGGTTTTAATAATCGACAATGAGCCGCAGGAAGCGTCAAGTTGAATGTTAAAGGGCCCGTATATACTAGGATTATCTGTTTTCTTTCACTCACACGTTTAACGCACAAACCCTGTAGATTTAGGCTGTGGTCATGTAATACAGGAAACACTGTGTTTTTAAACTCCACACACCTTCACTAGAATCATTTGGGTCATTTCAGCACTGGAATTGTCAATCTTTACTGAACTAAAGATAAAAAGTAGCTCTTGACTTGAAAACTACCACTTCGTGACATCACAAGGTGGAACAGAGCATCTTGAGCTTTGGAGATATAAACAGACAAACTCCAGGTATGTTTTTGAGGAGGTAACAACATTATGACATGGTTTAAAGCTCACAAGAGTCAATTCTGCGTAATATAGGACGTTTAAATGCACACTAGCTTTTGCTGTTGTAAATTGTTAATTCATTGCAGCAATTTCTAATGATGTGTGTTTAACGAGCCTAGTAAATGCAGTTATTATAGGCTATCTAGAAGTATTCAGGCAGTGACAAGTGAAATAGAACAGAAATAACAGGCAGGCTAATATAAAACCAGGGTAACCAGATTTTAAAAATTAAAAACTGGGACACACCCGGGTTGAGGTGATGATAATAAAAATGTGAAAAGAGCGTGTAATTATGAGCATCATGTGAGTCTATATATTATCAGAGATTTCTATCAGTGCTTCTTTTTTTTTTGCTTTCTGGTCATTTATAAGCCTGGTTTTCTATAGTTTGGCTAAATAAATGACAAAATACGCCCCTCTTTAGTGTTGGTGGGTATCAAATTTGTCAAAAATAGGGACAACTGGGGCATAAAACTGAGACAAATCACTAGTTTTGTATAAATCTGCTGGGACAGGGGACACAGGGCTCAAAACTGGGAGTGTCCCGGGTAAATAGGGACGTCTTTTTACTCTAATTAAAACTCAACTATTCCTTAAAAATGTCACTGAACCACTAGCAACTTTTTGGGTTTCAGATGACACCAAAATATCCTACAGGCCTTCTGTGGCAGCTCATATGGTTTTGCAGTTTATACTTTGCAGCTGATGTCAGTCAACTGGAGGTGTGATGCTAACTGTAGGCATGCTCCGTCTGCGGCTTTGTTATTAATCTGAGCTTCATTTCAACACAACCGGACCATAAATAACAGACTTAGTTGGAACTACAACAGATGAGCTGAGTTAAAAAAAGAGGTATCTGTACTTTACTTAACTAGACTGTAAAGACATTGTTAACAGGACTGAAAAGTAAAAGTATTTTTCATCTTTGTTTGAGACCTGCTGAAATGGGGTTTTGTTTTTATCAAGTTCATAATTTGAGCAAACAAAAATATACAAATAAAAACAGCTAACCTAGAAAAAAACACCATTGATTCAATTGTTTCTCTTGAACAAAATTCAGCACAAATCTGTATCAAAATCATTACATTTGAAGCTTTATAAGATCTCAAAATCCACATGAAATACTTTTGCTTTTTACTCTTTAAGTACATTTTTAAACAGGTACTTTTTTTTTTTTGCTCCAGTATCTGTACTTTTACCTGAGTAACAAATTTGAGTACTTCTACCGCCACTGTTTAAGATACAGAATTGCATAAGTATTTTCTGTACATTTGTTCCTGTGTTTTGCTTGAGGCTCAGACTTTTGCAGTTACACAACAGCGTTTCATGTCCCCCTCCCACAGAGCGCCTCACCTCAGCCCACTCCCTTTGGTACAGGCACCAACAGCAGCTACTGAATCAAGGGAAAGAAGAATTATGTTTGGGTTTTAGTAAGGATTTTAAATGTTTCAGTTCAAAATACTCCAAAAATATACGTTTTTGTAAGCATTTAAAGGTCCTATATTACACAAAATGGTCTCTTGCGAGCTCGTTTCACTCACACGTTTGAGTGATCCTTTATTATTCGTCTGTCTACATCTTTAAAGCTCAAAATGCTCCATTCCATCTTATGATGTCATGAAGTGGTGGTTTTCAAATTAACAGCTACCTTTATGGCTATGGGCCCTTTAACCAACCAAGGAGGAAAACCAAAACCGCCACACAGGATCCAAGAAAAAATGACAAAATCATTGCTAGAGTGGTGTTCTGATGATATTTCACTGTTACTTTCTGGCAATAACAACAAATGATTGAATCTTAAATGTGTATGATTTAAACAGTAGGTGAAGTAGACAAAAATACTGTAAGTTGTGTAAGTAAGAGTTATAAGTACAAATCAAAGTATCCTGAGTGCAATATTTACTCAGAGAAGTGCAATTTATTCAAAGTATTAGTATTTGAATGTAGTAAAATGTACCACTATATTCGAGTCATTCTACAGTGAGGTTTTTATTATTGTCATGTGGTTTATAACAGTGTAGGTTTAATCATATTCCAACCACATATCAAGGTTAGAATAAAATTAAAAAGCATCATTTCCATCTATGCGACGGTAATTACAGTGTTACTCCTTTATTTTTTTTAATTTTTTTTGGGTGGAACTAAACCTATCAATATAGCGTTTTAAAAGCGTTGTCTACTGTTTCGTCTTTTATTTATTTATTTTGCAATTTTAGTGCAAACTAGTTGGGATGATGGAAAAAAAAAAGGGATTCTAAAAGCATCGCGTTTCAGTTTACATCGTTTGTTACAACAGGGAATTTGAAATGTATAAAATAAATAGCAAAATATCATTAGAATTTAATTTAGAATTGTTTTAGACTCCGATCGGGAACCCAATCATCGAAATCAAATCGGCAGGGACTTAAAGATTCACACCCCTAAACTAGGTAAATGAAAATAATTTTAGTTCTGACTCCAGTGGCCATTGCAATTTCAAGTACTATGTGACATCACACAAGACATCCCTGATTACAGCCAGAGATTACAACCTGTTACTATAGTGATTTAACCACACTATTATTGTTAGGGTTTGATCTTAACGAACTTGGTTTAGCCACCTATCCTGCTTCGGAGTATATGCCCCTCAGGTACTTCTTAAGCAGCTCCATCTGCTGCGAAATATGCCGGGTTTGTGTTAAACGTGTGAATGAAACAAAACACAGCTCCAGGTATGTTTGATGAGGAAACATTATAACAGAGATCAGAAAATAGTGTAATATGGGCCCTTTAAAGTCCCAGAGTGCATTAAAGGCCCCGTTCTTCAGTTCATTTGAGGTTTTATCGATCTGTGCTGCTCCTCTGACCACAACAAAGCCACACGTCACTTTTATAATACAAAGTCATTTATTACACAAACCGAAGCTAGTTTACAAATACGGACCCCGTCGTGTGCGTCAAGTTATTTACACTTTGCATACAGCTTGTTTTTTTTTTTTTTTCCATTTCACAAATTTAAAAATACAATAAAACTTAGAAGGAATAAAACCGATTTGTACATAATTTTTGCCAGATGTTTTTTTTCCAAATCAGAAACGGAAATAGAACCAGCACATTCCAGATATTACAGCATTTGGCAGGTTTGATTGACAGGTGGAAATGACCAATCAGATTAAAACTTTGTGGGGGAAAAACAAAACAAAACAAAAAAAACCCGGTAAAAGCACAGAAAGTAACCAAAAGCGGACATAGAACCACCTCCTATTTTTAAATACTGATAGATTTTAAACATTTAATCTTAAAAGTGAGAAATAAAAAATATAAAAACTAAAAAACAAACCAAAAAAAAAAAAGCTGTGGAATAGGCTCCGCCCCCAAAATTTAAGGCGTCAAATCAGGACGAAGTCTGAAGGAGGAAAAAAAAAAACAGAAGAGAGGGATTGGACAAGGTAATGGTAGACTACTATTAACGCCAATAAAAAAGGGTATAAGGCAGTTTCAAATTACATGCAATTTCAAGAGGTTTTTTCCACCAATTTTTTGTGAAAATAGCTGATTTTTTTCTTGGCTTACAAACCACCACAGAAGCTGGTAAACTACAAACAGCAATTTCATTAATTTTGCAATTTTTACCAATATTTTGACCAATATTTTTAGTGCAAACCTTCACCCATCCTTTCTCTCCCAATATCTGTAAAATTCCCTGTATAAACTGCACTGGCTGAAATAGTATCTAGCTAGACTTTGCATTTGAATTTGAAAACACTAAAACAGCGCTTTTGTCCCGTCTCTTCTGGTCTTCCGTACATGCATGAATCCACTCGCGTCACTTGGAATAATATTTGTTAAAAAGTCCTTAAATGATTCCGAGTCCTCGTATTCCGGGTGAGTTGAGATGTGAGCCACCTCCTTGGGTTTAGTCCTGGTTTGAGGCCGTCTCTCCGTAACAGAGAAGATGGAGGTCAAGATTCACTCGCATCAGCACAGGAGCATTTTTAAGACAGAATGATGGAGATCAAACTCAACTTATGTGGCTCTTACTGCGATTACAATCTCCTTTGAATTTTTTTTTTTTAGATTTAGCTTGAATCCACAGCGATCCACCAAAACACTTAAAGGTGCACTGTGTAACTTTTTGTTTGGGGGTCTGTCACCTTTTTCTTTGGATATGTCTGGAATGTTCCACAGTAAACAGGACATTAAACAGCTGTAGTTTACATGTATTAAATTACATGCGGTTTTAATGCTCAAAATATCTAGAAAAACATTCTGAGTGGATTTGCCTCTCCACAGATCTGACCTGTAACTTGGTCTGGTTTGGTATATATCAAGATAAAAAGGTTTAATGCCATATGATGAAACATTCCAGACAAAGTGATAACATCTCCATGGGGAAAAGCGTTTAACGGACCCTCCACCAGAAAAGTTACACAATGCACCTTTAATTGGTCATACAAAAATGTCCAAAAGCGCTCAGAGTTTGATGGAGTGAATCTTCTCTCTCCTCCATCAGTTGAGTTCAGTTGAGCCGTATACATCGTGTGGTACCCCCAGTAGAAGCCCTAGTCCCAGGTCTGAACCCGGGTGAAAACAGTCCGGACGCAGCAGCTTTGTGCGGCGCGTTTAAAGGAGCGCACATCTATTGTTCTTCTTGCCGCGGCGTGCTGTCAGCGCCGCCCTGGTGGCCATCTCGAACACCTCCCGCACACCGTCCTTGGTCTTGGCCGAGCACTCCATGTAACCGAACGCCTGGATCCGATTGGCCATTTCTCTGCCCTCCTCTGGCTTCACTGGCTCCTATTGGGTGAAAGTTGTACATGTCAGATATTTCAATTAGGGGAAATGTTATGCAAGAGACTACAAAAATGCCTAAAATCCTAACATAGTGCATACGTTAGGATCACTTTTCAATTTTACCATACTTTGACTTTTGCATTTATATTGATTCTTCTAATAAATGAAAAATTCTGCAAGAATTAATTTTAACTTCTGTGGTTAAAACACAACTATCATATAAAAGTCTTATATTACGCAATATTGACTCTTGTTCTTGTGAGCTTTAAGCCATGTTAGAACCTCATCAAAAACATACTTGGGAGTTGTGTTTTGTTTCTGTAATTACAATAAAACCTGGATCTTGACAAACGTACTTCATACTCAGCAAAAGCTAAAAGTGGATAATAGCTCATGTTTTCTCTTCTATACGCCTACACGCGTTCTGTCACAGCAAAACACCTTATTAAACTTAACTTTTAAGAACCAAGTAATGCTTGGGTTTGCACAACAGCCTTTCCTCAGAACGGAATGTCAATAAAATGATGCAGTGGTCAGCTTTGGTTTAAAAAAACAAAAAGGGAACAAATATTTGCAACTCATGAAAATATTTTCTGGACCATAATTTTCTTCCTTTAAAAAATTAGAACAAGCCAAATTTAAAATGACTAATGAAAATTATGATGCGCTCATTTCCAGCTGTTGCCCTGACGACTGCTTCCTGTTTCGGTTACTCCCCTGTGAACTGTATTCCCATTTGTATAAAGCCCCAGTGTGGTACCTGTTTCATCTTGGCCAGTTCTCTGCGCGTGTGCTCATCGTTGCGGAGATCCTTCTTGTTTCCCACCAGGATAATGGGAACGTTTGGACAGAAGTGTTTCACCTCCGGAGTCCATTTCTCAGGAATATTTTCTGTCAGCAAGAAGAAAAAAATACAAATTAATATATATAAAGTTTGGTCTTTCATTACTTTAAAGCTGCATTGTGTAACTTTTCTGGTGGAGGGCCTGTCCAACACTTTATTCCATGGAGATATTATTCCTTTGTCTAGAATGTTTCACAGTGTAAAACAAACATTTCTATCTTCATGGAGACCAAACCAGACCAAGTTACAGGTCAGATCTGTGGAGAGGCGACCCCGCTCACAGTCAGAATGACCGTTTTTCTAGGTATTTTTAAGCTATAAAACCAACTGTAATTTAATCAGTGTAAGGTAGAGCTGTTTAATGTCATACTGTGGAACAATAAGAAGAGCAATGACATATCCATAGAAACAAGAAGGTGAGGGACCACCAACCGAAAAGTTACACAGTGCACCTTTAACCCAGGCGGCCTCTGCCGAGTTGAGCACAATGGAACAAATGATCAACCATGTGGCATCAAGAACACTGTATATTGCCCACTGTTGATACTTTGCAGTGCCATCACACTGGTGGTGGTCTACATGAATCTCTAAAGGTGGAATGTTTAGGAGTTCCCATGGTGACAACACACACACTAGCAAACACTGTCAAAAATGTTTTAAGACTGTCTGAAAATTGAATGGATTTAAAAAAAAAAAATGAATTTAAACAGCACATTTTCAGTAGTCTGATTCATCCTGTTTAGGTGTTTGATTTTCAACAAAAAGGTGAGAGTGACCAACTGAAAAAACTGTTGGCTAATGCTAGCTAGCTTGTGACTGTAATTTTATGTGTGAGAGACTAGTTTAACAGCACAAATCAGCTCACCTGTGGTAGTTCCAGCCAAGACAGTTATTTATGGTCAGATTGTGTTAAAATAAAGCACAGATTAAAGTCTTATAACGCCTCAGACAGAGCAGTGCCTACAGTTAACATCACACTCCGCAGGGAATGTGGATAACATCAGCTGCAGAGTATTAATATTTTGAAATACCCATGCACTTAAAACCACAGTATCTCATCCCATCTGTGCTGTGAGCCAAACGCCTACATTTGCCTTGTCATGCTCCACACTGACTGTTGATCATGAGGCTGGATTTAAAGACCACAAAACCACGCACTGAAACGCCCAGTGTCTTCCTCTGTCTGTACACAGAGATGACAAAAGACTCCCCACAAAAGCAGCCGTATCTGGGATCCCCTCAATCAAACCTCGTGAATGAGCCAAATTTATCACACAATTACGTTTGTGGAAAGTGGTGCTTCTGAGATTTAAAAATAAAAGCTTGTATGGACTGAAAGGATCAGTGTCAGCGAAAAAGATGCTGAAACTCAAAATGCACACATCTCTTTGAACTCATAAAAATGCACTTCAACTTGTTTAAAAATGTGGCAACTGATACTGGAGTGAAGCCAACAGGAGGCACTGCTCTGTCTGAAGCTCTGTTACTCAAGTTTAGACTTTAATCTGGTCTTTGTTTAAACACAATCTGACCATAAAGAGCTTTAGGTGAAACAGGTGAAGTCTTTCTCCAATAACGTTACCATCACAAGCAAGCATAGACATACATGCAGAACCCCTCCCTCAGTGTGAAGTCTTTGCAAAGGATGAATCGTCTTGCTTCTATCATGTTAGCTGGCGGTGTGGGGTGGGGACAATAGAGACATCATTTCCTCTTTTAGAAGTGCTGACTCATGGACAGGAAGAACCAACTGAACCAACGACGACAGGAGAATAGCACAGGGCTGATCACATTATCATCGGAGAGAGGAAGAGGAGGTGTTGTAACAGGGATGACGTCAAGACACGCGTTGCTTCATTTGTCGATTACATGGATCATAATAATAGTGATTGTGAATACCAGCTCTAACCCAAATTTCGCAACAACTAACTAATTTGCTCCGGCTCAGTGGGTTTCAAACTTTTCACACAAGAAACACCAAGATGATTTTTGGCTTTCCAAGAATCACAATGACATAAACCTGGACTTTATCAAGCCTTCATTATGGCTCAATCAGGTCCCAAAATTGAGACCAAAAGAGGTCCCAGTAGTTCTAAGAATGATTAACCCAAAGAGGAGAAAAATATGAATAGATTTCTGTCTAAATAAAAATACTATAACCGTGTACCACCAGATGCAGTACATGTACTGCAATTTAAGAAACACTGCTCTAGATCAGTGGTCCCCAACTGCCAGGCTGTGGGCCATCTGGTACTGGGCCCCAGAGGAAAATGTACACCTTTTTTTTTTTTTTTTTTTTTTTTTACTTTTTTCATAGTCTTATACCAAATCTGTGTTTTACTCTTACTGAAAATATAGTGCAAATTAACCTGGTAAACAACAACAATATGTATTAAGACAATTTTTTTAAAAACGAGGGTTAAGAGTTGTATGCGTTTTGCTTCGTTATTAACGGCCTCGACCTTCCACCAGTCCCTGAAAATTTTTTGTATTTATTACCAGTTATGAGGAAAAAGGTTGGGGGGGGGGCACTGCTCTAGACGTCATGTTTCTAACCTCGGGATCAATACATTCATTATTCCTCCTCAATATAGAGGCATCTTAAGTTCAGAAATGTTTACCACTTGTGTCATCGCTTATAAAATGTTTCACGACTCTTTGAACAATAACTAGGGATGCAACGAGATACAATTTTGAATTTGCTGAAGATCATTTTCAGCATGTGTGAA
Organism: Taenioides sp. WSHXM2023; assembly: GCA_029959045.1. Classification (NCBI taxonomy): domain Eukaryota; kingdom Metazoa; phylum Chordata; class Actinopteri; order Gobiiformes; family Gobiidae; genus Taenioides; species Taenioides sp. WSHXM2023. The sequence goes on from CM057086.1 coordinate 28,714,832, forward strand.
CAATCTTATCCCTAATAACCAATAGAAATGAACTTCAACTTGTTTAATTTAAGAACGTGGCAATTGATACTGCAGTGAAGCCAACTAGAGGCACTGCTCTGTCTGAAGCTCTTGCTCCGGTTAGACTTTAATCTTTTCTTTGTTTTAACACAATCTGACAATAAAGAACTTCAGGCGAAACTACAACAGGTGAAGTCTTTCTATAATAACAAAAAATAAATAAATCAAACAGCTAAATAAGATCATGAATGCCGAAAATCTGTTCCTTAGTTTTTATATTACAACTAATTGCGTCTCCCTTGATGCCACTTGGTCAGATATGCCAGAATATATTTTTTATTCCTATTATGCGTGTGTTTTTGAGTGTGTGAACTGCACGTGGCCTTACCCAGACTGTCGGGGCTGTCTATGGAGAAACACATGAGGATGACGTCGGTGTCTGGATACGACAGAGGCCTCAGTCGGTCGTAGTCCTCTTGACCAGCGGTATCCCACAGAGCCAGCTCCACCTGCAAAAACACACCACAAACATGGATGATACAAACAATAGCCAACTGACCGCTTAAAAAGGACCTGAACTCTATTTTTTCAATATATCCGCGTAAATTTAGCCTTGCCCAGTACAGATTTATTGTAAACAGCTCTTAAAGTCAAAATAAGTCCCATGTACGGTCTGCATCTAATTAGAGCATAAGAAGGTGCAAGGTTAGCATGCCATTTGTTAGCATTACCGTCATGACAAATTCTGCTGTGTCTGGATGTTTCGAGAAGTGTTTAAAAGGGTTCAGTTTAGCTGTGTATATGACTAAACAAACAAAAACAAAAAAACAAAAACAATTGTGTACTCTTCAGTCTTCTCTTTTAATGTTAATTTTATGATAACTATGTTTTGATTTGTCTGTATTGTGATTTTAATGTGTTTCTTATTCTGTAAATCACTTTGAATTACGCTACATCAATAAACTTGTCTTGCCTTAAATTGACTAGTTCTGTTTTTCATGCTTTACGATTCAAACTAACGATCCAAGATTCAGGCCATACTACAGTGAATTGGTATAGCTGCAGAATGCCATTGTATTGTTAAAATAGTATTAGGTTTCATACTTGCAAGATCTTGCTATTGTACCAGCATTAATAGTGGTGTCACCTGCCGTGTCCCAGAAACCTTAGTTTGATGTAAATGAGGAAACTAAACTAGTTCAAACGTCCCAGAGAAGAGAGGGGGCGAGAGTCCAAAGAGAGACCATTAAAGACTACATTTCCCACAATCCCACTGACCCAGAGGCAGGTCAGGGCAAGTTCTATTCATGGTTTTCTGCTTCATGTTTATGGCTGATATCTGAAGGACTTCTGCTTATTCAAAAGAAAGACATAATATTTTGTTTTGACTTGTTACTTGCCATGGCGACAGTGCTAGATGAAACCCGAAGATTGAGAGGAGTTTGAAGAGGCCAAAACCGTATAGAGCAGTATAGGTGATTGTGCAATTAATGACGTCTCTCATGTGTGTGGGTTTTTTTTTAAATGAGTTTTAGACTTTAATCTGAGCTTTGTTTTAATACAATCTTACCAAAAAGAACAGTTTTTCAGTTAGTCACCCTCACCATTTTTGTTGAAAATTAAACACCTAAACAGGACCACGAACACTCGCACTGAGGATGTGTTGTTGGCAGTGTTTACTCATGCATGCATTGTGTCTCCATGGTAATTACTGTACATAATAACACCATAGACATACATGCAGAATCCCCCCCAGCGTAAGGTCACTGCAAAGTATCAATCGTTTGTGTTAGATGGCAAAATGTATGTATTGTTCATGTTCAGGAAATGAATATTAAAAATAAAACAACAAACTACAAGAAACTGGAAAGATGAGACACTGAATAATCAGGAAGTATTTGCTGCTGTTGCGTTCAAAAGGAGATGCGATTACAAAGGAATGTAAACTAGTCGTACAACTTAAGTGCAAGGGAGATAGTTCCATAGTTTTTGATACGTCTGGCCTTTTGTTTGAACTTGTTTCGATAATAGATCCAAGACGCTACTGGGAACTGATCCAAAAGTCTCATCAAAATGTTGTAGTATCACAATACAAAAATTTCAAACCTGATTTTGAGACAAATTCAGATACCACAATAATGAAAACTCTTTATTTAGACAACAGAATGTGATTTTCAACATCAAATCATAGTACTTTCTTTTATATTACCATGTGATCTTAAATCTGTAATCCCTCAGTGGTCCAGGTAGGTTCCACAGTGGTCCATGGGCGTATACTCGTCTATGTGCTCTTATACAGCTCAAGATCATTCTAAAACTATTCAGGAAAGGTTCATTTGGCCCTGTGAATGTGACTGTTTAGTACTGTTACCTTTTCAAATGATTTAAGTAAGCATCTGATTTTCTACATTTTTTCCAGCCCTATACTATATGCTGTGGTGTAGAAGGGTCTCACCTGTTTTCCGTCCACCTCGATGTCGGCGACGTAGTTCTCGAACACGGTGGGGACATACACTTCGGGAAACTGGTCTTTACTGAAAACGATCAACAGGCAGGTTTTCCCGCATGCGCCATCGCCCACAATCACCAGCTTCTTACGGATCGCCGCCATGTCTGTCCAAAACAACAGAAAATGGAGTTAGAGGGACTGAGTGAGTAGTAGGGTTGTATTGCAGTACTTCACAATTTTATCATACATTGCCATCCTTCTCAAGATCGTGCAGCCCTAATTAGAAGATAGTATAGCTATGGTTGGGTGAAAAGGTCTGTAGGGTAGGGGGAAGTTTCAGAGGGCTATGACCTGGCGCTGGACTACAAAAAATGTATTTTATATATTTTTTTATATTTATCTCTATATAACCAGACTATTCAAGGGTACAATTCAACAACAGTAATCTACTGTTGTCAAGTGGAAAATATCTCAAAACAAGACTGTTGTCAAATTGCTTACAGCAGAAATAAGCAAAGGTAGACCCAGCTGAAGCCTAAAAACACAAACATCTAAATCATAATAATATCTTATCCTGATAGAAATGAAGTAAAGCTAAACAGACATTTTTACATTTGATTCCAACTGGACAAAATTAAAGGAAAATTTAGGCCTGTAGTCGATTAAAGAAATTCTTCGTCTATTAATCGACTAAAAAGGGGGAGTGGCAAAAGGTCTCTCTAGGCATCTGCCCCAAACCGCACTCACAAGACAAAAACTGCACGAGAGTTCATGCAAAAACTGCAATTTACACAGACAGAAACAGTATGTAAAAAGGTAAACTCAGGATTCACTCCCAAATCAGCAAATTCTCACCAATTTCCAACTTTCCTTTCTGCTGTTGTCTCAAGTAAATCCTCATAGAAGATAAACAAAATAATTAGTCAACCGAGAGAAATTATGGTCGACTAAAACTCCTTTGACCGATCAATTGACTAAACAACTAAAGGACTACAACCCTGAAATATTTAAAGTCATACTAATCAGGCTATATGAAGTTTGAAAGAAAAGGACTAAACAAGGCTTAAACTGGGACAGATCCATATTCCACTTCAGTTAGCTGATTTGGTTTTTGTAGCAGCAGTGGTACATGACATTTTTCTGGCATCACGCGGTCTTAAGATGAGCCTGTGAGAATACAAAGCCGTGTGCAGCGTTTCCAGTAGAGAGTTGCCAGACTGCTGCTTGTTGCTGGGTGTGAGGGGGAAGTGAAGAGGAGGCGTTCACAGTGACTCACACTCACTTTGGGCTGATTCCACCAGCTCTGAGCAGACCCAGATTGGACCAGTGTTTAAGAGCTTTGCTGTTCACACTAATGATCCACTCTCAGCTTTTGTTTGGTGAAATGGAAGAGCTAAAGCAATTACATTTTACGTTTCAAGTTGATAGATACATGTTATGGTTAAAAAACAAGACTTGACTCTTATTATATAGCAATGTGGAAAATACTAGCTAGTGCATTACAAAAGATGAATAATGGTTTTCCACAGAGATTTCAAATGTTCAATTGCTGTCTTGAACGAGCCAACATTGCTAATGCTAGCCGTTACACTTTAGGCAAAGTGAAGGTACACTTTATTGTCCACTACTTGGCACGTCTCCAAGGTGATGTTATTTCTTTGCTATAGTTTGTCTTAAATTATTAAGATCTGGACAAAAATTTCTGAAATTTAATTCTTGTATTAGTCCATCAGTTCATTTTTCAGTGTTTTTGATGCATTTAAAATACGAACTCCACATCCTAGCAAGACATAAATCACAAATGGTTATTTTTCCTCAAATCGTTCAAGCCCTATATAAATTCATCTAGAGTAAGGATTATACACAAAGTGGAATCTACACAGTTTCTGAAGAATGTCTGATTTATGTAGACTTCTATTACCTGTGCACTAAAACTATGATTTGTCATTTGCCGTGCTTGTGTCCAATGAAAGGTGGGGGGCTGAGAGGGGCTCCACTCTTTATGGCTCTCATTATTGCTCTCAGCAGAGGACAGTTTACGACACAGTTAACCCCTGACTTATTACCATGGTTATGACTCTCGCTGACGGGAAGGACCACACCAAGATGGCCGCTGGTGCCACTGATGGTAGCCTCTGTGCAGGTCCATGGACATTAAAAGAGTCCATTCAGTGTTGTCAGTGTGCTTCAGTGTGGTTATGACTGAAATGAACAGATTTCTAACATGATGCTGCAGAAGATGGAGGCTGAACTAATTAGGGCTGCATGATAATGGAAATGTGAGGAGATATGGTTGTTTTGTACTGTGAAAGAAATTACTGTGAATAATATATAATATATAATGTGAAGCAAACATTTTATTCAATCTCAAACAAAAATAAAAACTAAAAAATAAATCTCTTTAATATTTTCATATTAAAAACCTTGAAGTCATATGTGTGATATTGTGATATTGATTATTGTGAACTCTAAAGCTAATGCAGTCCGTTCACATTGGTCGCCTTGTTCTTTAAAGTTTACAAATCATCAATAGAAACTAAGAATATTAATATTGGAACATTTTAACAATTAGCATTTTTAAATATTAACACTCAAAGGCATGTTTACAGTTTTGGGCATTAAATGGTATGGGACCATTACACTATTTTCTGATCCATGTTATAATGTTTCCTCATCACAAACAGACCTGGAGCTGTCTTTGTTTCATTCACAAATGTTTAACACACCAACCCTGCATATTTAGGCTGAGCTGTTCTCTCCAACAGAAAATACTCTGTAGCACCTTGTGATGTCATGTGGTAATACAGAAAATGCTCCACTGTGTTTTTTAAAACCCATACACCTTCACTAGAATCATTTGAATAATTTCCAATCTCTACTGAACAAAAGGTGGTTTAACTTGAAAACTACCACTATATGACATCATAAGGTGGAACAGAGCATTATGAGCTTTGGAGATGTAGACAGCATAATAATGCAGGATTACTCAAACATGTGTTAATGAAACAACAACTCAGGTATTTTGATGAGGTGTCAACATTATAACATGACTTAAAGCTCACAAGCATCAATTTTGCACAATATAGGCCCGTTAAACATTCACTCCACACTTGATGGGGATAAGCTACTTCACAGCTGTCCGGGGGTAGAAGGCGAAGCTGCCAATCTCATCTGCCCCTTCTGCTCATGTTTAATGACAGATCAGTGCCCGGTTTAACCCCTGTGTGGATACTTTGGGTTTAGAAATAATTAATCTACTGTTACTATAAAACCCGCCTCCTTGACTCACAGTTTCTAACCTGAGTCTGATGCAACGATTCAAATATTTAGTTATACTTAATATGGATCGGGTATCATTGAGAAGTTCCCGATACAATAAATACCTCGATACGGTATGTTTTTGGTAGGGACATTTCAATAACTGAAATGTTGTGATATCGTATTGATATGATATGATATATGATATCCAAGTTCTCACAATATCGTATCACAAAATATTGAATTCCAAGTTTCTTCGCTTAAATTCAGAGTTATGGAGCAGCAATAGCTTAAAAAAAGCAAAAAACAGAGGGAACTACATAAACCATGATCCTTTGCCCTGTTTCAGTGTAGACTACATGAAGTAATAACTGTTATAAGCACTTTTAAATCTTTAATTCTATAGATTAAGTCTTGTTAAGGCATTTTAAGAGGAAAAGTAGACTATTCATAGTTTTGTTAGCCTCCACAAAATATCGCAATAAATATCGTAACATGAGATGCACATCATGAAAATATCGAGAGAGTTGGATATCGTTATATCCCTAGTTTTTGGATTCAGTGCACTTTCGATTTGATGCAATATATTTCAAATCGATTCGATTTAAAAAAGACAAAGTCCAAACCATGATTGTGATACTAAAAGTCTTTATTAAGCTACCATGTATGTGCAAAGTTAATATGAAAAATGCCAATTTTACTCATCAAAACCGCAAATGTCTCAAATGTATTATATAAGCAAGTTTCAAGCAACACAATTGTAGTGCTTTCACAAAATAATTTAATAAAACATACCCAAAAAAAGATACCCTTGGCAATATATCGATACAGTATTGATATCATGGGCTGCTGTATCAAATTCAGCAATGCGATATATCAATATTTCAGTATTTTTGCACACCCCTAGTGTCTAACTGTTCACATATTCACTATTGAACTATGTGTTTCCTGAGGATCTAAAACAGGAAACAGCTGCTTTCATTTCTAACAGGTGCTCATTCTAAACTACAACTCCACACAAGGATTAATGTGCATTTCCTTCCTTATACACAAACAAACATATTCCTGTATACCATAAAAAGCTTTGTAATTTGATGATTTTGCAGGTGTGTTATTGGCTTCACATACATGTCATGCCATAAAAGCCTAAATGCTTTGTTAATATATAAACATACTTTTTTATTGACTTATTTTCAGTGTGTTTGGCATTATTGTGAAATTGTTAGTAATGGTATATTTTAAGGATGCACTGATAAGACACTGATACTGGATATCGGCGCACATTGAAAATTTTGATGGATTGGCCCCAAAGTATTGGTTCAGTCGATCTCCCATTTGGGTGTATAAATTGGTGTAATAAAGACAATTGACTGGACAATGTTAGCCTAAAACCCCTTGTAATATTTAAGCAAGCATGTAAGATATTTTCATGATATGCATCTCATGGTTCGATATTGTGACATTATTGCAAAACTATGAATAATACTTTTTCCTTTTAAAATGTCATAATCATAAGCATGGAAAAAGAAGATTTAAAAGTGCTTATAACTTATTTCTTCATGTAGTTTGCACTGAAACAGAGAAAAGGATATGGTCTATTTAGCGCCCTCCGTTTTTTTTTTTTGTATTGCTGCACCAACAGTTATTTAAGCAGAGACTTGTTATGCGATATATTGCAATTGCCCACGATATTATTGTGAGGCTTTTGACGATACAATGTCATGATATTTCAGTTATTGTTACATTCCTAGTAACATTTTTCACAAGCTCTTCTGTTTTACTTTAAACGATAAATCTCTAAACATATTTGGATATTTTTTTCACCAGTTCCCTTTTATGTTTAAAGGAAATAAATGAAAAGGACATTTTCTCAGTCTCTGCCCTGGTATCGGTTGATATTGGCAAATACCTAAAGTCATAGTATCGACAATCTGGCTCAGGGCATCCCTAGTATATTCGATAATTTGCCCATCGCCAAGTTGTTCCATTTTCCAACTACAGACTTCTTATATTCCTCCACTAATTTTCCTTAAAAACCCTGCTCCAGTGTGCAAGTTTGGAAGGATAAATAAACAACAAAGATGCTTTCTAAGTGGGACAGTGTTGTCAGCGACTATTAGCATGGTGTGTTCGTGACCAGAGGAAAATAAAAGACTCAAAAAATCCAGGGCAGCTATGGCCTGGAGCTGTGGGTCATTGCGGCTGGTGCCCGTAAGGAAGCACAATAATGAAGTGAGTGGGTGATTAACGTTCTGGTTACGTAAGCTTTAATTGTGACTCGTTTTCCTTTGATTAGAAATGTTAAATTGGCTCTAGACTAAACATGGCGTGAATCAGAGCAACGCCAACAGGAAGTATGTCATTAGCTTTGACTGCAGTGAACTGTCTGACCCAGAGTTCAAAGAGTGGTCTCGACAAAGCAGAGCGAGGTGATAAGGGGGGCTATGAGATCATGGGGGAAGAAATCAATATAGAATGTGTCATTGAGAAGGCAGTTTGAGCTGTTGCTATTGTAGTGACAGGGTGGGGAAAATAGGTAAAAGAATATACGAGTTCAGTGTTATAATATTTAAAGGTGGCTCTCGTAGCTTTTCTGGTTGAGGGTCCGCTATTGCTCGTCTCCCTGGAGAGTTGACTGCTTTCCTTGAAATGTTCCATGGTATGACATTAAACATATCCATTTATTCATTCAAACTTATCCGTTTAGTCATTATGGGTGTTTCTATTGGTCAAAAATACAACCTCTTCTGTGAATAGGGGCGCCTCTCCATAGATCTGAATTGTAATGTAGCGTAGTGCTGTAACCTGCTTGTCTTCCTTGTTATAGATGGGTTTAATCAATATTGTGGAACATTATAGACAAAGCAATAACATTTCCAAGGAGACAAGCAGGCAGGTAGTCGACCCTCCTCAGAAAAGTTGCGCAGTGCATATTTAAGTTCAAACTGAATGTGTGTAACAAAAATATTAAGTTTTGTGGCTCTGATATTTTGGATTTTGTTAGTGTCTGGTTTAATAAATGTACATCATAGGAACCCACTTTACAGGGTTGCACAGTATATTGAAATTGCATCACACTCATTATTTTGGTAAAAGAAGGTCTCTAGTAAACAGCCGAAAATCCAGTCTTTACTCTTTATAGATACAATTTTGCCCTGTTATTTATACCTCCAAGTGTGACTTTGTGGTCAGTCTTCTCTCATATTCTCCGGATGTGTTAAAATGTGCAGTATAATCTGAAACCACCTTTGCAAACATAAATCGCAACTCAACTGTTTTCGCAGCGTTTCAGAAAATGTATATTTTTTATCCAAAATTGTGCAGCTGAACTTCTAAAACAAAGTGCCAGTTCACAGAATGTTCTTGAGCGTTCTGGTGAGCTGCTGTGAAACCTGTCTCATAACTGTATGACACTCACACTGCACTGCACCCTGCCAGCTCACACCTGTCACTCAAAATGAAAGGACTGATGAATTAAAGCTGGCACAAGACACATTCAAATATCAACATAAAAACAACTTGAACCATAAAACACAGACGCATGCACTTTTCGGCTTTAAAGAAATATTTTGTCTTGAAAATCAGAAAAAAACAAAACACTAACAACATGGGTTTCAGCTTTCTGGTGATTTTTTTATTATTATTTTTTACTTTTGCCCATTCAAGAAGATAATTTGTATTGAATACTTAAGTGCTATAGCAACAGTGCTAGATTTCCATCACTTTGAAATCAATAGGGTAATCCTCCAGCTGGGTACTGCTGATCAAGAAACCAGGTGAAAATTTACAGAAGGATCCCATGCACTCATCCACTGCATCCTGGGTGTCGCTTCAGTGGCAATCAAGTCCAATATTTATCCAGCCTTTAAAACCATTAGAAACGTCACTGTCAAAAAATTACTACTACTACAACTCACAAGTGCCCTGCCCAAGCCACTGCAATGCTCTAATCCTATGATAGTTACTAAACAGACTTTGTTCAAAAATGATAGATGGAACAATATATTTTGGGAAAAGGAGAAATTTAATTTGTCAACTGGACAGAGTTTATTTGGTCGAATACGTTTCGCAGCTCATCCAAGCTGCTTCCTCAGTTCTGAAGAACTGAGGAAGGAGAACTGAGGAAGCAGCTTGGAAGAGCTGCGAAACGTATTCGACCAAATAAACTCTGTCCAGTTGACAAATTAAATTTCTCCTTTTGCTATGGATTCTACCTGGACGACTGAGGGATTCTACACACAATATATTTTGGGGTTCAATTTTTTTAATCGTGTGTTAATTTTCTTTGCACTAGTGGGGCATTTGTCATTTTAGGTAGTTATAAGATTTGAGCTGTAAGGGTCGAATCAGTCATTTCTATAGCTCATAACAGACAGTAGCTACTTAAATAAACTGCGGTGAAAAATATGTTTAAGATGGTGTTCATTTAAAAAAGGCTTACTTTGATTATTTTAGGGCTTAGCAAAAGATCTCAAAACTATTACATATCTCTAAGGACTTAAAACTTGTGAATCGTGAGTTTAATCTGTCTTTTTATATACAAATACAAAAAAAATACCAAATCTTCAACTAAAATGACATCTCCTTTCTACTGTAGTCCCAGATAAAGCCTTATAATCTAAATAAAAATAACTTGACTATAAATGAAATGAAACTAAACCAAACATTTTGGTTGACCAAGACACCATTGACCAATTTAATGATTAAAAAAAATTACTAAAAGCCTACAGTCCTGTTGCTTACGGTGATATTTCCGATAGCAGTATATCATTCTGCAAAATGTGTTATGGTGACAAGCAAATTAGCTAGGGATGTAACGATATCTAACATAATATTTTGTGTAGGCTAACAAAAGTGTGAATATACACTTAGACTTAATATGCTACTTTTCTGTCATAATGCAAATAATTCAGATGAACAAATGTTTAATATCAGTTATTTCATCATGTAGCTTGGGACTAAACCAGAGCAAAGGCTCATGGTATATGTAGTTCTCACCGTTTTAAGCTGTTGCGGCGCTATAACAATGAATTTAAGCAGAGAAACTTGTACTTCAATATACTGTGAAGGCCCATAATATTATTGAGAGATTTTTGACGATACGATATCACAATATTTCGGCTATTGTAACATCCCTACTACGAACCCTGCTGTGAAAATATTGAATTACCTGAAGGCTCCACTCTGTAACCACCACCTCCGGCTACGGTCACAGCGACAGTCTTTTCATGTGATCTTCTCCCGTCGCCGTTGTGAACATGAATAATATAAGAGCTGATGATTCACCGTTTGTCATTTAGAAAACGCTGTATTCCAAAGACAGCTGCTGTACGCGACAAGTGAGTCAGGTTTTGGATACAAACTTGGCTCGAGTTTGACTTTTGACACCTCAATTTTTGGAAACAGTGAGGCTTTTGAATGAAGAACGCTCAGAGAAGAGGTGTTGAACCACTCCCTTTTTTATTCAACGAAAGGTCACGGGCAATAGAGTCAAACTACATGAGAAATTAGCCGATATTCACTAGTTTACCATCACCAAAACTGAAGTTAATACAGCTTTTTAATTGTGGTAGCAAAATACATTACAAAACAACTATTAATTATTCAATGTCCAATGATAAGACAATATTGCAATAGATTTTTATTCCATACAGACCCTAAAATTTAAATATACTGAGTGGAGTATTCAGGGTGTTGTTTTGGTTATGATTTTGGTTTAAAGTAATTTTTCCCATGATTTTTTTTGCGCTGAAACATGTGTAAAAACATGCGTCCTTACTTTGAGTGGACTTGCATCTCCACAAACATGTCTTATTTGGCCTGGAGGAGGGTCACCTACTTATTTCCATGGAAATGTTGTTCCTTTGGCCATAATATTGCAGTGTATGACAGAAAACTTATTTCCAGAGAATGTTCCGAAGTATGGTTTTGACTTTCTTACATACTATCACTTTAACATATTGTGAAGTCCTACTTTTAATTCTTTTCTACATTGTCCCTGAACTGAAAAACAGAATAAATACCTTTTGATGCCTGTCCTTCATATATAAATGAAAATATTAAATTATTGGAATGACAAATCAAGGAACAATATAAATGTGCCAAATAATCTTAACTGTTTGATACATTTATATAGCTTTGGCCACACTCCTGTAAAAGTAAATAGATGTCAAACTGATTCAGAAACAGAAAAACAAAAATACTCCATTCCACATAATCTATAGATCCAGGTCACAGGAGGGGACAAACAGCTGGGCGCGGAGCAGACAGGCCTGGGGCACAGAATTCCCAGAGAGCACTCACTCAAACGCCATTTGGCCCAGAAAGCATCTCCCCATAGACACCAATGCTAAGTGAAACATCTGCAAAACTACTAACGACAAAGACACAGTGAACAAAACAGCACTAAAACCTTTGCTGTTGAATTCAATATGGTTAACAACAAGGTTCGTCTAATTTTTAACCACAGCTTAAGTAAAAATACATGCCTGCAGACTGCACTAGGCCTTGCTGTAAATTGTATGTTTGGCATAATTGCTCATTGGTATGTGGTTTCACTGTGCAAGTAGATTTTTGGAAAGTCAAAACATGAAAATAAGGGTCAAGAGGCCATTAGACCATGAATTATAGCAAGTTTCCATTACACGCTTGCCATAAGTATGAACTATCTGTCATAAGTCTTTCCATGGCTATGTAAGGTTTTGCTGTGCAGTCATTACTGTCAGGACTGCATGATTTCAGAAAAAAAAAATAGCAGTTTTCTGACGAGTATTGTGATTGCGAGTTGTGATATACATTTAAAAAGTAGGAGTGCAAACTGTTAACTTCAGAATCATTAACATTTGAGGAAAAAAAAAGTTTAAAAAAAAAAAAGTAAAAATTAAACTAACATTTTAGAATATGTTTATAGATACCTAAACTACAGGTTCAAAAAACATTTATATAAAAAAATACTAGTTTTTTCCTTATATATGGCATTCTATTTCAATAATTTCAGCCTTTGCGATTTGATAATTGCGCAAACTCAAATTGCGAATCCGATACGATTGCGATATTTCGTCCAGCATTAACCCCGCTATTAATTCAAAATTCAGCCACGCGTTCGTAAAATGACACGTAAAATGTAACGCCCGTAGCTAGATCTTTTTTTCACGGTGTCTTCATATAAAATCCGTAGTTTTAAAAAGTTTAGCATATGAGCAAAGTCAAAGATTGTTTAGAAGCGTGTTGCTTCTGGGTGGGTCCCCAGAAACATGGCGTCATCACAGCGGCAACAGATGGCCGTGTGTCCGCAGTGCAAGAAAGGGTGTGTGGCCAGCCTCCAAAGTCCCAGCTCCCACCAAGAAAACCGCCTTCAAACCACCACAGCAAAAAAGACACGACAAAACAAGACCGTAAAGTCAAAATACACGCCGGGTTTACCGACGAAAAACGTGCCAAATCTGGACAAAAGTGTGCGTAAAGTATGGAGAGGATTTACGCAGAAAGGGCTTCATTGTTCGGTAGGGCAGTGTACGATCTCAAGGGTTAAATTGGATTGAAATCATAAGTATTTTCGGGCGTTTTACAGCACGTGGAGTAAAAAAAAAAGACGTAAAAACATTTCCAGTTAGAAGAACAAGAAAAATCTGGGCAATTAAAACCAAATAAAACAGCCTTACGAGTGCGGAAGCGGCGTTCATATCGAGGTCGGAAGGATAACGGTTTGTTTAGCATCGAGTTAGCACGGCCTCTCCGCGCTGTAGAAAACTTAAAATAATCAATCTTACCGCCCTGAAATTGTCATAAACACAGAGTCTACACAGTTACTAGTGTATAAACATAACATGGAAGTAGTTTACCTGTAGTTTAGGTGTCTAGGAGCTCGTTTTTCGCAGGATTTCGCCGGAGAACAGTGGCTCCTTCTCGGTCTGTCTGGTACAATGAATTAGCTGTGGCTCGGGAGCGCGCCGCTGGGGGAGGGGTGGCGGGCGCGAGCACTGAGCCACGCCTGCGCGGGCACGAGACGCACTGGACCGTAACTTTTTAAAAACAGAGCGATAAAAACAAACAAACACGGCCTTTTGTTGGGGCTGTAATTTAAAGTTTGTTGCAAGGGACCCAATAAGATCAATATATAGGCGATAAGATGATCAGCAGCGTACTTGAAGGAAATTCCTATTCCCACTTCCACTTCCCAATTCAAACTCAGCAAAGGGGATTCCAGCTCCAATGACAAGAATTTACTGAGCATCCTGCAAGTGGGTTGTATGCAGTTGCAATCATTGTACTACCTTTGTAAACAGGGGCAAAGCCTAATTTTAAGAATAAGATGGAAGAGTTAGGCTAACCACTCTGCTGGCATAGTGTTTTTAGATTTATCTATTGTCAAGTCTTTATACATATATATTTTTTTTCTCTTCTCATCTTGATTTTGATGGTATGTTCTTATCCTGTTGTTTTGTAGATACATACTGAAACCATCAAATATAGGAAGCAAGACTTATGGAATTATGGAATTATGTCGCAAGGAAAAATGAGAAATAATTCTGAATCTTTAGTGAGAATACACAATGTAAATAGTCATGAAAACAAAGAAAAAGCATTCACTGCAAAGTGTGTGGAAATTTTTTACCGGTGGCGTTGTCACTTAAAAATTAAGTTTCAGGTTATGCTGTTTAAAAAGGAAGTTACATGTGGTCTCACTGCGCCTCCTGGTGGAATGTTTGGGAACATCTTCAAATACTCAAGTTCCCATTTAAATCTTACCGCAATTTGTCAGTTTTGTATACATTATTTGTTTATAAAATATTACATTTTAAATTGTTAACATTATTTGAAAACAAATCAAAGACTATAAGACACAATTGGTCTAAGTCTCCACATATTATGACTGCAGAGGTCTGTGGCTTTGTCATTACTGACAGTGGTGGAAAAGTGCTCAATTTTATTTACATTAATGATAAATGAAACAGATAAGGACAAAAATATATATCCAAGTACTCATTTAGAAGTGTACTTCATAGTAAAGTTTAGGTATTTAACACAGATTTTGAGGACTATGAATTGTTAAATACAGTAATCATCATAAAGAATCGGCCTTAGTTGTGGACAACAGAAGGGACATAAAAGTTTTTCTAAGATAAGAAACTTTTCTAGGCATATTATTACAATGGTTATAAATGGGATTGGAAAATTAGCGTTCTTTTTTGCTGAAATAAAGAAAACTGTCGAAACACACAAAAAGAAGTAGTGACCAAACACCCATTTCGTTCTTTATTAGAAAGTCGAACAGAAACATACATAGAAGCAGTGAACAGAGCTCTGCAAGAAAGTCCAAGACAGAAAAATCAGCTTTTACAAGAAGAAAATGGGGTGCTTAAAGAGTCAACATCAACTTCTCAACTGTACAGCGCCCCTCTCCTACCTCCTGTCCACAGTTTTTGGATTTTTTGCTAATTTTGTATTACGATCTGGAAGGTGCATCCTCAAAGCTGATGATACTGGACTCTGGGGCTGTAGATGGCACTGTGCTGCCGTGGGGCGTGCCAGAGGCTGTGATTGCTCCAGAGGAGGAAGAGGAAACAGGAAGTAGGGGCTGTGAGTGTGTTCTGAGTTCATCTTCATCATCGTCCTCCTCATCATCCATACTGGGCCACGCAGACTGGTCCTCCACCCGCTTCAGGCGCTCGTTTAAAGCTTTCAGAGCAAGTTGTCTGAAAAAAGGGAAAAGGGTAGTTAAGGTAAGTGTAGGGTCAAAATCGCTCACTTACATTTTTAACATTGTGGCCATATCAGCTTATCAACGCATGATCTCAGATCTCAAGAAGCTAAGCAGGGCTGGGCTGGTTGTTGTGTTCTTAGGCAAGACACTTCACCCACATTTCCTGGCATTAATATGATGTGTGTTTGAGTATAAGTGGAGGTCAGAGGAGGAAACCCAGGTATTGTTTTCAATATCCAGTTGAAAACGGCACTTCAGTTGTAGTGAACAGGAAAGAAGCTCTGTCTGTAGATTATGTGTGGATCTGTGCTGGTGGATCATGTGTCGAGTTGTTGAATAGAATTGTCCACTGATCAAGGGCATTAGTTGGAAAAGGCTCAGGGCTGATGACAGAGTGGGACAAAGCACAGTTTCCCAACCTGGGCAAATGTGTCACTGATGTCCATAGTAAAGATGAGATGTGAGATTTTCACAGTACAATAACCATGTCATGGTATGACAGTATACCATAGAGCTGAGTATTTTTATAAAGCAAGGGACTTAAGTGAACAAAGTGTTACTATATGGTAAAAGTTTACTGACTTTAATTGACTGTTTAGAAATGTTGATTGTAGAAAATAAAAGAAAACAATTTATTGATACATTGGAAAAACCCTGTACATTATACCGCACGGTCCAAAAGTGGATTCAGTGCCATTCATTAACACTAATTCACCACTGCCAACATGGTGAATTAGTCAGAGAGCCGGTTTCAGAGAGATGAGTGAGGAAGTTTGTGAAAATCTCTTTCAAAACTAAATCTACAAATCAGTAAATGGTCAGTTTATCATGTTAGATTTCTATTGTAATTTCTATCTTTGATTTGAGGCTTTAAACAACATTTACTGCACACTGAATGTGTATCTTACAGAAATCATGCCAGAATCAAAAGCACTGGGGGCACCTAAGACCTGCCCTGTAGGTATCTACAGCATTCCCCTGGCAGCTGCTGTGGTACAGGTTGGATCAGTTTAGTAAAAAAGGTGTGTGCTTCCATGTATAGAAGAGAAACATGATCCACAGGCAAATAACTCATTTACATTCGAAGTCTTCTTAATTTCTAATAGTGGGAGATTGAAATTGAGAATGGTGGTATTGTAGAATTCACTGCTTAGCAGGGTTAATGGAAATTTTGATTGATTTTAAGAAAGAAACCTTAACCTTTCCAGATTTTTTTAAAGTACTGCACTGTATATGGCACGGTGTTTCCATAAGAAGGCACCAACTTATCAACATTTACTTTATACCTGCAAAAATTGTGTCAGAAAATTGTAACAGTATTACTTTTTAAAAATAAAGCTAATTAAGACACAAGGTAGGAAAGTCAATCAAAGAACTGTATGTAGTCTACACTCACTGAGCCGCAGAGGCTGCACTAGCAATGATTAATGACTGGCTGGGGTTTAGGTAGTGAGGATTCAGATCAAAGAGAGGTCTTTTAGGTTTAAACATACTGGATTTCAGCACTGAAAAAGGCAAACACTCATGAGGCGCAGTCTTGAGAACCAAAACACCAATGTATAACAAATAAATGGGGCATCATATTCAATGTTTTTGTAGTTAAGACTAAATCAGCAATAAAATGGTTGGCTATATTGTTTATCAGGGGACACAGATATGTAACATTTATGGAAGTACATTACATAGAGTTCCTTTAGTAAGAACTGAAGCATGGGCAAAATTCTCTCACCTCCGTCTCTCTGCGTCCTGGGGGTCCGTTCCTGGCAGACTGATGGTTATGGACGACGGCGCCCCCACGTCATATCTCTTCACCATTTTCCGACACACTTTGATCTTGACGAGCCCGGCGTGCACCAGACCTGCCAGGAAACCCACCACCGGCTGCAGCGCCTCGGGGAAGAAGCTGGCGAAGGCGAAGTGGTCTGACATGTCCCCCCGGCCCCTGCTGTGTCTCTGGTAGAAGCGCAGGTAAACCCAGCCAGACAAAGCGCCGTACGTGTAGGCGGCCAGAGGGGCGGCGCTGTCCAGAAGCCCCGAGAGACGCAGCAAAGACAGGAGAAGAAGAACAAGGGCTGGGGCTGCCTTTAGTCGCACCTGCAGGAGAAATACAAAGATCAGTAGAGTATTGAATAACAATGTCATTCAGCGGTTACCGTGGAGACACAATGCACACACATGCAAACACTGTCAAAAAAGGTTTTAGACCTGAAAACTCAAGAAAAAACACAAAATGGAAGAAACCTAAATTTAGAAAAGAATTAAGATTTTATTCACGATTTTCCTAATTAAACGCTGCACTGCGTAACTTTTCTGTTGGAGGGTCCACTACCTGTGGAACATTCTAGACAAAGCAAAAATATTTCAGATGGTGGACCCTGCACTAGAAATGTTACACGGTGCAGCTTTAAGTCCTACATTATCCCTGCTTGGTCTTGGTTTAGTTTCTGGTTTTTGTTTGGTCATCTGACTAATAAATTAATGACTCATGACTCATTAAATGTTTCCTTTATTTGTTGCAGCTCATTCTCATTAAAGAGGTGGTATTTTACTTTTATGGGGCATTAACTGCTAACAGATAGCATATTTAGATCACCATGTTACCCTTTATTATTTTGAAAAAGCTGTATTTGCCGAAAAACAAGGTATTAACATGTTTTATAAGTTTCATGTTTGTTTTTGATGCTCTGAGTCTCTCCTCTTTTTGCTATCCACGCCAAGTCACTCCCCTTTCAGAGCGCTATTACAACACAATCGGCATGCTAAATAAACTATGGCTCATCGCATCAGGTTTGTCAAGTTGTTGTGTACACTTCCATACCATGCTTTTGTGTATTTATGGAGAATTGTCATGTGAGATTACTCTCAAACTGGATTACTCAAACATGCATGGATGACTCCTAAAACCTCTTCAGGCATGTTTTTGATGAATGTTATAACATGGTAGAAAACTGAAAAAAAAAACAGATTTTTGCATAATACCCCCTCTTTAACAGACCTGTACATACAGAACATTTAGAGGGAAAATTCAGCTTTTTGGTTATCAAGGGATAATTGCATTTAATATTACTGTTTATCATCTATATGTTCTCCACTAATAAACAGTACTTCCAAATTTGTTACACTGACAGGCCTGATCATGTCTTTATCTCATATCATACAGCCCTACCTAGAAATAAAAGAGCTCCAAAAGAGCTCTTTGATGCTTTTTGTTATTTTGTTGTTAGTAGGGAAGGATGTTTTACTAGGATTGTAGTCGCACGGAAATTCATGCACAAACAATTTAAATAGAAAAGTGCTACAAAACAGTGCATTTATATTTAAAAAGGCAGATTAATCTCATGATTCGCTCTCAAATCTTCAGCTACCTCACTCTCTGCCTTCTAATCGGTTTGTCTAATCATTTTAGTTTAAAGGGCCCATATTACACTATTTTCTGGTCTATGCCATTTCCTCATCACAAACAGACCTGGAGTTTTGTTTCATTTCATTTACACACGTTTAACACTCAAACTCTGCATATTTAGGCTGAGTTCTTCTCTCAAACTAAAAACACTCTGTTCCACCTTGTGATGTCATATGGTAATACAGAAAATGCTCCACTGTGTTTTTAAACTCCATACACCTTCACTAGAATAATTTGGATAATGATCAGTCCTAGCATTGCCAATCTCTACTGAACTAAAGGTAAAAGACTGCTTGGAAAAATCCAGACTCAACGTTGTACCAAAGAATACATGATGTAATACATGATGAATACATGATAATGTAAAAATACAGAGAGATATAGTATCATTCTGAATTTCCAGGCTAGACAAAAGGTAGCTGTTAACTTGAAAACTACCACTTCATGACATCACAAGGTGGAATAGACATTTTGAGCTGAGACAGAATAATAACAAAGGGTTACATTATGTGAATGAAACAGAACACAACTCTAGATTTGCTTTTGATTAGGTAACAACATTCTAACATGGCTTAAAGCTGAAAAGATGCAATTTTACATAATATAGGACCTTGAAACTCTAAATAAAATAGGTTGGCTAATACAACATTAACTGATTAATCAAATAAACTATTAACGGCCAACTAACTACCAATTAATTTTAATGTTTATTATTCAACCATAAACTCTCCCTGTTTGGATAATATTAAAACAGTTTGACCTTTCAGTTTAACACAGAAAATACAGACTAGCTATGTGCAGTGTATGGTAATGAGCTGCCATTCCCACTAGTCACCCACAAACGCTCTGTGGTAAACGAAGAAGAAGAACAGAGACAGTAGCTCAGCAGGAGCCAACACCAGCAGAACATTCGTCAAACCTGTGCAGCTATCTTTGAGTATAACCTCAAAATAACATTTTTTTAATTGTAGCTTCAATCTGGCAAAACAAGACTGATATTACACTGTTAATAAAGTAAGCACTGTGTTATTAAAGGTCCTGTTGTTATCTCATCAAAAACATTTCTGGAAATGTAATAATTAGGAATGCATAAGCTTAATAACTGCAAATCGTGAACTAGTTTTGTTTCTCACGTTTTTAAAAAAGGTACAACACCTTTTAATTGATTAACTAGTTATAAGAAGAAGTTATTTTTTTTTTTTTAAATACTTTGTAGTATTGACACTTGATCATGCTGGGGGTGTTTGAAATGTATCTCTATTGGCATAATGTTCTGCTGTTGCTATGGTGAAAGAATGCACACATACAGATTAGCAAACATGGTCAAAAAAGTTTTAAGACTGTCTGAAAAAATACAAAATGGATTTAAAGAACACATCTTCAGGAGCCTGTGATCAACACGAGTGTTCATGGTCCAGTTTAGGAGTTTAATTTTCAACAAAAAAGAGAGAGTGACTAACTGTTAATGCTAACTCGCTTGTGACTGCAATTTAGACTTAGACACAGACAAACTTTATTGATCCACAAGGAAAATTATTTGGATATTTTATTGGAAGTTTATTTGAAAAGGACTTGTTTAAAAGCATAAATCCTCACCTTTTGTAGTTCCAGTTAAGTGAGTTCTTTCTGGTCAGATTGTGTTAAAATAAAGCTCAGATTAAAGCCTGACTTGAGTAACAAAGCTTCAAATAGAGCAGTGCCTACAGTTAGCATCACACCTTTAGGGAATGTTGATGACATTGGCTGCAAGGTATCAATATGTTTGGTTGAAACAGATCAGTGGTGGCCCAGTGGTTCTTAACCCACGGGTCACAAACCAAAGTTATGGATCCACATGTCTAGGACTCCTACGATAAGGACTATGTAACATAAAACGGTTGGATTTGATGCCGGGTGAAACTGAACAAAACTCTACTTGAAATAACTTCAGAATTTCCACTCACCTGCGGCACTCTGAGAACTGTCGTGTCTCCCATCGTCTGCTTCAGCGCCACCAGCACTCCCCCCAAAAACCCGGCTGCTCCGTGGACCCTCACTGCAAACAGGAAGTCCAGGTCAAAGGTCGCCACGTACGTAAGAAGGTAGGACAGCCCCGCGAGCAGACCGGCCGCAACGTTCACCACCGCGAAGAAAATCAGCAACTCCAGAGCGCCCCACAGTGGTTCCAAGAGGCGTCCGCAGGTCATCACTGTCCCCACATTAGCAACCACGCCCCAAATGTGCTGCTCCACCACGCCATGTGTTACCAAAGTCCAAACCCAGAAATTTGGAGGGAAAAGATATCCAGGCATGATTCCTAATGCGTAAGAAGTGTCCACCACAAATGATAGGAGATAGAGCAAGACTACCACAGCGCTAATGGACTTCACAACAACGCTAGTGCTGGCTAACGCTGCAAGGAAGTGCTGTCTGGCCACTGGGAGGTAACGATTCATGGTGGACATTTGTAGAGAAGGGGATACAGTGAATGTTGGGACTGCAGGGGGCTGGTAGATTAGCAACAGTGGAGTGCAGAAGCAGCCAGGAGTCCAGGTAGCGTCACATATTCAAAAGGAGTCATCAGGAGAGCTATAAGAGAAAAACAATATTGTAAAACATGAGGTCAGTGACAACATTCCACAGAAACAGGCCTATCACGATGATTACTGATTGCACAATAACTGACTTACAGTTCAGTATATGAAAGCTGAAAACAATATATTTTGGGGCTGTTTTTCTTTGTCAAAGTGGGGAGATTCTGAGTATTTTTGTTTTAATACAATGACATTTGAGCTGTATAAGGTTTAATGAGTCACTTCTACGGCCAGCTGTTTACAGGGATTATCTTCTTGCATTATTGTTACTGTATCAGAGGCATAAAGTAGCAATATATCGTACTTCAAAATCTTCTGCCTGTCAAAATTAATTACCAATTTGGAGCAGAAATGCACTTAAAAATGTAAAGCTATGACCAGAATAGAACAACAATAGAACAACTCAAGAATCTAAATTGGACCATCTTCAAAAAAAATTTTTATAGACATTTTAACACACATCAAATACTATCTTAAAAACAGCGCTAAATTAGAAAACACATTCTTGAATTGAAAGTTGAAACTAGTGTCATACTACAGCTGAGACTGAGGCCCAAAGTTTGACCTCTGACCTCTAAGTGACGCCCTGTTGATTAATGTGTTACTTTAAAACAGCCAATTGCAATCAGTAACATCTACCATTCAATGCAAGATTACACTATTGTCAAGAATTCAGCTTTTTGCAATCAATGCCATAACCACAATGAAAGAGTCACTATGAAAAGATTTAGTTATGACCAAATCGCAGTTGTGAGTCACGTTACTGCGAAATAACTACACCAAG
Organism: Taenioides sp. WSHXM2023; assembly: GCA_029959045.1. Taxonomy (NCBI): domain Eukaryota; kingdom Metazoa; phylum Chordata; class Actinopteri; order Gobiiformes; family Gobiidae; genus Taenioides; species Taenioides sp. WSHXM2023. The sequence continues at coordinate 28,737,002 of CM057086.1, forward strand.
TCGATGTTTGTGTGTTTAGTCACTAGTAATAGTAGTCAGATAATTGCATATTATATTGCATTAATGATGACATCAAATTACCTCCAACACTGGAATTTCAAGCTACACGTGTAAACCAAGACAAATAAACTTTACAGATAAGCTTTGGGAACGAGTGGGTAATCTCTTAACTACGTTTTGGCGTAACTTTGCGGCCTGCGACCTTCAGACATCGGCAGAAAAGCTTCACAAGTCCCCACAAGCTCAAAGCGGAGAAGCCGAGAGCAATTTCCAGTATGCAAATCCTCCCACAAACTGCCAACTTCTGTACGAGCCTAGACTTAGCCTGTCAACACGTTAGCATTGGTGGTACAGGCTAATTTAATGGTGTGTCACAAAGGCGAGGGGGTGCTGGGGGTAATGTTTAGTTATTTGGGTGGTAATCGTATAACCTTATTGATTATCCAAGTCCAGAAGCTCCATTCCCGGTGTCAGCGTAGTCTCGGCCCAGCCTTTTCCAGAAGCGAACCCGAGGATCTCTCTTAGCTCGCAACAGGCCTCCAAAACAAAGCAAAAAACGAGCCAATACGCCGTTAAATCGCGTATACGTCAGACAGAATCAACAGTAACTTAAATAATTCCTTTTAAATGATAGTTTGAGAAGATATCTTGTACAATCAGGCGCAGAAATGGGTTTAATCGAGGCGGACACTCCTGCTACAGGGACAGCGGTGAGAGGTACGGAGCTGCGCCGCCTGCCAACGTCAACGGGGACGACGTCAGCGTCACGCCGGGTCCACGCAGCAGCAGTGCATTCTGGGAAAATGAGTCTTTTTTTTTTTTAATTAAATAAATGTCAAATAATAAAATAATAAAAGTAAAGTTGAAAATAGTGCCCATATTGCACTATTTTCTGATTGATGTTATGTTTCCTCATGAAAAACATACTTGGAGTTGTGTTTTGATTCATTCACACAAGTTTGAGTAACACTTTATGATTAGCCTTTCTACATCTCCCAAGCTCAAAATGCTCTGTTCCACCTTGTGATGTCATAAAGCAGTAGTTTTCATGTTAATAGCTTCCTTTTACCTCTAGTTCAGAAGAGATGGGCAATTCCAGCTCTGAAAAAGATTCTAGTGAAAGTGTGAAGAGTTTAAAAACACAGTGGGGCATTTTGTGTATTACCACATGACATCACAAAGTGGAACAGAGTGTATTCTGCTTGAGAGAAGAACTCATCCTAAATATGCAGCATTTGTGTGTTTAACTTGCCTGGAAAAATCCAGACTCATTGCTGTACCAGCGTCTAAACAAATACAGAGAGATATCCTTCTGGATTTCCAGGCACGTGTTTAACATTTGTGAATGAAACAAAACACAAGCCTGGGCATGTTTTTGATGAAGAAACATTATAACATCAGAATAATACGGGCTCTTTAAATATAAAATATAAACTTTTGATCACATCACATTGTCAACACAAAGCTTTTCTCTTACAGTGGGATGAACATATATAAAAAACAAAAACAAACAAACAAACAAACAAACAAACAAACAAACAAACAAACAAACAAACAAACAAACAAACAAAAAACTAATTAAATAAAAGTGTAATAAAGAAAAAATAATTATACCCACCACACCACCATTCACAATGACACGTACCTTTATAGCAGAAGAAGGGCAGTGTCTGGCCACAGCTCTCACTTCTCCAGGAGTGACTCTGATTCTTCACGATGCAGATGCGTCCATTCACCTCCAGAGGGCGCCAGTTCATCCAGTGTACCTCCAGCCCCTTTTGGAGTCCCAGCCGATCCAGGAGTTTTTATTGCACGATCCACTGAGGGAGTTAATTACAGATGCCACTAAATTGTTCTCTGTTTCGTTTTCAGTCAGTCGTTTTCAGAGTATCATCGCAGAAAAGCCGAGAAAGAACAGGGATAAATGCTTTTCCTTCTAAATATGGAAAAATATGAAGAGGTTTTTGCACACAGCTCAGGAGTTACTGAGATGAGAACAATTAAAGTTCCCATATAACACTGTTTTCTGATCTATGTAATAAAGGAGGTGTTGTGTTTTGTAACATGGCTTAAAGCTCACAAGAGTCAATTTTGCATAATATAGGACCTTTAAATACAGACATGCTGGTTACCCAAATGTATATGACAATTAGGGCTGGGCATCATTAAGAAATTGCCAGTACGATACATACCTCGATACAGTGAGCTTTCGAGTCGATACGATATATTTCAAATCGATTCGATACGGTTCAATACAAAATAATGGCTAAATCATGGCTGTGATACTAAAAGTCTTTGTTAAACCACTTCTTGTGCAAAGTGAATATGAAACACACCCATTTTAATCATCAAAACAGTAAATATATCAAATGTGTTGCATAAATGAATTTCCTTCCACTAAACAAGCAACAAAACTGTAGCGCTGTAATAAATAATTTAGTAAAATATACCAAAAAATACTCTTGGTTTTATATCGATACAGCAGCCCACAATATCAATACTGAATCATCACATTAAACAATACGATATATCGATATTTCAATATTTTTGCACACCCCTAATAACAATTACAACAAATCTTACCGCTGTAACAAATAAACATATGTTCGGATTCACAATAATAATGAAACCAGGTTCCCATGGGGTAGATTCCGACACAGGAGTCTGGGTGAGGAGGAGGACCATGATGAAAGTTTTCGTAGGTTACAGCTGTGTTGTGGAGTCCAATCCAGGCATCTCCAGAGTACCAGGCCGGTCGGATCAGAAGGTTCATCTCCTCAGTGTTGGAGATTGTGGCCAGGTCATAGTAGCGCTGTGTGCAGAACTGTTGAGCTTTTGTCCATTTCAGATTAAAATTTACAAAGTGGAACTGACAATTTAAAGTCAGAGAGAGATTTTTTGTCATTAAAGGGCCCATATTACACTGTTTTCTGATCTATTTTATAATGTTGTTTCCTCATTTAAAATATACCCATATATATCCAAAATATATAGAGTTTTGTTTTGTTTCATTCACACATATTTAACACACAAAACTGTATATTTAGGCTGGGTTCTTCTCTCAAACAGAAAACACACTGATCCACCTTGTGATGTCATGTGGTAACGCTGGAAGTGCTCTGGTGTGTTTTTAAACCCCAAACACCTTCACTAGAATCACTTGAATAATTTCAGCTATGGAATTGCCATTGTCTACTGAACAAAAGGTCAAATGTAGCTGTTAACTTGACATCACAAGGTGTAACAGAACATTTTGAGCTTTGGAGATGTAAACAGATTAATAATGCAGGATTACTCAAACATGTGTGAATGAAACAAAACACAACTCTATGTGTGTTTATGAGAAGGTACGAACATTCTAAAGTGGCTTAAAGCTCACAAGAGTCAATTTCACATAATATAGGACCTTTAAATATCAAATGAAGTCTTACCACAGAACAGGAAACTCTGAAGCTCTTTGTAACTCATTTTTGTTTTTGTCAAAATAGAAAAAAGCATAAGAGGTATTCTAACCAATCCACTGTAGTACTATTCTGTGTTTGAATGTACTCAGTAATGGACAGACACTATCTAAAACACATATACATACAGTACAATAGGCAAATCCTTCACTATTTTATTTAGAAGTGTCATTTACTGTCCTTTCTGTTTTGTATCTGATCAGCATCTTAGGATCAGAGTGACCACAGTCGTATCTCTGGGATTCTTGTTTCTTCTTCGTCTTTGTAGGTGCCATTTTGAGGAAGAGGTAATAATTTTATTGGCAATAGTGTTATTTGCCATCACTCTGAAACGCAGGGAGAGTTTGTAACAATAACCGAAAATTGGATCGCATCCATGTCTCAGTTCTATTTAAAGATGCACTACGTAACCTTTCTGGTGGAGGGTCCATCACCTGCTTGTTTCTATAGATACTGTATGTTCTTACTGTGCCTGGAATGTTCCACAGTGTGACTTTAAACAGCTCTACTTTACATTTATTCAATTACAGGTGGTTTTACAGCTCAAAAATACCTAGAAAAACAGGCATTCTGACTGTGAGCGGGGTCGTCTCTCTACAGATCTGACCTGTAACTCAGCCTGGTTTGGTCTCCATGAAGATAGATTTATTTTACATTAAACATATGTGTGAATAAAAGATCAAACGCACTTTTTTTTTTTATTACCAGAATAAAATAAATCACTACCAGCCCTTGATGTAAAGAGATTCAACAAACTCAGTATATAATGTATGTACAGTATATTACCAGTCAAAAGTTTGGACACACAGTCTCATTCAGTGTTACTACTTTCCACATTTTATAGGCAGAAGACATCAAATATGAAGTAAGATACATGGAATTATGTAGCAAATCAAACAAAAATGTTTTTGATTTTTAATATTCACATTCTCAAAGTATCCACTCTTTGTTTTGCTGTATAATAGGAAGTGAGCATCGGCACTCCTCATTTTGGTGTTAAAATGTTCTTATTAACCCGTTCTGCATGATCCTGGTGTTTTTATTTCACTATTTTATCCGTAAATCAATTCCTATTCCCAATATGAAACTGGCTCCACTTAACCACTTAACCACTAGCATCTGTGAGCTTCATTTGACTGGAGCCGAATGCTGCGGGTGACGTCACACTTCCTTAGTCCACTTATTTATAGAGTCAGTGGGTGAAATCCGGGAAACATTTGCATGGAAAAAAGAAGCAAACCAAGAAACAAATCCTTATTTCCAATTATTTAAAAATGTCCAAATGAGATGCAAAAGCGCTGAGCTGCTACAAATCTCACAGTAGTCTGAGGTGCGCCGAGAATCTAAGGCAGAGAATACAGTATATTTATGATTCGTACATTCACATTTGCTGGTGTTGACTGTACCTTATGAGATGATACGACGCTTTAAACGAATTTGAGACACTTGTCAACACCCAAACTTGTCCCCTTTTTGGCCTTTTTGGGTGGGGACTTCCAGGTCAGATTTACGCTGAGTCCTTTTTCAGCAAACATGTATTTAATCTAGTCAAAATAAACAGATTATAACAACTGGAATACAAATATTACTGTAAATATTATAGGTTAGTCTTAGTGGTGGAAAGTAACAAAGTATAGGTAGGCCCTACTCTATTTAAAGGTACACTGCGTAACATTTCTAGTTGAGTAGTTGAGTAGAGTCTGCCATCTGATGTCTCCATGGAGATGTTATTGCTTTGTGTAGAATGTTCCACAGTATAGACTACGCCTACCTATCAAGCAGGTTACAGCACTACGCTACTTTATAATTCAGATCTGTGGAGAGGCGTTCCTGTTCACAGAAGGAATAATGGTATTTTTGAGCAACAGAAAAAACCCATAATGAATAAATGTTAGATGTTAGAATGTTACGAAATGTTTAAAGTCATGCCATGGAAAATTCCAGGCAAAGTAATAACATCTCCATGGAGACAAAAAGGTCACAGATCTACCGCCAGAAAAGTTACACAGTGCACTTTTAAGTAAAACCTGTATGTATATATCTGTACTTTACTTAGGTACATTTTACTTTTTACTTTTACATCTCTACATCTGAGCAGATATCTGTAATTTCTACTCCACTACAATTTTGAACCGGACTAAAAAGTAATAAGTACTTTCTGTGGAAAAAACATGTATTCTTTACTCTTAATAAATATTTTTAAATATGTATTTCAGTAGTTTTACTTAAGTGTATTTTTGCATGTAATTTTTGTATGTTTATTTATGGTAATACCTGATAAGTCCAAGTAAGTGTGTAACTTTTCTGGTAGAGGGCCTGCCAGTTGCTTGTTTCCTTGGAGATGTTATTGCTTTGTCTGGAATGTTTCACAGTATGGCATTAAACCTTTCTATCAGCATTGAGACCAAACCTGACCAAGTTACAGGTCAGATCTGTGGAGAGACAACCCCGCTCACAGTCCGAATGCCTGTTTTTCTAGGTCATTTTGAGCTGTAAAACCACCTGTATTTGAATACATTTAAGTAGAGCTGTTTAATGTCATACTGTGGAACATTCCAGGCAGAGCAGTGACATATTCATAGAAAAAAGCAGGTGACAGGCCCCCCAACCTAAAAGTTACATAGTGCACCTTTAAGTAAAATTACCTTCACCACTGGTTATAGAGAAAGGAGCGTTACCTTCTGAAGCAACAGTCCGTAGTTCACTGGATTAGATATGTCCAAACTAGAGCTGGCAGAGATCTTCACTGTATGCTTCACTGTAACATCATCTGGATTAAAAAAAAAAAATTGTGGTATTAATAGATAAATCGATATTGCTCAAGTATGTGTGTTGTTATTGAAAGAGCTTCATGAGTACAGAATGAGTTTGGACACGACAACTGATTCCCAAACTATAAATAATGATACAAAAAAAGTTTAATACACAATACTAACATTTATCATATATCCAGTGTTGGGAAGTACTAGTTCTTATTCTAATTTTGAGAATCATTAAAACCAGAATTTTTCCAGCAGTTACCTGTGTAGCAGAAGAAGGGCAGAGTCAGGCCACAGCTAAAGTCTGTCCACTCGTGACTCTGATTCTCCGCGACGCACACGGGGCTAGTGACATCCAGGGGGCGCCCCATCGCCCAGTTTGTGAACTCAGTCAAAGACCAACTGTTGTCAGACCATCTCCAGCCTGTTTGGGAGTCCCAGCCAATCCAGGCATAGGCTGGATTTTGTAATGCCACGTATATTTTTAAATTATTATTGAGCGCTTGAGTTTTGATTAAGACGAGGTCTGCGGGTTTGCGTTTGCAGCCGAGTCGAGCCTCACTCCATTTACGCAGGATGAGAGAGAATACAATGTTGGCTAAATGTTATTATTTAAGAAAAAAGACAACTGATTAGAACAAAGACAAAGCTCTATAGACTAACCACAAAATATATGTTATGTTATTCTTGACCTGAAAACACACCACAATCACAAACACCAAAACAGTCAAGGTGGGCTTTCGTGCTTTTTGGTAAACCGCACTGACTTGCATTCATATCCTGGAGACTGATCTACCTGAGCTACAACCTCACCTGTCACCTGCCCCTCCTTCACCTGCCCCTCCCTCACCTGCCCCTCCCTCATCTTATTGTATGACACTGTAGATGAATACTGGGATTTAAAATGTGAAAATTATACCATAATGATCCATGGGTGTCATAGATTATAACTATATAGCAGACACATGCAGAATTGGTCTTCTTTAATACAGACATGATGCTACACGTTTGTCACACTTAAAGATGCATTGTGTAACTTTTCTGCTTTGTTTGTTTCCACGGAGATGTCTTTGCCTAGAATTATCTACAGCATGGTATTAATTGTATGCATTACCAAAGAAACACGCAAGTGATGCTACAAGGCCAAGTTGCAGACCAGATCTGTGGAGCGGCGTCTATGCTAACAATGAGAATGCTTGTTTTTAAGGTATTTTTGAGCAATAAAAATACCTGTAATTTACTTAAAGGTCCTATATTAAACAAAATTGATTCTTGTGAGCTTTAAATCATGTTATAATGTTGTTATCTCATCAAAACATACCCAGAGTTGTGTTTTGTTTCATTCACACGTTTGAGTAATCTTTTATTAATAATCTGTCTACATCTCCAAAGCTCAAAATGCTCTGTTCCACCTGGTGATGTCATGTAGTAGTAGTTTTCAAGTGAAAAGCTCCTTTTACCTTTAGTTCAGTGAGAGTGGCAATTCCAGGGCTGAAATCATCCAAATGATTCTACTGAAGGTGTATTTGGTTTAAAAACACAGTGGGGCACTTCCTGTATTACCGCATGACATCACAAGGTGGAACAGAGTGTTTTCTGTTTGAGAGAAGAACTCAGCCTAAATATGTAGGGTTTATAGATCAGAATGTAAGATAGTTACATTTTATGGCACACTATGATACATTTCAGGCAAAGTAGTAACATCCCCATGGAGACAATTAAGTGGCGGACCCTCCACTAGAAATGTTACACAGTGCACCTTTAAGACGGGGTATTGTGTACAAGCTACAACAAAACTTACCACCGTTACAAATAGAGTAAAAGTAAGCGTTGCAATCATGGCTTTCCCAAAATCCGTCTCCGGTCATCCGAATACAGGCAGAGGTGTCATTAGGAGGAGTGGTGGCCCAGTTGTCATAGGTCACCTCTGGGTTCTGGAGACCAATCCAGGCATTTCCAGAGTACCAGGCCGGTCGGATAAGAAGGTTCATTTGCTCAGTGTTGGAGACTGTGGCCAGGTCATAGTAATTCTGTCTGCAGTACTGCTGAGCTTCTGTCCACGTCAGATTCAAATTTATAAAGCGGAACTCACGTGTAAACACCTGCGTGGCTGCGAATAACCCTGTAGAAATAAAGAGATGTTTATGATCACTTTTAGGCAGTGGTGGAAGAAGTACTTGGTTTGGATACTCAGTGATTCCCGCAGAATATTGGTTAGTCAAGGCGGTGACGGGGGGGCAATCAAACTGTACTGCACTTAACTCTGTGCCCCTTTTTGGACCCTCGCCCACAGTTTGAGAACCCCTTCTTTTAGCCAACTACCACTGGCACTTTACAGAAATCTGCTTCAAAGTGTATAGAGTGGGTAGGATTTTTAAACCTGTTTTTTCAGGTTCCTAACTGGAGTCACTTTCTCTTACTGGTTTTGAGGTGGTGGCCTATTTACCATGCACATTTACCAAACCAAATCCCCATCGTGACAAATACAAATGGATTTGTGCACTTTTATTAGGTAAACTTCAGCCCACGTATTGCAGTAGGCTTACTCTACACGGACACTGTAGCATATGTGGATTTGTTTTTGCGTCGCGTTTCGCCTGCAGGGAGGAGACAGTGCGTGAAAAGACAAGGAGGTGGACAGGTAGGATCATGTTTTAAAAAGGTTAACCTGCCTTGACAGGAGGACACACGCTGCTGCGGACAAGCCGCGCACTGGGGCCGTGTGTAGTGATATGTGTAACACTGGATACTTAAAGGTGCATTGTGTTGTCTTTGGAATGTTTCACAGTATGGCATTAAACCTTTCTATCTTCATGGAGATCAAACCAGACCAAATTACAGGTCAGATCTGTGGAGAGGTGACCCTTCTCACAGTCAGAATGCCTGTTTTTTCTAGGTATTTTTGAGCTATAAAACCACCTGTTTTTGGATATATGAAAGGTACAGCTGTTTAATGTCACACTGTGGAACATTCCAGGCAGAGCAATGACATATCCATAGAAACAGGCAGGTGCCGTACCCTCCACCAAAAAGCTACATAATGCACCTTTAAGATTAAAATAAAGCAGGTAATCCCAGTAAACCCTTTTTAAATAGACAGTATCATTAAAACGCCTGCGCTGCAACAAATAAATAGCAAAATGAACCAATAATTAGCCATAACAGTGGAGTGACTTATTTAACCCTCTACAGCTCAAATCTTGTCATTTATTACAACTAAAGTAACAAAAACCTCCCCACTTTTGCTAAGAAAATGTACACACAATAAATACTGACCTCCAAACAATATTGTTCCAGCTTTTGTAAACTGAACAATAAGTCGATATAGTAATTATCGTGACAAGCCCTCATCACATTTTTATACAGCGCTTACAGCCATTCAAGGCACTCGGAATGCTTTACATCAAGAAACCACTCACCCATTCATACACCAGTGTACGCAGACACTGGGGGTGAAGTGTCAGCCTTCAGATCAGTGGACAAACACTCTACCAACTGAGCTACTGTAAACTGAGCTACTGTAAACCCTAGCTACTTTAAACAGCTCTGGCTTACATTTATTCAATTACAGGTGGTTTTATGGCTCAAAAATACCAAGAAAAACAGGCATTCTGACTGCGAGCGGGGTCACCTCTCCACAGATCTGACCTGTAAGTTGGTCTGGTTTGGTCTCCATGAAGATAGAAAGGTTTAATACCATACTGTGAAACATTCCAGAGAAAGCAATAACATCTCCACAGAGAAAAGCATTTGACGGGCCCTCCACCAGAAAAGTTACATAATCCACCTTTAGCGATGCCCTAAAACCTCAATTTAAGACATGAATCTGAAGTCTTACCACAGAGCAGGGAACTCAAAAGCACTTTGTTGTTCATTTTTGTTTTCCAAAAGAATGTAATTATACACTAAAGATTTTCCAAGTAACTGTCTTGAATGAAATGACAAATGTGATGTCAAAGTGTCCACACTGGCCTACTTAAGCAAATCCCAAGACTGGGTGGCACCATTCTCTGTGGAGTTTGCATGTTACAATATGAATGGTTTACTTACTAATTTCACTAGCAAATCTGCTATCAAATGATGAAATAAAAAGTAGTATCCAAAAATATAGGTAATCTAATCATGTGCGAGAAATGGACCTTACAAAAATATGTTGGTAAGATATGGACACTGACCCACAGCTCCTGGATCTGTCAGATGGACACAAAGAGAGAGAAGGTCCACACAAAAGGTCTCACTTCCAGAAGTAACAATAGCAGATACTGTGGACAGCTGGTACCCGACAAACAAACGAGTAAAGCAAATTCAAAGAAGTCAGCTCGAAGACAAGAACAAGACCAGGACCAAGACCAGCTACACCCTGCCAGTGATCAGAAACCCAGCAGGAATCATGGACCGGCCAAAGGAGGAGATACTGACCACGGGTGTTAAGACACAAAAGTGAATATCGAATATATCCAAGTACAACTCTTTGCTTAAATTAGTAGTTATGGTGCAAAAATAGCCAAAAAAACAAACAAAAAAAAAACAAATACAGAGGGAACTACATAGACCATGATCCTTTGCTCCGTTTCAGTGCAGACTACATGAAGAAATAACAGTTCTAAGCATTTTTAAATCTCAGTTCTTTGGATTAAGTCTTGTCAAGGCATTTTAAGAGGGAAAAGTAGAATATTCAAAGTTTTGTTTGGCAAAAATGGAGAGTTTTTTGTTATTTTAGTTGTAATACGACAAGATTTGAGCTGTAGAGGGTTGAATAAGTCACTCCACTCTTATGGCTAATTATTGGTTAATTTATTTATTTGTTGCAGCACAGGCGTTTTAATGATACTGTCTATTTAAAAAGGGTTTACTGGGATTATCCTGCTTTATTTTAATCTTAAAGGTGCACTATGTAGCTTTTTGGTGGAGGGTACGGCACCTGCTTGTTTCTATGGATATGTCATTGCCCTGCCTGAAATGTTCCACAGTGTGACATTAAACAGCTGTACCTTTCATATATTCAATAACAGGTGGTTTTATAGCTCAAAAATACCTAGAAAAACAGGCATTCTGACTGTGAGAAGGGTCGCCTCTCCACAGATCTGACCTGTAATTTGGTCTGATTTGATCTCCATGAAGATAGAAAGGTTTAATGCCATACTGTGAAACATTCCAAAGACAACACAATGCACCTTTAAGTATCCAAACCAAGTACTTCTTCCACCACTGCCTAAAAGTGACCATAAACATCTCTTTATTTCTACAGGGTTATTCGCAGCCACGCAGGTGTTTACACGTGAGTTCCGCTTTATAAATTTGAATCTGACGTGGACAGAAGCTCAGCAGTACTGCAGACAGAATTACTATGACCTGGCCACAGTCTCCAACACTGAGCAAATTAACCTTCTTATCTGACCGGCCTGGTACTCTGGAAATTTATCTATTGTTTATTGTGATATTTTGTGGAGCCTAACAAAACTGTGAATATTCTACTTTTCCCTCTTAAAATACCTTGACAAGACTTAATCCAAAGAACTGAGATTTAAAAGTGCTTAGAACTGTTATTTCTTCATGTAGTCTGCACTGAAACGGAGCAAAGGATCATGGTCTATGTAGTTCCCTTTGTTTTTAGCTATTTTTGCACCATAACTATTAATGTAAGTGAAGAGTTGTAATTTGATATATAGTGATGGCCCACAGTGTTTTTATTTATTGTTACATCCGTAGTTACAAATGAACTACGGCCTATTTTTTTGTCTTAATTTGGTGGGATAATATCTGTTTAGTGTTGGAAGAAGTACTCAGTTGTGTTACTTAAAGGTGCATTGTGTAACTTCCCTGGTGGAGGGTCAGTCACCAGCTTCTCTCCATGGAGATGTTGCCTGGGATGTTGCACAGTATGGCATTACACTTATTTATCTCTACAGAGACAGCGGGCGATGCCGTTGGGCCAAGTTACATGTCAGATCTGTGGAGAGGCGAGCCCACAGTAACAATGCAAGATTTTAAGTCAATAAAATGTCATTAAGTAAATGCAAAATGGATATGTTTAATGCCATACCGGGACATTCCAACAACATCTCCATGGAGACAAGCAAATGGCGGACCCTCCACCAGAAAAGTTACACAGTGCATATTTAAGTAAAAGTGCAGATCCTAAAGCAAAAAAATACTCAAGTAAACGTCAAAGTATCACATGAAAAAATCTACTTAGGTAAAAGTATTAAAGTACCCGTTTAGAATGTACTTCAAGAGTAGAAAGTAAAAGTAGTTTGTGCATATTTCGAGGTCTAATAAAGCTTCAAATGCAGTGATTTTGATAAAGATTTGTGCTGAATTTTGTTGAGTAGAAACTATAGAATTTTTAGTTTTTATTTCTATATTTTTGTTTGCTCAAATGTGTTAAAAAATAAACCCTCACTGTTTTTAGCAGGTCCCCAACAACAATATAAAACACTTTTACTTTTCAGTCCTGTTCAAAAATGTAGTGGAGTAAAAGTAAAAAGCATCCGCTTTAAAATGTACTTAAAGATGCATTGTGTAACTTTTTTGGTGGAGGGTCCGTCAACTGTTATTCTCCATGGAGATGTCATTGCTTTGTCTGGAATGTTTCACAGTATGGCATTAAATCTTTCTATCTTCATAGAAACCAAGCCAGACCAAGTTACAGGTCAGATCTGTGGAGAGGCGACTCCGCTCACAGTCAGAATGAATGTTTTTCTAGATATTTTTGAACTATAAATCCACCTGTAACTGAATAAATGTAAGGTAGACCTGTTTAATGTCACACTGTGGAACATTTGAGGAAGAGCAATGACATATCCATAGAAACAAGCGGGTGATAGAACCCCAACCAAAAAGTTACATAATACACCTTTACAGATACCTCAAATTTTACTCTAGTATGACTTTTACTTCATTATGTTCCACCACTACACCTACACTAGGGAGAATTCTGTTAAAAAGAAACATTGTTTGATACTTTAAACATTATTTCAACTAAATAAAGGTGTTCTCTTATATTTTTATTTGTCACATAATAATTTATTTTTATATTAGAGGAGTTTAGGCCCATTGCATCACATGGTAACAGTTATGAAATTCCCTGGTGTGATATCATGATTTCCATCCAGGAAGTCAAATTTTAACCAAAAAATTGCCAAATTTTAGCAAAATCTTACATTACGTGACACAAGCTTTGTATCCCAAGAAATACACACAAGCAACACTCAGATATGAGGCTACACACCCACTTTATCTAGGTCAGTCTAGCATAAAAGATTTTCACACCTTTGTTTCAAAATTTCCTGGAAGAAGTGTCAAGAAGGGATGCGCATTTGTTAGTGAAAATGTGTGCCAATAAATCCAGGCTTTAATTATTTTCACATCCCGTGTAGGATCAAGTCAAATAAAGGACCAAAAAGAAATCAGAGTCAAATCCAACAGCATCCGCCACTGTTCAAACTGAAATAGAAGCACGAACACATAACATATGAAAATATAAAACTGAAGGTTGGAACCATCGTCCCGAGATGATGGTGCAGCTACACGGTCATCACTGAATCCGTCCTCACCTCCTCCATCACAGTGTGGTACTCAGATGTAACAGACTGACCTTCTGGGCCAGAATATACACTTACATTTGTCAATCTCATGTGTGGTTAAAGGCCTAAAGAAGGCTACGAGTGTTTATGTTTTCATCTCTTTTTACAGGTAGGTCAGTTGAGAACACATTCCCATTTACAATGACCTGGCCCAGAAGCACAACGGAAACAGCACGAGAAGAAAGCACATCAGTCAAAACCTGCTGCAGTCAAATATTTGAGGCCAAGTTCAGAAATTGTGCTCTGATCCTGTCAAATATTCTTGGGTTTTTGAATGAAGAATGACCCTCCACCAGAGAAGTTACACAATACACCTTTAAATAACACAGCTGAGTACTTCTTCCAACACTAAACAGATATTATCCCACCAAATTAAGACAAAAAATGTCTTAGTTCATTTGTAACTATGGATGTAACAATAACTCACAAAAATATCGTGGGCTATCACTATATATTGAATTACAACTCTTCATTTAAATTAATAGTTATGGTGCAAAAATAGCTAAAAAAAACAAAGGGAACTACATAGACCATGATCCTTTGCTCCGTTTCAGTGCAGACTACATGAAGAAATAACTGTTCTAAGCACTTTTAAATCTCAGCTCTTTGGATTAAGTCTTGTCAAGGTATTTTAAGAGGGAAAAGTAGCATATTCACAGTTTTGTTAGGCTCCACAAAATATCACAATAAACAATAAATACATTTGGATATCGTGACATCCCTATTTGTAACTAAGGCTAATTCAATCATTTTTTACAACTTTTTTTAAAAACACAAAACACAAAAAGATCAACACTCCAAAGAATGACCCAGAGAAGAGATATTTTCGACAGTTTCTCTTTATTTACAAACTTCAAAAAAGGGTCTAAAAGTAAAATCGGAGACGTCATCCATTGACACGATAAGACAAGACAAGTTTTTTTGATTCTTTCCTTAGAGACAGCAGCAGCAGATCTCCTCACATTTGGATTCAGACAAAACAAGGCTCGTAGATAAAAATAAATAAATTCAAGTATTGAGCCTTCCCCGCTAACACAAGAACGTTTGGTCGATATCCAAGGCCGTCGTAAAGGATGATGTACACACACAGTTTTGATATGGAAAAGAAAGAAAAGTACGCGCACACAGGACAAAGCACGTACTGTCACATTAGAAATGATCTCGAGTGGCATTGATTTCTGTGCCTTTAACTATGGTAGTGTACTTAAAGGTGCACTGCGCAGCTTTTCTGCTGGAGGGTCCGCTGCCTGCTTGTCTCCATGGAGATGTTACTGCTTTCTCTAGAATGTTCCATGGTATGACATTAAATATTAATCTAGCATTTCTTCATTACGGGTGTTTCTATTGGTCAAAAATACAATAATTCCTTCTGTTAATGGGGGGCCTCTCCACAGATCTGAATTGCAATGTAGTGTACAGCTGTAACCTGCTTGTCTCCCTTGTGATAGATATGTTTAATCTTTACTGTGGAACATTCCAGACAAAGCAATAACATCTCCATGGCGACAAGCAGGTGGTGAACCACTCACTAAAAATGTTACACATCATTAATTAGGATTTGACTTGAAATTGTACCTAGTTTTTTAAAAATTTTGGTGAAGTTTAACATTTTACTTCCTGATTGGACACGGGCAGCAGATGTGACATAGAGGTATTTCCAGTTCTGTTACCTAGCAACAATTAACAAAATTAACAAATGGCCAAAACATGTCTAAATAGTAGGTCCTCAACTGAGCAACTAGAACGCAGCCTGTATTTTTGTACTTTTTTTCCTCAGCTTTTCTTCACAAACTGCCACTTATCTGATGTAAAATGAAAACCTGTCACATGCACTTTAAAGGTGCATTGTGTAACTTTTCTGGTGGAGGGTCCGTCAAATGTTATTCCTTTGTCTGAAATGTTTCACAGTATGACATTAAACCTTTCTATCTTCACAGATACCAAACCAGACAAAGTTACAGGTCAGATCTGTGGAGAGGCGACCACAATCACAGTCAGAATGCCTGTTTTTCTAGGTATTTTTGAGCTATAAAACTGATGTAATTGAATAAATGTAAAGTAGAGCTGTTGTATGTCATACTGTGACATACAAGATGCTCCAAGATGAACTAAAGACATTCAGAGATCCAAGCTTTGTCTGATCAGATATTTTCGACTGGACTAATTTAGACTGTGATGCAATGAGACTGTCTGACAAACGACCCTATTGCTACTAAGGACCAGAGCCAATTTAAAAGGCCATTTGTTTAATCAGTTTACCTACGATGCAAAGAACATGGGCCCACACCTGTCTGCGTGGTCCAAAGGAAATATTCTATAACTTTTGTCAAAATACAGTATTTTCATTCTTTAGAGGCGCACTGTGTAACTTTTCTTGAGGAGGTTCTTTGCTTTGCCTGGAATTTTCTACAGCACGGCATTCAACGTATCCATTTCCAAACAAACAAGCAAGTGACGCTACAAGGCCAAGTTACAGGTCAGATCTGTGGAGAAGCGACTATGCAAACAATGAGAATACATGTTTTTATGGTATTTTTGAGCAATAAAAATACCTGTAATGTACTTAACATAATATAGAGAGATACTTTTTATGCCATAACATGGAACATTCTAGGCAAAGCATTAACATCTCCATGGAGACAATAAGGTGGTATGCCCTCTACTTGAATATTTGCATAGTGCACCTTTAGACTGGCCAACCCAACCCAAAAACAAACTCACAGATGGTAGCTTTAAAATGTAAAATAAGGCAAATTAGCTTTTCAAGAGCAGAATACTGTAATATTTTTAGCCAGTTAACGAAATCATACAAAACTAGAAAAGCACTCAGAGAGCGCAGACCTCCGCCAAGCAGCTCAGTTTTCAAAGTGATCCAGAATCCAGGATTTCTTCTGGATCATCACCAAAATTTAATCATCTGTTGGATTTACCATTAGGAACATTTCCTGAAAATTTCATCAAGATCCGTCCATAACTTTTTGAGTTATCTTGCTAACTAACAAACAAACAAACTAACTAACTAACAAACTAACAAGCAAACAGACTGACTCAGGCGAAAACATAACCTCCTTGGCGGAGGTAATAAAACAAAATATTAAACATGACTTCATATTGCTGCTGATTGTGCATTTAACAAAAACTTGCAACTCAAATCTTGTCAGTGTGGTAGTCCCAAACAAGGTGAATTCTGTGGATTTTGTGATGTGAACAAAACATACAAAAATAAAGTAAAATATGAAGAAAACACATAATTTCTTTCTGACAGAATGCTCCCAAATATATTTTTTAATTTGCCTATAGCTGAATTTTTAAAACAGTACTTTTGCAGTGTTTGATTGGTCCTCATTTTTTCAGCATTTTTGAGTCAAGAGTAGATTGTCACATGAAAATACAAGTCGTAACAACAAGTAACAAAACGACAAATGAAAAAAACAAAAACAAAACATCGATCAGACCCAAAATAATTGTACAAAAATACAAAATAATAATGAATAAATACAAACTGTTATAAATAAATTCAAATTTGGTAAATCCAAAAAAACATGTAAAAAGAGGAAAGTAAATTAAAACAGCTGGTTATGGACAAACAATTGGTGTTGGAAGATGGACCAACTTTTTGAAAATCACTGCCATTTTGGATTTTTTTTTTTTTTTTCCCACAATTTTTTAAACAAATAATCATAGTGAGATTAAACATTAGACTTAATTATGTTTCTAAAGAGTGGTTTGGTACAGGCTAAAATATAATTAAGTACATATTTAGCACAATCTGGAAAACACCCAGGTAATCACTAACCTCCTTACTGAGAGGAGGTATTAGAAGGATATGCATAAAAAAAAATACTGCATGGCTTTTTGATAATTTATGTATTTTTATATTACTTCAACTATCCAAATATCAGATTGCAAAATTGGTCACCATTCACCAACGTTGGTAATATCATTATTATTATTGTCATTTAAATGATCCTATCTTACACAAAACTGACTCTTGTGAGCTTTAAGCCATGTTATAATGTTCATCAAACCTCATCGTAAACACACCTAGAGTTGTGTTTTGTTTCAGAAATTTTTGAGTTATCCTTTATTATTAGTCTGTCTGCATCTCCAAAACTCAGAATGCTCTGTACCACCTTGTGATGTCATAAAGCGGTAGTTGTTCACAGGGAGCACATGCATATGCAAAACACAAACAAAACACAACTCCAGGCATGTTTGTGATGAGGAAACATTATAACATAGTTCAGAAAACGGCATAATATGGGCCCTTTAATAGGTGATATTTTCAGTACAATTTACCTACGGAAACTTTTGATCTCTTTAAATTTTTAACATATACTTTTTAGCATCTTGTATCACACCACTCTTGAGAAAACTCTAGACTTAAATGCCCTTACTGTGTCCATTACTGTACAGTGAAAGGTTCAATTTTTGGGGAGTTTTGTGCTTCTCATTCTCACTCTTCATCTCGATGATTTTGGAAAAAGCGAAAATAAGTTTGGTTCATGATGATGTTACGGCACAAAACGAGATGAGCACATAAAAATGGTGAAAAGCGAAATCTATCTTAAGACAATTTGAAAATATTTGAAGAATATTTAAGTTTGATGGAGTCTTTTTGGATGTTTATTAACAAAGCCATAATGTGTCATGGGTTATATATACATTTTCGTTGGTGTTTGTAATCAGAAACACCTGGCTTTTATCAGAGCAGTCATGTGTGATGTCATGTAGTACTTGAAATAGCAGAGGCCATTAAAAGAAAGTGGATTTAGTGTTTAGTTCCACTTGTATATGATGTATTTGAAACTGTAAACACTTGAAAATCAGTATTTCAACTCTTATTTTGTTTTGGTTATTGTAACAACGTTTAAACATTTAATTTGACACTGTTCCCCCCAGTGGACACTTAAGGGCATTACAATTCATCTTTAGGTTACTTAATATGGCCAAAAATATTACCAAAATGTATGTATATATATATACTTTGATATTTGATTTTAGTCCAAAAACAACTCCATCAAATCCAACTTCTCTAATCCATTTTGTCACTTCCATTGACGAACCTTTATAGAAAAAACACATTTACAAACACGGTAAAGACACAAGCCTAAAAACCTACAGGACATCACCTTCTCCACCGCCTTCCATTTAAAATACAGACATTATATAGGCTAGAGTGAGTTTTGCATGGTTTTCCTCGAGGCTACAGTAAGACTGCCAGTAGTGAGATGCGTTCCTCTCACGATTCACATTCAAAAAGATGGAGGCAGTACAAGGCATCTTCTGTTGGTAAAGTTTTCTTAATTAAATGCCGCTACAAACAGTAATTTTTCCTCATTTCCTGATTTTTTTTTCTTTTTCAGGCATTGGTTCATATAAATATTGATGTAAAAAAAGAAAATTAGATCTCTCCACTTTTGCTGCCTTAACACTGGCCTCCCTCAGACCCAAGTGAACATCTGGCTTATTATTTCATTATCAAGCAAGTATAAAATGGAAGGGCATCTGATCAAATTAATATTAAATCTGAGAACAATATTTTATTAATCAAGCTTTTATCTACTTTATCTGAAACGTATTTGAAATGTATTTGAGCAAAATTCGTCCAGTACAGATATATAATGTATAAGCAGCAGTTAAGGTCAAAATAAGTCTGCTGCGTGCTGTCCGATAGTCAAGAAGTGCACAGTAGCATGCTAGTTGTTGTAAGCTTTACCGTGACAGCTAAACTCTGGTCTCTGAAAGTTGTGAAAAGCGCTTATAAAATCATCACGGTCAATAATCAGGAAGCTCGGAATGCATAAGGGCAAGTAAAAATTAACTTTGGACCACTGCAAACCTTTAAAAAATCTCCTTTTTTTTTTTAAAGACAGTAAAAATCATTAACAGCGCCTTTAATTTTTGAATTTGAAAGTAGAAAGTCGAAATCGGTTGATGCCACAAGGTTGAATACTACACAATTTACATGGGACAGATTTCAATGGTCTGATGGAGGCCCAAGATTCCATACAAGGCCTGGTTTAAAGGCATTTAGCGTTACATTCTCGTTGCTAAAGTTTAAGGTTTTTCTGCGACTGTTTTAAAATGAAGCCTCAAAAATTATCCCATTTTTTTTTTTTTTTCCGAGGTCATACAATACCCATGTCCTGGCAGTGAATATTTTCAATCCGTTCAAAATGTTTTCTCAGTAGCAAGAATCAACAACTGACGAAACAATATTTAGAACAAGATGTTGCTACCAGCTAATGCCAAATCTGTAAGCGAAAAAGTCTTGAGCAAAGCAGAAACTAGCGCTTCTATGCAGTACAACTAGTGGCCAGACGGGGTCACTGCAGGCTCAATCCACTCAGCAGTTTCCAAAGAGTCCAGTGATTTCAAAGCGGAAGCTCACAGTCCAAAAAAACAAGCTTGGAGACTCAACTTGTCACTATAAATTAGCCGTTTTAGCACAGCAATGCGCATTTTTAGCTTCCCTAGTGGCCTGGCAATGTAGCCAGGATGTACCCCGGTGAATAAATCAAGCAAATATTCAAGCAAACATGTCCACTCCATTAATTTTCTTTCACTTCAATCACGTCATCATCATCATCTGAGCTGCTAGCGCTGCTGATGTTGGCGCCGTTGACTAGCACGGATCCACGTTTGTTTGACTCTGCACTAGTGGGGAACTTGGAGAGAAAGCTAGCGCCAGCAGGACCAGGCGTAGCAGCCGGACCAAGCAAATCTCCGTTAAGCATCGATTTGGAGTAAAGATTAGCCAAAGACTGTGTGTACGCCATGGGGAAACCCGGAGGTAGCATCCCAGAGAGGCTAGCCATGTTTGGGTTTAGCATGTAGGGAGGAATGCTGCTCGAATTGGGTTTCATAGAAGAAAAAGTAGTAGAAACAGACGTGGTAGGAGTTGTCGTGGAAATATCGGGGTACAAATATCCGGATTCGCCCAACTGAGATGCTTGGAAATACGGAGAATTCATATAAAGCGAGCGGCTAAGAACGGCAGGATTCAAGGCAATGTGCGGAAGGGAATATGCACTGTTGAACGGATAGCTTTGTGACGCTAACGCGGCGGTGGCGGAGGAGTGAGGCTGGCCCAGGCTTGGTTGCTTGCTGGGACGCTGTTCTTCTGACATGGGAGAGGAGGATTTACGCTTGGAGCTGATGCGCAGATCTTGGGGAGCGGCAGACGAAGCGGAGGCATAAGTAACGTCGGTCATATTGGGAAGGGCAGTGCCGTTGAGTTGAGGAGGTTGAGGTTTCTGTTCGGAGGTTCTGGTGTAGCGCTGGAGCTCGTCGATGATCTCGGGGCTGTCCGGAGAGATGGGACGGGGCAAAGGTGGTAACTTCCTGTCAGGTGACACGCAGCCATTGCTCCCATTGGATGAGAGGTCTTGAGGTTTAGGCTGGGAATCTGGAAAGGAGCAAAGAACAATGGTTAATGTTAATCTTAAAATGTGCATTGTGGAACTTTTCTGGTGGAGGGTCCATCAAATGCTTTTCTCCGTTGTCCGGAATGTTTCAGAGTATCGCATTAAACCTCTATCTTCATGGTGACCAAACCAGACCGAGTTACAGGTCAGATCTGTGGAGAGGCAACCCCGCTCACAGTCAAAATGCCTGTTTTTCTAGGTATTTTTGAAAAGGTAGAACTGTTTAATGTCATACTGTGGAACATTCCAGGCAGAGTAATGACATATCCATAGTAAACAAGCAGGTATTGGACCCCCAACCAAAAGGTTACATAGTGCACCTTTAATTTTGTGACAATATAAACCTTTTGGGAAACAATGCTCTAATTAGTGATATATTTATTATATTAAATTTATTACAAACTCTGACACTTAATATTGTTGTTTCATATTAATTTATTTTAGTTTTATTAAATTAATTTGGAGTACATATCACATTTTAAGCATCGTGCTGATTTAATATAAAAATCTCAGAGTTATTGTTCTATTCATAAGTTTAAGAATGATGACAAATTCGGACGGTTGTCGTAGCAATTAACAATTTAAATTAATAACATTTATTATTTTTGTATTAAACATTAAATTATTAATTGCTACAACAATCGTCCTAATCATCATCATCATCATTCTTACCTTTGGATGGCGCTGTTGTGTTTTCCTCCAGTGCTTTTGCTTTGTTTGCTGCTCTTATGGCAAAGATTCTCCCATCTGAGGTCCGAATATAAGTCCCTGAAAGAAAAAAGTAAGATATAACATTTAGAATTTGCATCAAAGTGCGTTTACAAGGTTCTTTATTTATACAAGTTATAATAGTGATTTACAATTGAAAAAGCATGACAAATATTAACTTTTTAAATTGCCCATATAGTTACCTTTGGTTCCTCTGATGATGTGGATACTTTCTCCAGCTGTGATTCGGGCCTGAACATCTGCAGAGCTGTTGGTGCCTGGAATCACCATGTCTGAAACAGAAATACACAAAAGAAATGACTCAATATAATGAAATCACATGAGGTTATGTTTTGAAATAAGTATACTGAATTTACTTTAAAGAGCCTGTACCTGATTCTTTCCATGTATCAATACAGATATGCTGTTTAAGAAGCTCTTGAGGTCAAAATAAGGCCATGATGTTCTGACTCCATCTACCGTATTTTCCGGACTATAAGCCGCTACTTTTTTCTCACACTTTAAACCCTGCGGCTTATACAACGATGCGGCTCATATATGGACGGATTATTCGTCTATGAACACAGCGGATGCGCGCGCAGCTTGAGTGCAGAAAGCGCCGCTGTCTGTGCGGTGAACATGGGTTAGGGTTAGTTAGAACACTCGCTAGCGCTGTTGTCAGCACTAAAACAGTTTATCGCTGCGTGATAAAATAAGTTCTGCTGCTAAATGAACATTAGTGAGTGGGATACGTCTTAATGACCCGTATGTGTTAAATGCAGGTGAGGCGTAAATGACGAGACGAAACGTCTCAAACTTCAGTAGCTGGACATCCACTCATACATGATCGATACAACTAACCCCGACCCCCGGGAGAGCCTGAAATCCTGTTGAAATCCTACAAGACACTGACATGATACAAGACACTGACATGATCCCAGACAGGACAGCGGCTCTTTCTGCTCGAGACATGCGCTGTAGAGCGCCAAGTGACGGGGCGCAAGAGCGAGACAGACAGGTGAAGAGATGATGTGCTGAGGAAGATGCTCGTTTGATTTTGTTTTGAACAGTTATTTTGTGCTTCATGCACACACCCTCCTCATGGAAAACATACGAAGAAATGCATATGATGCAGCTTTGAAGTTAAAGACAATTGATCTGACTGTCAAAGAAGGAAACAGAGCTGCTGTACGTGAGCGCGGCATCAATGAGTCGATGGAGAGACGTTGGCGACGAAACGTGACGAACTGACTCAATGCAAAAAGACGACAAAAGCTTTCAGAGGCAATACAAGCAGATGCTCGGAACTTGAAAACTTCTTGAAGACGTGGACACCTGCGGCTTATAGACAGGTGCGGCCTATATATGTACAAAAATAAAATTCTTTGAAAATTTAGTTGATGCGGCTTATATTCAGGTGCGCTCAATAGTCCGGAAAATACGGTAATTATAAAGCATTTTACTGTCTGCTGATCAAGAAGTGCAAGCTAATTGTTGCCAACTTTACAGTCACATTAAAGTCTACTCTCATCGCTGAAAGTGAGTAAAGTAAAGTAAATAATTCTGTTTTTCACATTTTTAACACTGTAACAAACAGGTACAGTGCTTTAATGACATTTTTTATTCTCATGACAAAATTTAGATGATAATAACAACTCTTACCAGTTGTTGTGACGATCTTTTGCACAACCACCCCGGCCTTCTGCAGACAGTTGACAGGAAACCCTCCTAGTTTGGAGTCAGAGGAGGCGGAGTTTGAGTTGGGGGCGGGGTCTGTGGCCTGGCGAGGCATTGTGGGAACTGTAGTTGACTTAACCGGTCGTACACTGACCATAGATTTGTCTTCAACACGAGCAGGGGGCCGCCTGGGGAATACAAAAAGGCATGACTGATTAAAACAGAAGAGCAAAAATGATCTAGAGGAGGCATGTCATCATGGAAATGGAAAGTTAAAACCATACTTTGGAACATTCTCTTTGGAGATGGACAGGTTTTATGCCATACCATGGAATATTATAGTCAAGAGTTTCAGGTTTGTGGAGATGCAAGCATGCTCAGAGTAAGTTTGCATGCTCTTTTACATACTGTGGCTTTAAAACATCTTAATATAACCATCTATATTCACACAATATCTTCAAACAAGTATTTTTTTTTAACTATCTAACTAAATCTAACTACTCTAATAAAAAATAAATAAATAAATAAATAAAAAAAAACAAACTCTGAATTTAAGTCTGTTCACACATAGATCCAGGTATACAGACTGACCAGTTCCTCTGGCTGAAAGCGGGTATGTTGGTGAGGCTCTGGTCACTGGCGGGGTAATAGTGAGCGTACGAGGGCCTTGTATACGGGACAGAGGCACGTTTCTCGTCCTCGTAGCCTTTCTTCGCCTCCTTCTTCTCTGCAGAGCTCAGCTTCAGCTCACGCCGGTCCATCAGCAAAGACTCATGAGCGAACGGTTGCTACAATTTAAAAAAAGAGGGAGAAGTTTAACATTTATACATTTAAGATTTTTTTTTTATTTTAGGTTATACTATGTGCAGACTTGGGTGAGTCTACAGCCAATCCTCTTTCAGTAAAAGCATGTGGTTTTATTCAGACTTTAGAGGAATAAATTGGGGTATTCTTGTGTTGAATGGTATTGTCTTGTTTATACTCAAAGTTATTTTTATAATTATGTTTTTGTAAATGCTCTTATTTGATTTGAAAATGAGCATTTATTCAGTTTATTTTGATTTATTATGTCTGTACTGTGTGTGTATATGTATGTATGTATTATGTCTTTACAAATAAAGTTAAGGATTGGATGTTGCTTGAATTGTGCTAATAGAAAGTCTATGATTTTACCTTAGTGATGAGGTGTGGGTAGAGACACAGCGCCCTCTTGAGGACAGACTCCAGTTGGTCACTGGGCCGCAGCTTGACCTCTGTGGGGTCTGGTTCTTCATCCACAAAGTGAAGCAGAGACTCCACCTCCCTCCGAGTGAAGGTCAAGACTGGGTTAAGATCGTCAACTACACGATCTGAAGGACAGAGGGAGAAGAGGAGAAGGTGAAACACAGCGATACGGAAATGTCTACTAGTGGTTTGTGACTAGCTCTTTTAAGTGATCAAATTCTGTTCATATATTGGTAAATATGGAAGATATAGCGTTTTTCACAGTAACTCAAAGACGCTTCACAATAGAGTAGCACTACAAGCATCGTGAGCTTCATGTGACTGGAGCCAAATGCTATGGGTGACGTCACGCTCCCTTAGTCCACTTCTTTATACAGTCAGGGGTCTCCAACCTGAAGCCCGGGAGCTACCAGTATCTCTCCACCCCCTTCCAAGTAGCTCGCCCAGGGATTTCTGAATTGTACATATTGCACTGAATAACTCAAATTTGACTGATTAAACGCCTATTTCCATTGTATTGATACCTCATTTTGTGCACTGATAACTGGATAATGGATTATGTTTTATAGACATCCAACTGTACGTCATCGTCGGCTTACCATGGCTTTTATATTTACTAAATTTCTGGCGACCGCTAAAATGAGTAGCTCTCTGGCATTTTCGTTTTACAAAAAGTAGCTCCCAAGAGGTCTACGGTGACAACAGTACTCACCAGACATGCCCTGTTTGGAGATCTGCCGGTCGTAGATCTTCTTCTCCAGGGTGAAGTCGCACACCAGTCTGTAGATGTGGCAGTGCTTCTTCTGGCCGTAGCGGTAAACTCTGCACACAGCCTGGGCATCGTGGCACGGGTTCCAGGAGGCGTCAAAAACCACGACGCGATTGGCCCCGATCAGGTTCACCCCTAAACAACCAGCTCTACAACACAGAAGGACAAGTGGAGAGTTAAATAGATTAAAAGTACAATATGTGAAAAAGAAGCCTGCATGATCTTGTTGGACTTAAAGGTTCTATATTGCGCTATTTTAATTGAGTTATTCACACATGTTTATCACACAAACCCTGCATATTTAGTTTAGTTTAGTTATTTTGGTTTAGTTAGTCAAACTGAAAACACTAGCAAGATGTAGACAAACTAGTAATAAAGAGATGAAGCAAAACAACTCCAGGTATGGTAACAACATTATAACATGGCTTAAATCTCACAAGAGTCAATTTTGTGTAATAAAGGATAATCAAGTATTGCCAGACATTAGTATTGAAAAGGAAAATTGTAGTTTTCTTGCATCTTTAATAACAGGGTAGAATAATGCAGTCGAATTTGAGTTGTTGTTTTTTTTTTTTACATTTTGTATGATAAACACATTTCTTTATCATTAGTTGTAGTTTTCGTCACCTGGTGGAGAGGAGGAAGACCCAGGCAGATGTGTTTGTGGGGTCATTAAACTGGTTTATGAGACGCTCTCTCTCTGAGGCTGTTGTGCTACCGTCCAACCCTGAAGAAGAAAGGACAAAAACAAAAGACTTAGAAAACTTGATTGATCCACAAGGGACATTATTTGGACATAATAGCTCACACATCACAATACGTTATAATAACAAAGAGCAACTATATATGGGTAATAATAAATTCCAAATAAGTGGCAAAAATAACAAGAGACTGATGTTAAATAAGAATTAAATAATTATAGAAATGTATAAATCGTCAATCTATGCTTTCATTTGCATTAAAAAATAAGAATGTCATAATGGAAGATGTCAATGAACAATGCAGTTTCCAAAAATCATCAGCAGGTGGCAGCACTCATTGCAAGTCAACAGCAAATTACAAACACAGTAGAAAAAATTCAAATTCTAATATAATTGCCACTACTGCACGTGTGAACCATATCTATATCTATATCTATATCTATATCTATATCTATATTGTCTATTATCTATTTAAGGACTGTAGAATGAACAATATTTAAGAAGAATGTTTCAAAAATGTTAATAATTATGAAGACGAGAGGGAGAAAGCATGTACTCACTGTAGTAGTTCAGGTTTCGGACCCAGTGGTGGTTTGATTTGTCTTTGTTTGAATTCGGTGAAGGAGGAACCGGGCGCTTTGCCAAAAATTCCTCAATAACAGTCAGTGTGGACAGACTCTGACTGTGGATAAAAAGAGCACATAAAATCAGAAAGTAGAACAGGATGTACCAAAACAAATACGTAAGTCATTAAAGGGCCCAAATTACGCTATTTTCTGATCTCGGTTATGTTTTTTTCCCATCAAAAACACAGTTGGAGTTGTGTTTTGTTTCTTTCACACATGTTTAACACACAAACCCTGCGTATTTAGAAACAGAAAACACTCTCTTCCACTTTGTGATGTCATGTGATAAAACAGAAAGTGCTCCACTGTGTTTTTAAACTCCATAAACCTTCACTAGAATCATTTGGATAATTTCAACCCTGGTAACGACAATCTTTACTGAACTAAAGGTAAAAGCTAGCTGTTAACTTAAAAACTACCATTACATGACATCGCAAGGTGGAACAGAGCATTTTGAGATTTGGAGATGTAGTCAAACATGTGTGAATGAAACAAAAACACAATTTCAGGTATGTTTTTGAGGAGATAACATTATAACACAGCTTAAGGCTCACAAGAATCAATTTTGTGTAATATAGGACCTTTAATATGCACAAATTGGGATGTCAAGATATCAGATTTTAATATTACAATAATTGATTACTGAAACCATGACCAAACAACTGAGAAACCCTTAATTTCTATTTATTTTTTGCTCCTAACAATTATAACAATTATACGAGATAATTTTGACACACTACATACAACCATAGTTTTTAAGTATTCGTGGGGTTCAGCTTCCAGTTATGTGCAATATTTTGAAGACTTTTTCCTATTCAAAAGATGGAATATGTTGCTTTAAATTCTCAATCACTACAGCAACAGTCCCAAATCCTCATCATGTTGAAGCCCATGATTAACTGTCCTACCTGAAAACCAGCAGCTTGTCTCCCTTTCTCACGCTCTCCTCGATCATATGAAACAACAAAACCATTTTAGCAGAATTCTCCAGGACACCGGGTTTATAGTCATTCATAATTTCTTTCGCCTGAGAAAAAAATAAAATAAAATCAGTTAACTGACTTGCTAACTTGTTATATTTGCAACTGTGTGACTAAATTAAGACAGTACATACCCATTCGTAAGTGATGACCTGATTGGCTTTCTCCTGCATCTGGCTCAGACTCAATCCACCAATGGGGTTTGGCGTCTCCAGTGGTTTGGGCTTCTGATTGGCTGTGGTGTGGCAACGGGAGGAAGTGATGTCGTCCAGGTCCAGGTCCTGCTCGCTGGCCAGGTTTTCCTTCTGCAGAGCCTCGTACAGCACGTCTGGGTGGTTCCAAATCTGAGAGAAAAATGACAAGATGAAAGCCAAGAACGGAATTTATTTACTCAACATGGACATACCAAAATAAATACTAATTATTGTTTTATGTTGGTATTGGAGGATCTGCAATGCCAAAAAGTAATATTTAGATCAGTTAAAATAGCCTGGATTCAGATATTTCTTAAATTGAGTTGTATTATCTTGTTTAGATGATGGACCTAGATTATTTGTTTTACTATACGGCACCTGACCCTTATATGGCCTGCAGGAGGGCATCATTTGATTTGTTTCCATGGAAATCTTGTTTTGTCTATCTCTATGGAGAATGTTCTGAAATATGGTTTTAACTTTCTATTTCTATGGAATCATGCAGGTGACGTGCCACCTCCAGAAAGTTACATATTGTATCTTTAATTACAACTTAATGATGGATAAAAAGACAGATATCCTGAATCATTCTTAATAAACTACTTGAGCTTTTCTTCATGCTTTATTAAGGCTAATTAACGTGTTAAGTGTTATCATGGCTTGTAAAGGTCTGTGCCAATCCAAGCAAAATGAACTCGAAATAAGTGAACTTTTCTAAGTCAAATAAGTAAAGAAATCTAATAAGATATTCTGAGTGCAAGTAATCCAAACCCATACTAGATAAACATCAAATAAGATCTGCTCGGTCTAAGGTCACTATAACTGAGCCCAGACCTCCTCCTCACCTTGCAGCACACACAGAAGGCTTTGAGAGGGTTCAGACTGAGCCAGCCAGTGTTCCCCGCCTCTCGGAATCTGTTCATGAACTCAGTGTAGAGCGCCCTCTGCAGGGGAGACAGGCGCACCAGGATCACATGCTCCTCCTTAGACGGGAGCTGCTCTTTCAGGACGTCATGACCCCGCCTGTGGAAATACACAACAACAAAACATATTTAATAATGTACTTACGTAACATACAACCAACATGCCACTGCTGAATGCCTTTTATTTTATTATAGTCCATTACTATTGTTATTCACGGTTTTATTTTGCACCACAACGCTGAAGCAAGTTCCTACAAGCAAGAACATCCAGCCCTAGACATCGCTTCTTTGTATGTTTTTATTATCATAGTATCAAAATCGAGTTGGAAATGTTCAGCGTTCCCTTCGCACTTGCGCAGGTGCTTGCAGCAGCGCCCTCTGGTGGTCAGGAGGGATGAAATAACGGTACATAACTTTGGTTTCACTCACCGTTGGACGAATCCCTCCAGCAGACTGTGCAGCACGTGGCTCCTGTACCTCATGAGCTGGAGGTCCTGAGGAGTGCTGTCCACACACTGCCCGTTCAGAATGGGCCTCTCGAACATGTTACTGAACTCCTGACGTGTACCTGAACAATCACAACAAACAACATTTAACTAGGCTGCAATTTTCGTAGTGTTGTGTGTGAATGAAACAAAACACAACTCTGGGTATGTATTTGAAGATCACAAAATAGTGTACTATAGTCCCTTTAAAACTAGGTACCATGGTTGAGTTCTTACCTAGAAAGTCCGGTCGTACAAAGTCCACCATGCACCAGTACTCGATGAGGTTGTTCTGGAGGGGGTACCCGGTCAGGACCACTCTCCGGCGGGTGCGGATGCTCTTCAGGGCCTGGGAGGTGCTGGCGTGGCAGTTCTTGATGCGGTGGCCCTCGTCACAGATCACCACATCAGGACCAGGGCGAGCGAGAGCCTTTTCTATACCTGTGGACCAATCAGATCAATGAAATTAAAATACGCCTTGTTTTTCTCATAGTAACTCATATTGTGTTATGGAAATTGGTTTAAAGGTGCACAGTGTAACTTTTCTTTGCCTCCATGGTTTGAATTTAATATTACCATTTACATTTTTGCTCTTTGTTATTATAATATTGTGATGTGTGAGCGACTGGGTCCAAATAATTTCCCTTGTGGATCAATAAAGTTTGTCTAAATCCAAGTCTAAATAAAAATATCTTGCATTTATTCTATTACAGGTGTTTTTATTCCTCAAAACTAACGCAAAAACATTCATTATTACTGTAAGCAGGTCCACTTTTCCACAGATCTGACCTGTATCTTGTCCTGGTGATGTGGCCTGCTTGTCTCCATGGAGATAGTTGAATTAAAAGCCATATTGTAGAACATTTCAGGAAAAAACATGGAAGTGGTGGACCCTCTACCAGAAAAGTTACACAATGCACTTTTAATATAATGCCTTTTTTGTGTCCGATAAAAACAACAACAATTTAAAAATCTGTTTTCCAGCTCATGTTTTAGTGACTCATAAAGCGGCGTTCCAGACAATTGGGAAATCGGTTATGTAACTCTCTTTTTTAAAATAACGTAATATTGGTGGATTTAAGCTGTAACAAATGTTCACATCATGTTTATTTAGTTTAGGTGATTTCCATTTTTGCAATACTTCACAGTTTATCTCCCAGTTTACAAATAGGAAATACCAGTTTGTGTGGTTTTCCAGGGCATTTTTCCAAGTCAGAAGTCGGAGATATCCCATTTATCAATTGTCTAGAATGTACCATTTTATTCATGGGTTTAAATTTCCTGTTTATAGGACTACATTTTGAAGATAAAAAAACAAAGTATATTTTGTTTGTTAATTGCTATGGCAGCAAAACTATTTTTTGTATCCGTGTGACACCCAAGGATAGCGACTGATATCCCACCCCTGGCAAAGTTTGTTGTTGAGTTGCTCCCATTACATAACAACTCTGCACCATCGCACTCCAGTGATAATCTAATCTTTTAGCCACAGCTGCCTTTGGGCTAACGGGTAAAATTGAGTTTGCACCTATCTACAGGTTTTGGAATGATGGAAAATCAGGACTGTCGTCATAGCGATTAAACATTTCAAACTGAATATATCTTGTAAAAATGTGAATGAAGGGTAGTCCTCAAAGTGTTTTGAAATGTTTGCCATCAAAATAAAAAAAAAAATCTAAAATTTAAAACAATTCTTCAAGTTTGAATGGTACTAACTACTAGTACTAAGAAACCCAGCCTACTTTATGGACTACTACTATTTCTTCTACTACTACTACTACTCCCACCACCTACTAACTCCTCCTCCTCCTCCTCCTCCCAGCACACACCTTTGAGCAGCTCCTGTTGTCTGTCCTCCTCGTCCACATCCACAGCAGACCCAGAGGAGCTGGACGGGTTCTTCTTGTTCTTCTTCTTGCGTCCGGCCACAAAGTTCTTCTTCAGGGAGAGCAGACGGTACATCTCATACCCCATCAGTAACACGCCTCCGTCTCTGGACCAGTCCTCCACCACCTTCGCTCGGCTCGTGGTGTTCCTGACAAATCAAAGTCAAATCAGCAAGAGAGATTTGTAACTTAAAGGTCCTATATTACGCAAAAATGTCTCTTGTGAGCTTTAAGTCATGTTATAATAATGTTACCTCCTCAAAAAACATACCAGGAGCTGCGTTTTGTTTC
The DNA here is from genome assembly GCA_029959045.1 of Taenioides sp. WSHXM2023. Classification (NCBI taxonomy): domain Eukaryota; kingdom Metazoa; phylum Chordata; class Actinopteri; order Gobiiformes; family Gobiidae; genus Taenioides; species Taenioides sp. WSHXM2023. The sequence continues at coordinate 28,768,702 of CM057086.1, forward strand.
ATTCACACACGTTTGAGTAATCCTTTATTAGACTGTGTACATTTCCAAAGCTCAAAATACTCTGTTCCACCTTGTGATGTCAGGAAGTGGTAGTTTTCTAGTTAACAGCTACTTTTTACCTTTTTTTCAGTAAAGATTGGCAATTCTAGGGCTTAAATTTTCCAAATGTTTCTAGTGAAGGTGTATGGAGTTTAAAAAGCAGTGGAGCACTTCCTGTATTACCACATGACATCACAAGGTAGAACAGAGTATTTTCAGTTTCAAAGAAGTTACTCTTTCTTACTTGAGTACAAATTTTGGCTACTTGGGTGTCAGATCTGTGTAGAGGCGAGCCCATTCACAATAAGAATACATGTTTTTCTGCAATAAAAACACCTGTATTTGAATAAATGCAAGATACGCAAGTTTAATGTCGTATTATGGAACATTTTAGATAAAGACACAAGGTTTCTGTATTAAGTATTTTGTGAATTCTTTGTGATTTACATATTATTTAAATGTGAAATCTTATTACATTACATAACAGCACTGTCTGTATTTATTAAAAAGGGGATGAATGAATGAAATGAATGACAGTTTTATAGATTATAATTAGTTAGAACAACAAAAACATTTCAAACCTACTCCATCCAAGAAGAGGAGTAATAAGCATAGAACTGTATTTAACCATCATTAGTGGATTAAAGACTATTATTTAGAAAGTTCTAGAGAAGACAGTTGATATTATATAACACAAGGAGGGCGGGAGACAGAGACAGAGCAACACAAACAGAATTAGGTTACTGGGTCAAGCCTCTTAAAGGGACAGTGTTGTTTTTCCCTTTTTACATAATAAGAAAACAGATTCTTTCAACAACAAAACAAAGCAGTTATAGGGTTCATTTAGATCTAGTTTAATTTAACGTAATCTTGTATTTGTCCTGATTTAAAGCTATATTTTTTATTTATTTATTTATTTTACTGGGATAATAGAGTTTGTAGTTTTAAATAGTCTGATAGTAACATCTGCTGGTGGTAATGGTTACAGTTTTATTATATATTTAATTTATTATAATTTTTATATTGAATTAAAGGAACACCATGTCAATTTTCTGGTGAAGGACCCCCCCACCTGCTCGTTTGTTATTAAATACTGCTGCTTAGCTTAGAAGGTTCCACAGTAAAACATTATATGACATTTTATAACTTATCTAGCTCTATGGAGACCAGAAGGCAATGCCACTAAGCCAGGTTACAGCTTAGATCTGTGGAGAGGCGATTCCAATCACAGTAAAAACGTTTTTCAATGTATTTTTATTAGCATATACTTAATATAAATGCAAAATAGATATGTTTAATGCCATACTGTGGAGGATTCAAGACAAAAACAATAACATCTCCATGGAGACAAGCTGGTGGTTGACCCTAAACTAGAAAAGTGACATAATGCACCTTTAAAGGGTTGTATATTGATTAAATATTGTACTGACTTGTGTTCATCGTTGAGTATATGGACTCTGAAAGCCCGGGGAGTGATGTGTTTGTGGTCCATGTCGGGGGGCAGACATTCGGCCGCTGGGACCCACGTGTTGAACTCATGAAGCCAGTTCTGCAGAGTGTTCACCTGGACAAAAGAATGGGAAATACATATGTTTATATTATAATTATAATTATAAAGTATAAATGTGTGTATGTAGTATTTTCAAACATTTGTAGGGAAATTATCAACAGAACAAAAAAAAAAAGTTACGATTAGCAAAGAAACAAAGAAAATATGCTAAAAAAAAAAAAGATTAACTTTCAAAATATATATGAAAAAATTCTTAAAACAAACTATTTCTTTGTAATGTAATAATAAAATGCCCTGTTCTGTTTTAAGACAATTTGGAAAATAAGTTTTAGTCACCTTTAATCAAATTGGCCTTACACCACTCAAACAAATGAAACCAACCGACATATTATAAACAACCAGTAATAAACTAAAACTAAAGCTACATCTGTATTCCAAATAATTCTTGCACTCACTGGTACGATGGCGAGCACAGTGTGGGCCTTGGTGTGTCTGAAGAGCACATCGATGAAGGAGATGACCTGCAGAGTCTTTCCCAGGCCCATACTGTGAGCCAGAATACAGCCGAACCCCGGACTACTGCTGAACCGCTCCAGAGACTCCACCAGGTTATCGTACAGGAAACGGATACCTCCAATCTGCAAGAGAATCACATTAAAGCCGCTGTAAGTGATTTCTGCTTTTAAAAATGTGAATAACTTAATTTGTTCATTTTAAAGGTTCTATATTACACAGAACTGACTCTTGTGAGGCAGCAGTAATAGCAGTAATAGTAGTAGTAGTAGTAGTAGTAGTAGTAGTAGTAGTAGTAGCAGCAGTAGAAGTAGTAGTAGAAGTAGTAGTAGTAGTAGTAGTAGTAGTAGTAGTAGTAGTAATAGTAGTAGTAGTAGTAGTAGTAGTAGCAGCAGTAGAAGTAGTAGTAGAAGTAGTAGTAGAAGTAGTAGTAGTAGTAGTAGTAGTAGTAGTAGTAGTAGTAGTAGTAGTAGTAGAAGTAGTAGTAGTAGTAGTAGCAGCAGTAGTAGTAGCAGCAGTAGTAGTAGCAGCAGCAGTAGTAGTAGAAGTAGTAGTAGTATAATTATATTCCCACCTGGTGTGGTTTGACAGCTCGTGCGAGCTGTGGAGACAGGTAAATATCCGGGTCGGTCTCTGGATGGTTGGTGTTGACCAGGACTCTCCCCTGAGCGTCCGGCCGGTTCAGAGCATCGTTCACGTGGGCTCCGCTCGGCTCAGAGTCCCCCTCCTCTGCGGGGATCTGTCTGGAGCTGGGGACCGCAGAGTCTTCATCGAGCACTGCTGATGAGTGATAAATAATATAAGGAACGAACAGGAACTTGAGCTAGTTTTCCTGATTATTTTTTGTTTCATTTCAAATTCAATTCACAATCCCGAATCACGTTCACAAAGCCATTCAAATCATTGTTAAAGAGGGAGTATTACACTTCTGTGGGGTATTAATTACTAACACAGAACATATGAAAATGATGAAAACAAGTTATTAAAATATTTAAGAAGTTTCACTTTTATTTTTGATTCTCTGAGTCTCCGCTCCATTTGCTCTCCATGCTAAGTCACTCCCCCTTCAGAGCACTATCACAACACAACACAACGAGCATGCGTCCCACTAATGAAACTACTGCACATGGGTTTGAATAGGGCTCGGGAGAGATTGCTAGATTACTCAAACATGTATGGATGACATATAAAACCTCTTCAGGCGTGTTTTTAACAGGGAACATATAACATAATGGAAAGCTCCAAACTGTCCACTCTGCATAATACCTCCTCTTTAAAATAATAACACAATCTAAAAAACAAAAATAACAATAAAGCAATATAAAACAATGAAAGAACATTAAAAACAAAATTAACCCTGGATTACATGATATTCAAATGTGTGCCATAGCCCAGTTTTGCGCTGGTGGGAGTCGCTGGGGCAGGTTACACAAGCTGGCAGCGCAGTGTGAACAGATAGGGCTTATATAAGAGCCATGTGTTATTCAAGTGGATTACAGTGTACAGAGGAGGGTTACGCAAGCGGCTGTGTCACTGTGCCACCAACACAAGACTCTGCACAGGGACAGACAGGGCTGTAATTAAAATGAACCACTAGTCACTTTCCCATTAGCTGGATCCATGTAATATGTAGGTTAGCAGTTTGAGTCATGTTTTTCTGCCCCCTGTTGTCAACAATATTCTAAAATGTAGTCCTTTTAATCGTCTGATGAATTGTAATGAAATTGTGCAAAGTCGATCACAATATTACCCATGGTTTTTTTAATTGATATATTACAAAATGTTTAAAGGTCATATATTACGCCAAATTGACTCTTGTGAGCTTTAAATCATGTTATAAAGCTGTTACCTCATCAAAAACATACCTGGAGTTATGTTTGCTCTGTTCCACCTTGTGATGTCATCTAGTAATTTTCATTAAACAGCTACCTTTTACCTTTAGGCAATTCCAGGGTTTTAATCATCCAAATGATTCTAGCGAAGGTGAATGGAGTTTAAAAACACAGTAGACAGTGTTTTCTGTTTGAGAGAAGAACTCAGTCTAAATATGCAGGGTTTGTTTGTTCAACGTTTGTGAAAGTAAATAGCATAATATGGACCCTTTAAGGAAAATAAAGAATCACAACCACACTCATTAGAAAATAGAATGTGATTTTCAGCATTAAATCATAGTATTTTCTTTTATATTCCCATGTGACCTTATCTGTGTAATCCTCAGTGGTCCAGGTCGGTTCCACAGTGGTCCATGTTCGTATACTCGTCTATGTGCTCTTATACTTGTTCTGATCCAGCTCAAGATCATTCTAAAACTATTCAGGAAAGTTTCATTTCTGCCCTGTGAAGGTGACTTTTTAGTATCGATACCTGCTCAAATGAGTATCTACTTTCAATACTAGTTTTTGTATCCGATTTTCAATACTTTTGGCAACTCCAGTGCAGAGAAATATGTGTGTGTGTATTGCTTGTGTGTGGTAGAACACAGTGGACAGGGGAGTTCAGTACAGCCTGTTCCAGTGTCAGTGTTAAATATTCTGAACAGGAGCAGCTAATCCACAAAAACCCACTACGCTCTGGTCTATTTAGAAATCTATAAGGGCACTTGGACTCGTGTTTTGTACAGGGATAAGTCTGATTGCATGTGTATTTATGGATCAGTGTTAAGCACATATGTTGCACTAAGGTTGATTTGTAGGAGTTGGTTGCTAGGCTCCTCAAGATTACTTCTGTAGTAAAAGTTGTTGTACTTTTTGATTACGACGGGATCGGGAACACATGTTGGAGAATTTCAGATAGCCTAATGCTAAACCAATGGAGATTTTCAGAAACAAAATACTTAAAAGGCCCGTATTACGTCATTTTCTGATCTATGTTATAATGTTTCCTCATCACAAACATACCTGGAGTTGTTTGTGATGTCGTGTGGTAATACAGGAAGTGCTCCACTGTCTTTTTAAACTCCATATACCTTCAGTAGAAACATTTGGATAATTTCAGCCCTGAAATTGCCAATCTCTACTAGACAAAAGGTAAAAGTAGCTGTTAACAGAGCATTTTGATAATAAAGTTTCACACAAATACGTGTGACTGAAACAAAACTGCAGGTATGTTTTTGATGAGATAAGAGTCAATTTTGCGCAATATAGGACCTTTAAAATACAGTACATGTAAATACTGGAGGATCAAATATTCGTGAGTACTTTTACTTTAGATTTGACTGACTTTTCCAGTTCTGCTCATCCTTTCCAAAGAATTCGTATATTTTGTTCCTTTATTAACTTAAATGCCTGATGTTGGTGGATCTTTCCCATGGTGCTGTATCCGCCCTCAGGCTCAAATCTAATTCAACAAAGACGCCGTTGTCACTAAAGTAGTTTCGCCTGGTTCTCTCACAGAAAACATTTGCTGATTTCCACTGACAGATGAGACAAACAGAAATATTCAGAGAGTGTGGTTTAGATGTTGAAACAGTGTGAATGAATCAAAGAGCAGCATTTTTTTTGTGACCGCACTACAGTTTTGTTGGAAGGAATCTTGTTTATGCAATACACTTAAAAAAGTCACTGTTTTAATGAGTAAATTAGATGTATTTTGTATTAATTTTGCACAGGTAGTGGTTTAACAAAAAATGTGCTGAATACAAAACAAAACCTATAACTGTCCTTATATTGCCTATGTCATTTTTAGATGTCCAATAAAAGACAATCAATTTTCTGTAGGGAGCATTCTACTGCTACATTTGACCCATCGATCAGGAACAGTGACCCAGGGACCTTCTAGATCTGCGCTACAATTCGGAGTATCAAACTAAAATACTATGTTTATATTAAAAGTGCACTGTGTAACTTATGGGTGGAGGGTCTGTTACTTGCTTGTCTCCATGGAGATGTTATTTCTTTGCCTGGAATGTTCCACAGTAGGGCATTAAACATATCTCCCATGCATTTGTACAATTACAGGTATTTTATAGCTCAAAAAGACCTTAAATAACACGAATTATTAACGTGGAGGCTTGCTTCTCCATAGATCTGACCATTAACCTGCCTCCATAGTGGTTACCAAGTTTATCGAGGCAAAACAGTAATATCTCCATGGAGACAAGCAGGTGACAGACCCTCCAACAGAAAAGTTACACAGTGCACCTTTAAGTTACTTCTAACAGTAACAGTAATTCTATTCATTGTATTACGTGTGTTAGTTCTTACCAGTTTTGTGTGCGATCTCTGTTGAGCCGAGTCCTTCAGGTTTGCAGTCTTCTTCTCTGATCCCTGTGCTGCTGGAGTCCAGGCAGGCCACTTCCTGTCTACAGACCTGGACTTCCTGTTGAGAGGCTGTTGTCGTGGATACGGAGGATGGCTTCACATGGTTTGTTACATCAGCTACAGAATAAGGCAAATATCAGAATCAAACTTTTGTTGTGAGAGTCATATTTAACAAAAAATGGCTACAGGTGAGGGTGAGATAAGGATGTGATATTCAAAAACTGATTTGTAATTACAATTTAAGGGCAATTTTGACTTCTTCAATCTTTAATATCCAAGTTAAACAACAAAAAAATCTAAATCCTAAATGCCATATGTCATAACAGTAAATTCCATATAAAATTTTCATATGAAGAACTTTGTTTTTGTCATTGTAATATATTTATTTTGTAGCGTGAGCCAATATTACCTGTAGTGTACTCAGGTAGCAGTGGTAGGGGATAGTCCTGTTTTCTTTGCTGCTCCAGTCGCCTCCGCCTCTCTTGCTCCTCCTGCTGGGCTGCTTTGGTCGTCACATCCAACTGGTGTTCACGAAGCAGCTTTCTACAAATGAGAAGACACAAAAGATCAGGAAAATGCAGTTATATACCTTATAGCAGTTAAAAGGGACTTCTAACTGTTGTAAAAATGGATGCAAATTATCACACGGTCAAACTAGTGTGACTTTATGAATGCATTTAATGAGATAATGTAAACTCTTAAATTAATAGAAATTATAGGTTATGTTAAATGGCCTGTACATGATTTTTCCCCATGTATTTGAGCAAAATGTGTATTGCTCCAGTGCAGACATGATGTATAAGCAAATCTTGAGAAATAATCTGTTTTGTACTGTCAGCATCTAATTATAAAGCGTGTTTTGTCAGAGAATCAGGAAGCATATGGTTAGCATGCTAGTTGTTGTTAGCATAACCGTGACGGCAGCTCTACTCTGGCCTCTTTAAGTCGTTAAAAGTGCTTATAAACTTATTTCAGTGAAAATTTAAAAGTCCTCCTCATGTAGACTGTAGTAGTAGTAGAGCAACAGACCTGTAACTTTCACTTCCGTGTCAACAATATCGTTGTGTTTTTCAAATGTACTTGTTTGAAACCCTTGAGGTTAAAGGCGCTGGTGTGGTCTGACTCAGAACTCTCGAAGGATTCTGCACTAGTCTTTTCATGTGGAAACAATACGCACTGACTGACTTTGAACTGTGCTAAGAAATACAGTGGCAATACAAGAATCAAATGGCAAGTCTGAAGTCTGATAAGGGTACATATATCTATTATTTTAAGTCTATTATTATCTATTACAGTTTAATATTATAGGATATTGATAGTGTAATTTGGGTTAGCATGGCAATGATTCATAAAAACATTATTTGTTTTTTTATTATATTTGTATGTTTTTTTTTAATAATATGGTGTTGGCTTACATTTAAAATAAATGTAATGTGTGTGTTTTGCTTGTGGATCTCTGTGTTTTTAATTAACGCCATATAAATAATTAGTATTAAAGATATAAATATTGTATAAATAACACTTGCTAGCTACACATCTATTAGCAGCAAATATTTTAAGTAAGTGTGACATATAAATACAGGAAGCATAGAACTGGGGTTACATCCAATAACTAAACCCTCATATGCATAGAACCAGGGTTACGTTTAGCGACAGTTTGTACAGTAATAACAGTTGAACTTTTTTTTTGTACCTGATGTTCCGTCTCATGTGTTGCGGTTTGGAGCTCCTCTTCTTGGTGATGCTGCGTGTGGGGGAGGGGCTCTGGCTGTGGGCGTGGTCTCGGGACGGGAGGGGCTGAGACGGAGAAGACGACTGTGGAGGAGTGCACTGCCATCCCCCCGGGTCTCCTCCCTGCGCCTCATTCTCTGAACTGAAGGGGGCGCTGTGGTGGGACTGGTCTGTAACAGAAAATAAAAGACAAAATATACATGAACATTTTTTTAAATATAACGGGTTAAAATAATTGAATAGGTACTAATAGATCAGCCAAATTACCGATAAATATTCAAATAATCAAACTTTAGTACCAAAACTGTGAAACACCTCATTAAAAGGTCTGATACTTGATTTTCTATCCATGTATTCAAGCAAAATCTGTCTTGCCCCTGTACAGATACTGTATATTGTAAAAGCAGCTCTTGAGATGCTGTGAACTATCTGCACCTAATTATATTATTGTCAGATAATCAGGAAGGGCACTGTTAGCATGCTAATTGTTGTTAGCATTTCGGTGATGACAAAACTCAGCTCTGGCCAAAGAAAGTTGTGAAAAGTACCTCTCTCACTGTGGAGAATAGTTAGGATGCTCAAAATGCATGAGGAATAACTCTGGACAACTGCAACCCATTTAAAAAAATTATGTATTGATAACTTAAAATAGCAAACGTAATATAATTGGCTGTGGTTAGGCCATTAATTAATACAGGACAGAAATACATGATCAATTTGTACAGCCTTATACAGCGTTACAATAGAGCTACACATCAAGATACCCAATATTGCTTTTAATATGTTTTTATGGGAGGGGTTTGGCTCTAAATAGTTGAAATGTGGAGACAGTGACATAATGTTTCAAGAATTTTGAAAATGGGTAGTAAACAGGACAAAGAGACAGATGTGTTGTGTAACTGAGTGAGTACACTTGAGTATATGTACAGAACAGACATATAATACCATTAGTACACAAGGGCCACTACACACTTTAAGTATTGTTCTCACTTTGGCCTGTTAATGGAACTGCACTTACTATCAATTGTGGGGTTGATTGTGATGAGTTTGAAAATGCTTTTTTTTCCTGATTATACAAGATTATAATTTCTTTGGATAAGAAAATGTTAAAGGGCCCATATTACACTATTTTCTGATCTATGTTATAATGTTGTTTCCTCATCTAAAACATACCTGGAGTTGTGTTTTTTTTTTTCATTCACACACGTTTAACACGCAAACCCTGTATATTCTAGTTCTTAACACTCTGTTCCACCTTGTGATGTCATGTGGTGATACAGGAATTGCTCCGCTGTGCTTTTAAACTCCACACACCTTCACTAAAATCATTTGGATGATTTCTGCCCCGGAATTGTCAATCTCTACTGAACTAAAGGTGAAAGGCAGCTGTTCACTTGAAAACTACCGCTTCATGACATCACAAGGTGGAACAGAGCATTTTGAGCTTTGGAGATGTAGACAGACTAATAATAAAGGGTTACTCAAACGTGTGAATGAAACAAAACACAACTCCAGGTATGTTTTTGATAAGGTAACATCATTATAACATGTCTTTATGCTCACAAGAGTCAATTCTGGGTAATATAAGACATTTAAAAACTGCATTCACACTTGTCCCAGATTAGTGCTGATACAGACTTGGTTTGGTCCTGGTCTAGTCCCGTTTAGTTCCGGTTCAGTCTCAGTTCTGATACGTTGAGTACGAATGTGAACACAGCTCTTTGTATGAATCCTTCCATTTCTTGTTTACTTATTTCACATTCATATTAGTGTCATTAGGTGCTTGTTTGTTCATCTCCATCTCCTGAGTCTTTTTATGTAAGACCCAGACCCCTCCACCCTCCTTCTCTCCCTCCCTCTCCATTTCTGCATCTGCATCCACAGGTTCATCCCTAAACTGCTGTCTTTGGCTGGGTCTTTGTTTGGGCAGCCGAGCGCTTCACTTTCCTTGGACTCCCTTCACGTCCTACTTGTTGTTGATGTATTTCATAAGAGCGATATTCATGAGGGTTACACAAGGGCCGGATCTGGTCCAGCACGTCTCTGTTTGGAGGGAGAGAGCCAGAAAACCCACTGAATATGCTAACAAATCTATTACGTATGGTTGTTTGTTGTTTTGATAGAAAAAGTTGTGTGAATACAGGTATACTTGGAATCAGTGGAGGAACATAAAGTAGAAGTAGTAAAATACTGTACTTAAGTATACATTTTAGGCGTGTGCACTATGTAACTTCGGTAGGAAGTCCGTCACGTGCTTGTTACAGGTGTAAGCGGTTGCCTCTCCACAGATCTGAACTGTAACATGGTCTGGTTTGGTCTCCATAAAGATAGAAAGGTTTAATGCCACGCTGTGAAACATTCCAGATGAGGCAATAACATCTCCACGGAGAAGAGTATTTGATGAACCCTTCACCACAAAAGTTACACAATGCACCTTTAAGTATAAGCTTCAGGAATGCAGAAAGTGCAAAAAGAAGAATCATTTGGATGATTTCAGCCCTGGAAATGCCAATTTGCACTGAACTGAAGATAAAAGGTACCTGTTAACTTGAACACTACCACTTTCTGACATCACAAGGTGGAAGAGCATTTTGAGCTTTGGAGATTAGACAAACTAATAAACCAGGTTTAATAAAACATGTGTGAAACAAAACACAACTCCAGGTCTGTTTTTGAGGAGGTAACAACATTATAGCATGATTTAAAACTCACAAGAATCTCCATTTTGTATAATATAGAACATTTAAGTTAATAATAAAGTTTTACCAAGCACTGTGGTTCAGGTCTAACAACATCAAAGATACAATCCCAAATTCTGCACTGTTGTTGAGTCACTGGGCAAGACACTGCACAAACACTGCCTCTCCTAGTCGATACTAGTTTCAACAGGAAGAACATCAAATCCCACCAAATCTTTTTACAAGTGATTCTGCTGTGGCAACCCTCCTCAAAACACCGCACAGCTACCAAAACATTCTCCTCATAGCTCCGTCTCTTTCCCTCCTTCAATCATTTCTATAAACAAACTAAAATATGATATTGTTATTTAAGTAAACGATTAACTATGAGTTGTTGTTTTTTTTGTTTTAAATTCCTCTTTGAAAAACACTTCTTGCTTCTTAGTAATTTTTCACCAAAATTGTAAACTTGATTTTGATATTAAGGACTTGATACTCAATACTGATTCAGATACCACAACAATAATAATAATAATAATAAAAATTAGACAATAGACTGTGATTTTCAACATTAAATCATAGTATTTTCTTTTATATTAGCATGTGGTCTTATATCTCTGTAATTCCACAGTGGTCCATGTTCGTATACTAGTCTATGTTCTCTCTAAAATCATTCTAAAACTGGCCAGGAAAGGCTCATTTTCTGTCCTGTAAATGTGAAATGTTTTTAGTATCAATACCTGCTCAAATGAGTATCTCGTTTCGATACCAGTTAGTATCTGATTTTTCTGATAGTTTTGACTTTTCAGTTTTTCCCAGAAGACTGTTACCAAACACAATCTAAAAGAACAGATAAGTGGCTTTTATGCTCGCTCTGAGTGGTTCAGTAACGTCCAAATACGACGCTTGTTTATGAGTTCCCATAATAAAAAAAAAAGAAAAAACATGGCTTCAGCAAAGGGGACAGTTATATAACGATTCCTGAAATGCAAAGGCACAGGGAGGGAGCGAGGGGGAGAGGGTGGGGGCATATAATTATTTCAAATGTGATTGGTCCTTGTTTCTGGGAAGCGAAGGAAGAGTTCAAAAGTCCAAGAATCACTCATCATATGCAGAAATGGCAGCCAAAAGAAATAGAGAAATACTTGCATGCATTCAAGATAAGCTAAGGATAAGCAAAGGATTGTCATCAAACTGTTGAACTGCCAAGACAACATAACAAATCAGTGCATTAAAGAGGCTGTACCAGACTTTAAAGGCCACGTTACGCTATTTTGTGATCTGTTATAATGTTGTTTCCTCGTAAAAACATACTTGGAGTTGTGTTTTTTTTTCATTCGCTCATGTTTAATACACAAACCCTGCATATTTAGGTTTAGGAGTTTTTCGCTTAAACAGACTCTTTCCCACCTAACGATGTCATATGTTTTTTAACCCCATACACCTTCACAAGAACCATTTGGATAAATTCAGATCTGAAATCGCCCGTCTCTAGTGAACTAAAGCTGAAAGGTAAAATGATGTCACAAGATGGAACAGACCATTTTGAGATTTGGAAATGTAGACACACTAATAATGCAGGATTACTCAAACATGTGTGAATTAAACGAAACACAACTATAGGTATGTTTTTGATGAGGTAAGCTCACAAAAATCAATTTTGTGTAACATAGTACCTTTAGTTCCCTCTTATTCAGGTTGACGCTTTTTACCCCATACAGTGTCAAAAGCAGCTATTTATGGGGGAATAAATTGGGATTGGGTGATATCGCTGATCTAAATATTTAAAGTATTTTGTTGGATGAGGTCCACAAGGAAACTACTACCAGGGAGAAAGAAGCTTTGTTGTTGGCTTGTATTTCTTTTTTATTCTCCAAGAAAAAAAAAATGTCTTTCCCCAGTGCATAAATATTCTATAAGTATCTCTTGAGGTCAAAATAAGTCAACTGTGTACTGTCTGCATCTTATTATAAAATGTTTTATTAACTAGATTCAGGAAGTGCTTGTTACCATGCTAGTTGTCATGGCAAAACGGCGCTTTGGTCTCTGTGAGCTGTGAAAAGCTCTTATAAACTCAGTTAATAATTAGAATGATCAGAAAGTTAAGCAAGGAATTACTCTGAAGCACTGCAAACCTTTTAAAATGAACTAGTTCTGTTTTTCGTGGTTTTACAGCTTAAAAATACCTAGAAAACCAGGCATTCTGACTGTGAGCGGGGTCGCCTCTCCACAGATCTGACCTGTAGCTTTGGTCTTCATGATGATAGAAAGGATTAATACCATACTGTGAAACATTCTAGACAAAGCAATAACATCTCCATGGAGAAAAGGTTACACGATGCACCTTTAACTCACATTTTACTACAAATTCTACTTATAAATATTTGTTATAACATGATGTTTCTGATGAAAAAAACAAAGATAGCTGTCCTAACTTGTTACCCCAAGTGAATACTAAGCGGTATTTCGTCATGTACTACATAAACTACCAGTATTTTTGCACACCTATGTCCACTGGGAGCAGACAGAGCACAAGGTTACACAACACCAAACATAAAACGGCTTATATAACTAATGAAAGTCTGTCTCGATGCAACCAAAAGCCCATCGAGAATGCACGGGGACCGGAGGGAGAGAGGAGGAGGGAGCGAGGGAAGGGGGCTCAAATAGGGAGGGGAGAGGAGGCGTCTGATTGGTCGAGAGGGGCCAGACAGAGGTTATATAATAAAGAGCACAGAGGCACAGCTGTCAGTCAGTGTAGGAGCCGGGCCCCTGAGTTTAGACAAGAGTTCAATGGGATAATGTCTGCTGCATACAGGTTTAATAGGCCATAAGAATGAAATGAATGGGGGGGTTATTCTGTGTCATTGCCTGGGTAGGGAACATTTGCAAGTGCTATGGTTTACATTAATAAAACATAATATAATATAATAATAATACATAAATTAAATTGTCAGTATTTAAGGGCCCATATTAGGCTATTTTCTGATTTATGTAATGCTGTTTCCTCATCACAAACATACCTGGAGTTGTGTTTTGTTTCACTGACACGTTTACCACAAAAACCCTCCATATTTAGGATGAGTATCAGGTCAGTCAGTCAGGTTTGTGGAGATGCAAGCCCAATCACTGTAAGGACGCATGTTTTTCAGTGCAATAAAATGTTATCCTTATTGGGGCTAAGGATAACAGAAAAATTATTATATTTTATGGGTCGGCCAAAACATTTTATACATTTTTGGATTATATCATTTATTGGGAGAAAAGGGTTAAAGGGTAGTTCTGACTGGGACAAATAAGGAAATGCACTGACTTTTTTCTGTATCAATTACTACCTAAATATTTCAAATGATCTATTTTATTTCCTTAATAGATCAGCATCTTTTTTAAATTGAAAACAGCCTCTCGCTATTGTTGTCAACCAGTCACAACCTGCCATCTTTGCCTCTCAGCCGGTCACCTCTTAAATACTGCACACTCTCTCTCCCCTTCCAATATCCACCGCAGCAGCAGAACCATCAGCCACGTCAGCCTCTCCATCTCCTCTTCACCACCAGTATAATCACAATACATATGGTGTTAGCTTGTTTAAGTGTGGGGTCATGGGAACACATCTTATACCTCTAAGTAGCAACCCCCCATACTGAGCTCCTTCTGTCCTGAGCCTAAAGGTCGACTGAGTTTACTTTACAAACCGGGTTGAAATTTTGTGTTTCTCTGTGCTGTAGTTAAAGATACAGTATGTAACTTTCGATGCCTAAAGACGGCGTTTTGTACAGAAAATATTGTGCTGTTCTATCACACTGCATTATGCTAAACTAGGACTCAACTGGGACTTAACCCTGAACTAGACCAAGACTAGTAGTAGTAGTAGTAGTAGTAGTAATAATATCTCTACTTAAATTACTTCTCTAGACACACATGTTCTTACAGCCCCTCCAAGCAATACAAATTAAGTAGCAGCAGCAGTAATAATAATACTAGTCGTAGCATCTCCATATACACTTCATACAGCCCCTTCAAGCTATACAAACTAAGTAGCAGTAATAGTGGGAGTAGTAATGGCAGTAGTAGGTATCTCCAGTTAAAATACTTCTCCACACACGTGTCAAACAACCCCTCCAAGCTATACAAAGGCATGTACCCCCCGGCTGGTCTGAAAACATAGAAGCCTTGAACCTGTACACGATAAAACTGAGCAGTTTAAGAATGCGAGGGACCTGCTATTGCAAAGTGAGAAGGAGAAACATCTTGTACTCAAGTTACATAATCTCATCTGTGTTTATAACTGTTTATGTAACTAAAAAGAACGCAGGAGTGAAGAAGAAGAAGAAGAAAACAGCATGAATGAGACGACTTGTGCCATTGTTAAAGGATTAGGGGTGGAGTCGGCTATTTAAATTACATAAGGTACTTGTACATGGTGTTCGTGGTTTGGGGAGTTGTAGGAATATTGTGTATTCTTTGATTGAAGCTTAAAGGGGATGTACCAGACCTGCTTCTTCTAGATCCAAGAAAACATGTTTAACACTAGGAATGGAGGGATTGGTACAAAAATATCGGTATATTAAAGATGCATTGTGTAACTTTTCTGGTGGAGGGTCTGTCAAATGCTTTTCTTCATGGAGATGTTATTGCTTTGTCTGGAATGTTTCACAGTCAGAATTCCTGTTTTTCTAGGTATTTTTAAGCTATAAAACCATCTGTAATTGAATAAATGTAAGGTAGAGCTGTTTAATGTCATACTATGGAACATTCCAGGCAGAGCAGTGACATGCTCATAGAAACAAGCAGATGATTGATCCCCAATCAAAAAGTTACACAGTGCACCTTTAACACTGACTGGGTTATCGAGTATTGATTCTTATAAATACAAAAACACCCACTAAAATGTAAACAAAAATATATAAATGTTTTTAAAATGCAAAATAATCATATTACTCACTACTTTATACCATACAGTGTACTGTATGTGTACTTGTGATCTTCTGTGTATTTTAAAATTGTGCTGGATGAGAACCATATAGAAGAAACTATATGGTCACTATTATTTTGAGATTTATTTGGACCCGATATCTGATATTTGTCTTGTTGTGGCCGATAAGGAGTTGTTTTGTTTCATTCACACGTGTTTAACACACAGATCCTGCATATTCAGGCTGAGTTCTTCGTCATGTGGTAATACAGAAAGTGCTCCACTGTGTTTTTAAACTGCATAAACCTTCACTAGAATCATTTGGATAAATTCAGCCCCGGCTTTATCAATCTTTACTGAACAAATGCACTTACAGATGTAATACAGTATTTTGCAACTGGTGAGAAAGAAAATAATTTTTGTAGAAAGCATTCTCATCAAATCATCAAATATATTTTCTTCCTGTACCTTTCATAACATTAATATTTAGTTCCAAATAAATCATTAAAGAGATGAAAGTATTTTTTTTCCTAATGCAATTTCCCAGACTTGATGATATAATCCTTAGTTATTTTGTTTTTTTCATCTGGCTGAATAAATATGTGTTTTCAGTTTTAGGGATATTACACAAGCTTTTAGTCAGACTGAAAAACAGCGGTGCATTGTGAATCCATTACATAACTGTCTGTAATGTCAGAGATGGCTTTTGTAACAAGGAGAGGCCAGCTCCTGTTGGTTCATCAGGTTCATCAGGAAACATAATACTAAACTATGCATGCCGTGGTTATCAAGATCTGAACCTCATCTGAGTTTTTAAAAATGAAATAAGTTCAAAAATAGTTCAAATACAGAGATTAAGATACAAAAAACATCTGTATTTTTAAATGGACAACCACTAGGACCATCAACTAGGAGTTTTGCAAATTTAAAATTCTGGATAGTAACGCTGCAGCTATTTATCTCACATAAATGATGATGATGATTGGAAGAAAAACCTTTTTGTAAATTCTTATATCACAGCAAATGGCACTTGAACAGATTTTTTTGTACTTTTTTGCATTTCTGTATTCTGTCAAAAAAGTTTTACTAAAAGTTTTGTTGAAAATAACAATATTCATATCAACGGTCCCATTCGACGGCATAATTTTGAAGACTTTTTACCATGAAAACTTGTTTAATTGCTAATCGCTATAGTAACAATTTAAATGTTTTAGTCAATGTTATTTTTTGTTATTACATATTGAAAACTCCATTCTGCTAACACAGCATAATACTATTCAATACAACTTTCTTCTCTTTCTCAGAGAGTTTAACAATTGAAAACTGAATTGTTATGTAACAATTCAGTTTTTTTTGTCAATACCATTTTTTGAAAACTCCATGCTACCAACACTACATAATACAATTCAATACAACTTCAGACAGGAGGATCCCAGAAGACGTCCAAAGTGCACAGTCTGTCCCAGTCTGTGAGGTTATAAGCAGCTTACAGTGATGTCATATATTTACTACAGCGTCTATGGAGAAACCCAATGAGATTCCAGGCAATAGCCTGTACCGGAAATGACACAAAAGGACTGACTACTGAGAAGAGGAGGTCAAATGAAATACGATCGTTATAAAACGAATGCACTCCAGAATGTATGGGGGAGGCTATATATGTATGTGTATGGTTAAAAATGGGACAAGAAATATGTAGAGACAGTTTTGAGATGATTCTAGCAAGATACTATCGGTTTGTTAAGTTTGTTGATTAAATTTGTCCATTGTCTGGCTCTTTTAGGGGTTAAGTCTTCAGTCTATGTTCTAGGTTTAGATGGAGTTAGTCCAGGCTTAGTCCAGTCCTGATTTAGGTCCAGTTAATTCTAGTCTGATCTAGATTTAGGCCTAAGTTTAGACCTGGTTTAGAACAAGTTTAGTTTGGGTCTGTTTAGTTAAGAGTCTGTTTAGCCCTAGTTTAGACCGGCTTTAATCTGCTTTACATGCAATTTAGTCTTGGTTTAGTCCTGTTTGGGACTGGCTTGGTCCCAGTTTAGTCCTGAGTTAGCCCTGGGTTAGTCCCAGTTTAGTTCTGATTTGGTCCTGGTTTAGTCTTAGTTTAGTCCTGGATTGGTCCTATCTTGGTCACAGTTTAGTCCTGGTTTTGAATATATTTGTTAATATTTTTTAAATATATTTGTTATTTATCAACATTGTACCCTAACAACTGCTGTAATAGTCAGTGGAGGTCGTAGCATTACAGGTATAACCTTTCAAGCAGCACAAAATAATCAGTATATTCAATGACCTACAGCTCTTCCTGCAAGCTAACAACATTTTCATAACTCACATATTATCCTGTAGACTAGCTTTACCTGAACACACAGACTGGATCAAAACTACAAAACGCTCTCTCTCTTTCACACAAAACATTGTTCTGCCTCGTTCTCCATTGGCAGCTCCTCTAGTGAAGCCCAGGTGCTGTATGGAGCATGCTCAGTGCAGCTCTCTCTTACATAAAGCAGAGAGAGTTATAAAACAGAAAAAAGAGGCTGGTGTAGGTTTGAAATTACACCTGAGGGAACGAAGCAAGAGGTCGGGCTGAACCAAAGCAAGAACAAAAGCTGACGATTCACGCAAACAAAATAAATACAGAAAAAAATGTTTGGTCTTAAAGGTGCACTGTGTAACTTTTCTGGTGGAGAGTCTGCTACCTGCTTGTCTCCATGGAGATGTTACTGTCTTGCCTTGATTATTCCACAGTATGGAAATGGAGACAGGTTAATGGTCAGATCTATGAAGAAGCAAGCTTGCGCATGGTAAGAATTAATGCTATTTTAGGTGTTTTTGAGCTATTAAACACCTGTAATTGAACATCTGCAAGGGAGATATGTTTAATGCCATACTGTGGAACATTACAGGCAAATAAACAGCATCTCCATGGAGACAAGCAAGTAGCGGACCCTCCACCTTAGAAGTTGCATAGTGCACCTTTAACAGAATCAGATGGGGAGTGAACTGGAGAATCTAAATGCTCCAAGTTGTAGGTTATTGATACTAAATGTTTTTAAGCAATAACTTGTCTAGCTCAATGGTCCCCAAATCGCCTGGAATCCAGAATACACTTCTACAATACTTTATGAAGTCGTTAGTCTGGTCACTGGTGAATCTCCTTGTTTTCAGATGGACATGATTGACAGGTGGATTAGCCAATCAGAGACGTGCATGGTCTGTCGGTATTAGAAAAAATAAAGGAAAAAATATCACAGTAGGCTGAAAAATAAACTGTTTATCTGTATAAAAAATAAATAAATAAATAAATAAATACAGAGATATCAGTCTGAATTGACCAGGCAAGTTCCCAAACTGTGGTTAAGGTCCTTCAGTTGTGTTGTTGCAAGGAGGGTGGTGGAAAAAAGAAAACTGCTGTTGTCTATATTTGATAAGATTTTTTTTTATTATCTAAATGCTAGCAGAGGTAGGCAATATATAAAAAAATATACTGCAACTGTTCTGAAGATATGCAAAATTAGAATATTGTGTATACTGTTGAATAATTAAACAATAAAAAATTATAGGAAAATAAGCAAAATAAAAATAAAATGGCCAGAAAGGTCTAGTGTAATTTCCCAAACACTTTTGTGGTTTATTTCATGCTCCATTTATGTTTCATACAATACTTGATCCTCAACTAACACATTTACAGGCACATTTTAGCACATTCTAGCTCACAGTTTGAAGGTTAGATTCCTGCATACTGCTCTTTCTGTGTTTCTGGGCAAGACACTTCCTCCACATTTGCCTGTATGTTTATATGAAAGTATGATAAGGGACATTTGGTAGATAAAAAGAAATAAAAGAAGAAACGCAGACTCATTTTTATGATTGATTTGGCAGCGTTGGGTCTCCGTAGCTGAGGTTGGATCTTATGTAATGACCTCAGTTACACAACAGAAGAACTGCATGTTCAGACCACACTGCGAGGGACAGGTTACAAATTTAACCTGAAAATGAAATTAAAAACCCAAAAGATGACCAATCTGATCTATGTGGATTACAACGGGAGGAGAGGTGGCTTCCCCTTTATCTTTTCTAGTTTTGTACATGTTTTTGTAAATTTGAAACCTTCTTGATAAATTAAAATGACAGATTTGGTTGGAAAGGAGGTGAATAAACATACAGATGCTTTCTTGAAATTTTAAAATGGTCACAACCTAAATTGATTAGTTGAAACAGTGCACTAGGTCACCTTTTGGTTGGGGGTCCGTCACCTGCTTGTGTCTATGGATATGTGATTCCTCTGCCTGGAATGTTCCACAGTATGACATTAAACAGCTCTACTTTACATTTATTCAATTACAGGTGGTTTTAGAGCTCAAAAACACCTAGAAAAACAGGCATTCTGACTGTGAGCGGGGTCGCCTCTCCACAGATCTGGCCTTTACATTGGTCTGGTTTGGTTTCCATTACAATAGAAAGGTTTAATGCCATACTGTGAAACATTGATTGATTGATTGATTGATTGATTACTTTATTTCGAGCCATATTGAAAAATAAACATATTATACATACTGTATACATTGAACCCACATTGGGTAAAGAAAATAAAAATATGCATATATATATATATAAATCTATAAACAGTAAATAATAAATACAGTACATACAAGATATTAGCTCGCAAAAGGAGTGGGAAGAAGACGTACTTATTTACTCCCACCCCCTATTCATTCTTACATTCCAGCATTCCAGAAAAAGCAACAACATCTCAATGGAGAAAAGCATTCGACGGACTCTCCACCAAAAAGTTACACTATGTACCTTTAAGCAGCAGGTTGGCTGAAACAAAATATCGGTCTTTACTGGCTATTTTAGGTCGATATCTCATACACGAAACAGTGCAAATATCGGCAAAGATATATTAGCCAACCAATATATCAATCTCTATTTGATCTTTAAGTCATGCAGTATTAAATAGTTTCTAGGCTTTTAATCACAATTTTAACAAGACTCAGAGCAATTAATTTAACTGTTAACTAAAGATCTACTAACTAATTACGTACTACAACTGCAACTACTACAAGTACAACTACAGCTAATGCTACAAGTACAACTACAGCTACTACTACAAGTACAACTACAGCTACTGTTACTGCTACTACTACTACAGCTAATGCTACAAGTACAACTACAGCTACTACTACTACTACTACTACTACCACAGCTCCACCATCTCCAACTACAAAAGCAAATTCACCATTTAAAACTCTGACCTAAATTTGAACATCTGCTGAAACTGTGTAGCCCGTAGTCTTTTCTGAATTTTCCGCCAATCCAAACAAGCTGAGTCATTTATAGAGCGAGCAGGTGATCTGAGGTGAAGGTAATCGGCCTCATTTGGGTTAGGGAAAAAAAACGGTTTAAAGTACGGAGCACCTAGAGGGCCATTTCCTGTCAGTTACGTAAAACAAAGACAAAAGATGGTATCGCGAACGTGACAGATTTCTTATGTAACCAACAACGGACTACTTCCTGCTACTTTCCCATTTAAAATTAATCACTGACATACACATACCAATAGCTTAAAGTTTAACTATTATGGGCATAGCATTTTAAGTCTACTTTTTATTCTTTACAACTCGGTAATATAAGTTAATAATATTTGTTTGTGAAAATGTAAAAAAAATAATAATAAATAAACAAAAAAATAAAAAAGAAATTAATAAAATAAAAATTCAACATTTTTATCTTATATCACGTTTTCCCCTTTGAATTTCACAGTATAACTTTTTTGGTCAGGGGTCCGTCACCTGCTTGTTTCTATGGAGATGTCACTGCTCTGCCTGGAATGTTCCACAGTATGACATTAAACAGCTGTACCATGCATTTATTAAATCATAGGTGGTTTTATAGCGCAAAAATAGACGAGATAAAATAGAAAAACAGGCATTCTGACTGTGTGCGAAGTTGCCTCTCCACAGATCTGACCTGTGACTTGGTCAAGTTCGAACTCCGTGAAGATAGAAAGGTTTAATGCCATACTGTGAAAGATTCAAGACAAAGCGATAACATCTCCATGGAGACAAGTGTTTGACGGACCCTCCAACAGAAAAGCTACACAATGCACCTTTAGTACAATTGTTTTTGGTCAACTTTTCTTTTAATTTTTTCTGTATTTTACCAAGAATTAAATTTTATTTTCCAACACTAGAACTAGAACTCGGGTTACGTAAGAGGAGAGATACATGAGAGGAACAGAGCGAGCGTGGGGTGAGCTGAGGTAGGGCTAGTGGTTTGTAGGCCACTGTGTCAGACTGCAGCTGCTAAAGAGAGGAAGAGAGAGAGAAAGAGGGACAGAGGGAGGAGGAGGAGAGACAGATGGGGGAAGGAGAGAGGGAGCAGAGAGGAAGGGGGGAGAGAGCAAAGAGAGAGGCAAGAGAGGACAGAGGAGGGAAGAAAGAAAGAGAGTGAAGGGGAGACAGCAGGGAGAGAAGAAGGAAGAGAGGAGCGAGTGGAGAGAGAGGAAAGGAGAGGTGGAAGAGGGAAGGGAGGAGAGATAAAGAGAGAGAGAAAGGGAAAGGAAGGCTGAGCGGTAAGAAAGGAAATAGTGAAGGGGGGAGAGAGAAGAAAGGACATAGAAGAAGAGAAATGAAGGAGAGAGAGAGACGGAGGAAGGAGAGAGGGAGGGAGGAGAGTTACGTAAAGCATTCGCCCAAGCAGCTAACAGGGCACACAGTGTACTCTCTCTGAAAGACCATACCAGACCCGCATTCAAAAACATGGGGACAGACGTCATCCAGTTATTATAGGGGAGGTCTGGACCAGAGGAAAACACAATCTAGAATTTTAAAAACGCGAAAAAAGCATCAGAATAAATGACGCAAAGTAACGAAACGGGTCTATTAAATAAACAGGCTGAACATGCTGACTTCATCACCCATGTTCCAACTGTTGCCACCAGGGCTGTACAATGTTAGACAAAAGTCAAATTGTGATTTTTAGTATTAGTAAGTATTTGATTTGAAATTTATTTAATGCACATTTTGATTGTGTTCAGAGTGGAAATAGTAAACGGTTTCAGGAGTGTTAATGTTTGAGAGAAGACTGAAATATGAAACTAGAGGATCAAACCAGGTCTGACCCAGGAATAGACCAGGTCTAAATTAGAACTAAACCAGGAGTAAAGCAGAAACTAAACCCAGGACTAAACAAAGTCTTACCTAGGACTAAACCAGATGTAACCCAGGACTAAATCAGGACTAGACCAGGTCTAAACCAGGTCTAAACCAGGTCTAACCCAGGTCTAACCCAGGACTAAAGCAGGTCTAAATCAGGTCTAAACTAGGTCTAAGACAGAAATAAACCAGATCTAACCCAGGACTAAACCAGAAACTAAACCCAGGACTAAACAAAGTCTTAACCAGGATTAAACCAGATGAACCCTGGGACTAAACCAGGATTAAACCAGGTCTAAACCAGGTCTAACCCAGGTCTAACCCAGGTCTAACCCAGGTCTAACCCAGGACTAAACCAGGTCTAAACCAGGTCAAAGATACAACTAAACCATGTCTAAAACAGGACTAAACCAGGTCTAACTCAGGATTAAACCAGACCTAATCCAAGACTAAACCAGATCTAAACCAGGACAAAACCAGGTCTACACTAGGTCTGACCCAGGACTAACAGGACTAACCCAGACCTAACTATTATAATATTTCATAACATTTTTTCAGATCAAAGTTACACATTGCAGCTTTAATCCTGTATTCCATTGGCTGTACAGTGAATAACAGTGAACAATGAAACACAGGCAGGAGATTCCACATGTTATACAAGATAATTATAAAAGGTTCATGTAACTATGAGCTCTGAGTATGGTACATAATGGTCCAGCAATTACCCTGTACTGGACACGTATGGGAGCTATACTTTCAACATCAAGTACTTCTATATTTAACGGGCCTCTGATTTCAAATACATTCTTTAGTCTGAACCGTTAGCCCCAT
Source organism: Taenioides sp. WSHXM2023 (assembly GCA_029959045.1). Classification (NCBI taxonomy): domain Eukaryota; kingdom Metazoa; phylum Chordata; class Actinopteri; order Gobiiformes; family Gobiidae; genus Taenioides; species Taenioides sp. WSHXM2023. The sequence continues at coordinate 28,792,332 of CM057086.1, forward strand.
CCACGTAGTCCTTTCTGATTTTGACAACATGATAGTGAAGCCGTCATTCTGCAAATTTTATATTCTCAACTATACGTCCATCAACTAAAACGCACAAAAGCAGCACAGTTTTCAACCAGAAGTGAGAAGTTTATTCTATTTTTGATGTATGTTATGAGGTTCTTTCCTCATCGAACATACCTGGAGTTGTGTTTTGTTTCATTCACAGATGGGACAAACAAAAAACTTTTATTTTAGTCTATTGTTTTACTAAATAGTTAGAGTAAAATATAGTAAAAATACTATATTAGCTGAGTGTATTAAAATGTTCTTATGTTCTTACTTCTTTTGCTCCCTGTTCCAAATCACTCCCCCTTCAGAGCACTATCACAGCACTACCAGGGTGCATTCAGCTAATAAAACTACTGCACATTGCAACAGGTTTGTGAAGTTGTAATGTATTGTTTTGTATTGTGCTTTTGTGTAAAAATTGCTGTGAGGGAGCGTGGCTTGGACAAGATCATACAGCTAAGAAGGGTTTTAATACGGCTCTGAGATCACAGGATTACTCAAACATCCATGAATGACATAAAAGCACTTCAGGCATGTTTTTGATGAAGGAACAACATTATAACATGGTAGAACGCTCCAAAAAGTCAATTTTGCATAACACCTCCTCTTTTGGTGTAGCCCTGGCAGTTTCCTTGTTTAACCCCTCACCTCAAATGCCTTTCACACACAAGCCTCAATCTTAAGGTGGCGCTACAGAGTCGTACATGCCTAGCTCACATTTAATAGTATTTGGCAACACACCTATCCTCTTAGCTTAGGCACAGGCTGTCCCAGACAAAATGTAATGACTCCATGGAACAAACCAGGAACACGCTGTACTTTTGGGAATTTTTTACTATCACTGACACACTGCTGCTACGGCAACAGAGACAAAGCAAAACTCAGAGCCAAAAATGCTTATCGGTGACCAGTGGGAGAGGTTTCAGCATCATGAGAGCCTTGATGTGTGACATGCTTGTAAAACATTGTAAGACAGCTGAAATAGCATCAAAACAATAGACAGTGTTGGGAAGTAACATGTACCAAGAATATGAGAGAGTTTGTCTGTTTGTCTGTTAGTTAGCAAGATAACTCAAAAAGTTATGGACGGATCTTGATGAAATTTTCAGGAAATGTTCCTAATGGTAAATCCAACAGATGATTACATTTTGGTGATGATCCATAAGAAATCCTGGATTCTGGATCACTTTGAAAACTGAGCTGCTTGGCGGAGGTCTGCGCTCTCTGAGTGCTTTTCTAGTTATAATATTGAAATCATCCCAAATAACTACAGGCCAACACAAAGCATTAAGAAATGTTGACTCATCTTCAAAATTATGGTGGAAGTGAATTTCAGATGTTATATCTCTTAGTATAATTTGTTTAGGCGTCTATAAATGTTACCAATAGTTTCTATTTAACCTTTAGGCAGTACTATTGATTGTATAGTGACTTTCATGTGTGTTTACATCTCCAAAGCTTAAAATGCTCTGTTCCACCTTGTGATGTCATGAATCGGTAGTTTTCAAGTTAACAGCTACCTTTTACAGTCAGTTCTGTGCAAATTGGCAATTCCAGGGCTGAAATCATCCAAACGATTCTAGTGAAGGAGTTTTAAAACACAGTGGTAGTTTCTGTGAGAAAAGAACTCAGCCTAAATATGCTGGGTTTGTTTGTTAAACATGTGTGAATGAAACAAAAACTCCAGGTATCTTTTTGATGAAGAAACAGCATTATAACATAGATCAGGAAATGGTGTAATATGGACCCTTTAAACATATACTCGCAGTAGATTATAATACCATTATATTTTAGAGACACAATGTTCAGATTCGTGTTTCTTGTGTCTGGTATTACGTTGAACTCACGCGTCTCCCTGACCCACTGCTCTCGTGAACCATATGTGTTTTTTTTCCCAGACGCACGCGTTCTGCGGCCACATGGACAGATCCTCTCCCGATCCACCAATCAGCAGCCAGCACAGAGTGACGCATACGTGAAACCAGCCAATCAGAGCGCGGCACCGGGGACCACAACAGCGCACACGTTGGAAGCGTCGAGAGGCGAGCCGGGAGCACAGCCAGCAAAAAAGTGGGTGGAAATGTCAGAAACAACGCAAATAAACAATAATTCGTGACTTGAAATTAAGTTTAAGATGCGTATAAAAGCGTGAGAATATATAAGATGTCACTATGTTATTAAAAGAGCAGTCGTGTGTACCGGTAAAACGACGAGACTGTTACACAACCATGTTAAGTAACTTGTCCTCATGAAAAGCACGTCCAATGCAATTCCACGAAAGAGGGTTTGACCGACAAACTCCCGTGTTAATCCACCAATTTTCCATGATAATATCGCACATTTTGATACTAGATTATAGCTTTATTCATGCACCAAAACGACTAGAAGATCAACGCCAAGTCATCTCTTTGTGTCACGCTTTCGTAACAACACATCTGGGCAGTTCCGGCTACATTTAAACGCTCAAAACTATTAAAAATAAAGGTTTTTAGCAAATTAACAACCACATTCTACACAGTACTGTGCTATAAAAGCGTAACTAACTTGATATAATCACAAATGCAAAAGAAATACCAACGCGTTTTTGCACACATTTGGCATTGCAGATTAATATTGTATTACATTTCTAGCACATTTAGTTAGAAAAGACATCGTTTTCTTCTACTTTAAAATCATTTTCAGAACATGTGCAAATTTTGCGGTAGAAAGTGACACCGCTAGTTATCTAATATTTTGGTGTGGTCTTTTGCCATGTTCCTACGTCCAACAGAAAAGCAACGTCAAAACAATTTAGATGCTTCTAGTTCCGATATTTCTGCACATATGTATGCACTGCTTCCATAAATTCATGCGAACTTTATGCATCCAAAATCGCAAAATTATCCGTTATTATCACATACCTGCAAATGTCTCCGTCTCGTCCAAAAGCAGCATGGTTCTCACCGAGCTGCCGTGCGTCCTGTGTGCGTAATAGTTGTTTTTTGTCACGCTAAACTTACGTAAAACTAAACTAACGTGCGCTTTTTTGTTATTGTTTTTAGCAGGTCTTTTGTGAGTCGGGCCTGACTGATGTAGACCGCTGTGGATGCTCTTCCTTCGGTGTTCAAACGAGTCAATGCGACCGGAGCAGCGCGCAGGAGGCTGGCTCCACCAAAACGCTTACATAACGCCTCACGCCGGAGGTAGGGCCCGGCGAGAGGGGGACGCAGACGGACGGTGGTCAGGGTGCAGGGACGGTACAGGGAGGTCCGGGCTGCTTTAACCTAGTAGCTACTCCTTTATATCCGCTCAAAGTCGCCAACACACATGGAGTTTAGGAGTTTGTCGGTCATGTAATTTGAGGACTGTTCAAAAATACAGCGACAGACGAGACGAGACACTAAACCACAGTCTCAACGTGTAGCCTATGAGGAAATGTCTACAGCAAGTAAACCACCAAAGCAGAGAATGGGAGGCAGCTAAAATTAAACATTATTATTAAATACAGTTAATGCTTTGAGGTAGGGGTGGTCATAGTGGCAGGTCTACATGATTTTACCCTGTGTATATGAGCAAAATGTGTCTCCAATACTGATATATTGTAGACTATAAGAAGAACTTGAAGTCTAATTAAGATGGCTGTTTGCATCTAGAAAACGTTTTATCATCAGATCATCAGGAGGTGTGTGTTAGAATGCTAGTTGTCGTTAGCTTTACCGTGAAGCGTGTGGGCCCAAGAACCACAGGCTTTGACAAAACTTTACAAAGACGTAATCTGTCTTCCTAGATTTCAGGAGGTGTAATTGACAGGTGGATTAACCAATCAGAGAGATACTCTGTTTGGCTTACAAGTTTGGACAGAGGTTTTTCACACTCTATGGTCCGATTCCAGACCCAGATTGTCAGGCAAAAGCAAAACTCTGCCTCTGAAAATTGTGAAAAGCGCTTATAAACTCAACAATTAGGATGATCAGAACGCATAAGGTAAGCGAGGAATAACTTTGGATCATTGCAAACCATTTAAAATGAACCAGCTGTTTTTCATGCGTTTAAGACTTTAAAAATCAGGTAGGGCGCCATTAAGTGCAGTTGACAGAAGCGTAAAAGATCCTTTAGAATTTAATAAACCTGCATAATAAAAATATAAACCTGCATCAATAATTTATAGAAGATTCAATAAACAAGTTAATGATCTCTTTGAAACTCATCAGAGCACAGTCAGCCAATCAGAGAGCAGAACATCCCAGCAGTAGCAGCGGTCACAAGAGATGCAAGGTTAAGTTAATGGTTATGGCAACTGAGTAAAGTGTGTGAATGCCAAATGCTTATAATGCAAGCTATTAATGTTGGGATGGGACGAGACACAATTTCCACAAGACGAGACGAGATATGAGATAGGGTCCACGAGAGCGAGACAAGACAAGATTTTAACATAATTCCTAAGACAGAAATTTCACAATTCTGTTTTATTTGAGTTCATAATTTTGTTTCCATTTTAGCACTACTTTTTGGAACTGTTAAAGAGCTGTAACTCACCAGCACATAACCCTTTTTTGGCCAATCCAAATGTAAACACCTGGTTAAAAAAAACGATCTTGTGGCAATTTTGTCTCACGAGATCTTGTTCCATGCCTAGTATAAATGTAATCGTGAGAGCTAAATTTCCAAACATCTAACATGCCTCACAGAATCATGGACATTTGGCTAAAAGCAAATATGAACTTTATAATCAAAAACAGCTAAAATGTCACTAAACATTAGGAATATCATTTATTTGAAGTTGTTGTCTTTTTTTTTTCTTTTTTTTTTTTTTTAACTTAGAAATGTTAAAAAACTAAACGTAGGTGTGGTTTAAGCAAGATTACAGAGTGTTTGTAATAAAATGTCAAGTATTTCAGGAATCCCAGTGACTCCAACCAATCTGGAACAAGCAGAAAAATAAACTTGAGTCCTGATAAAAACACCAGATGTTACTGTTGAGCTAATTCCTCAAGTCAATAGCCAATTTAACAAAATATACACAATATGAACTAGATTCATTCTTATATCAGAGGAACTATAGGTTTTGGATCCATTTTTGCAAACTTAATCTGACCTTCCTTTGGGTTTGTTTGTTTGATTAATTAATTATTATTTTTTTGAGTAGTAGTTTTGCCATTTGTTCATTCATGATTAAAGGCGCACTATGTAACTTTTCTGGTAGAGGGTCCACCACCTGCTCATCTCCATGGAGATGATGGAGACAAGCAGGTAGTGGGCCCTACAGCAGAAACGTTACAGTGCAACTTTAATTCATGTTTTTCTAGCCCCAGTTTTCAGTTAAAATGTCTGTCTTCTTCTCCGTCTCTGTCTCCCTATCTCTCTCTATCCTCTTATCTCTCTCTCCCTCTGTCCTCCTATCTCTCTTTCTCTGTGTCCTCCTATCTTCGTCTCTCTGTCCTCCCATCTCTCTCGCTCTCTTTCCCTCTCTTCTCTTATCTCTCTCTCTCACCCTATCTCTTTCTCTCCTCTCTCTCTCTGTGTCCTCTCTCCCTCTCCCTGTCCCCCTCTCTCTCTCCTCCTATCTCTGTCTATCCTATCTCTGTCTCTTTCTTTCTCTGTCCTCCTATCTCTCTCTCTCTGTCTATCCCTCATAGTGTACCTCTGTCCTCCCATCTCTCTCTCTGTCCCTCTCTCTGTCCTCCTATCTCTCTCTCTGTGTCCTCCTCTCTCTGTCTATCCCTCTCTCTGTCCTCCTATCTCTCTCTCTCTATCCCTCTCTCTGTCCTATCTCTCTGTCTGTGTCCTCTCTCTCTCTATCTATCTCTCTGTCCTCCTATCTCTCTCTATCCCTCTCTCTGTCCTCCTATCTCTCTCTCTGTGTGCTCCTCTCTCTCTCTTTCTATCTATCTATCTGTCCTCCTATCTCTCTCTCTCTATCCCTCTCTCTGTCTGTGTCCTCCTCTCTCTCTCTCTATCCCTCTCTCTGTCTGTGTCCTCCTCTCTCTCTCTCTATCCCTCTCTCTGTCTGTGTCCTCCTCTCTCTCTCTCTATCCCTCTCTCTGTCTGTGTCCTCCTCTCTCTCTCTCTTTCTATCTATCTCTCTGTCCTCCTATCTCTCTCTCTATCCCTCTCTCTGTCCTCCTATCTCTCTCTCTCTATCCCTCTGTCTGTCATCTTATCACACCCTCTCTCTTCTCTCTTTGTCTCTCTCTCACTGTCTCTTTTTTCATTATTTTATTTGTTTACACCTGTTGATATCAGAAGATCCTATATTTTACAGCCACTCCCTAGTTTAACCTCAATGTTTTCTGCCATAAGGAATAAAGGAAGAGTAATTATACATAACTGTACGAACACGCTGTAGTTCAAATGGTGTCAGTGTCCCCAGAGCTTCAGGACACACACAAGTTAAAGTCTGAACTGCAAATAAGTCACATGATCAACTAAGACGCACACATCTACCTCAGGAATGTTTAGGACAAAACAAAGGAAAAAAACAAAACACAAAACCTCAGTGAACTCAGGGACTTAAAGGTGTTAAAGGTGCATTGTGTAACTTTTCTGGTAGAGTGTCCGTCATATGCTTTTCTCCATGGAGACTGGAAAGTTTCACAGTATGGTATTAAACATTTCTATCTTCATGGAGACCAAGCCAGGTCGTGTTACTGGTCAGATTTGTGGAGAGACAACCCCGCTCTCAGTCAGAATGGAGCTATAAAACCACCTGTAATTGAATAAATGTAAGGTAAAGCTGTTTAATGCCATACTGTGGAACATTCCAGGCAGAGCAATGACATATCCATAGAAACAAGCAGGTGACGGATCCCTAAACAAAAAGTTACACAGTGTACCATTTAGCCTCTCCACAGATCTGACTTGTAACTTTGTCAGGTGGCGCCATCTACTTGTCTCTTTATGTCATACTGAGGAACACTCAAGGCAAAGCAATTCACATAACAACAATAACAAGTAGGTGGCTGCCTCTAAACTAGAAAAGTTACATAGTACAGCTTTAAAGGGACCATATTATGCTATTTTCAGATTTATGTTATAATGTTGTTTCCTCATCACAAACGTGGAGTTGTGATTTGTTTCATTCACACATGTTTAACACACAAACCCTGCGTATTTAGCCTCTGTTCCACCTTGTGATGTCGTCTCGTAATTCAAAAAATTATATGGTAATACAGTAATAAGAAGTGCTCCACTGTGTTTTTAAACTCCATACACCTTCACTAGAAACTTATGGATAATTTCAGCCCTGGAATTGTCAACCTCTACTAAACTAAATGTTTAAGGCAGCTGTTAACTTGAAGGTGGAACAGAGCATTTTGAGCTTTGGTGATGTAGACAGACTATTAATAAAGGATTACTCAAACATGTGTGAATGAAACAAAACACAACTCCAGGTCTGTTTTTGAGGAGGTAACAACATAGGTTAAAAATCACAAGAATCAGTTTTGTGTAATATATGACCTTTAAAGTACAGAGAGACTTTGAAAAACCTGCTTAAAATGTGAATATTAAATAGCACCAAATCTAAAGTAAGTCATTAGTTGTGAAAAGTACAACTAATCAAGAATAAAGGGCCTTCCATGTATTTGAGAAGTACAGATAAGTCAACTGTGTACTGTCTGCTTCTAATTATATTGTCCGCTAATCAGGAAGTAGCATTATGATAAAACTATGGCAAAACTCCACTCTGGCCTCTGTGAGTTGCTCTTAGGTCATCACACTCAGTAATTGAAGTAAATGAACTAGTTCTGTTTTTCACTTTTTAAGACAATAAAAATCAGGTACAGCATTTTTTTCTGGAACGACATTACACCTTTCTATCATCCAATCCAATCCAACTTTATTTGTATAGCACATTTTATAAACAAAACAGTTTCCAAAGTGCTTCACATAGCAACGTAAAACATTTAACTCTCAGAATTATGTTCAAACAAAAGGAACTAATAGAATTAAAGAGATAAAATAATAATAATAAAATCAATGAATAAAAATAATAAAATCAATGAATAAAAACAATAAAATCAATAAATAAAGGCAGTACTAAAAGAATAAAATAGATAAAAACAATAAATAAATAAAAACTCACGCAGTGTTATCTCTGTTGCTAATATCATGGAGACCAAACCAGACCAAGTCACAGGTCAGATCTGTGGAGAGGCAACCCCATTTCTCTAGGTATTTTTGAGCTATAAAACCATCTGTACTTGAATAAATGTAAAGTAGCAGTTTAATGTGACACTGTGGAACATTCCAGGCAGAGCAATGTCCATAGAAACAAGCAAGTGACAGACCACCAAACAGAAAAATTACATAATGCATCTGAAAGTAAATTTTAAAACCGGATATTTGCTTTGTATTTTTACTTCACTACATTTTAGAGCAGGTATCTGTACTTTCTAGTCACTCTGCTACATTTTTAACTGGACTGAAAATGAAAAAGAACTTCTCATTTGATTTTAGGGCATATTTGTGGTAACATCATGACTAAAGTTTTTGAGTTCAGGGTTTGGTTTTCAGCAAACAAAAATAACAACACAAAATAAGAAATAAAATAAAATAAACTGATTTGACCAAAATCTGTATCATTTTTAATCAATATCACTACATTTAACACTTGACAAATGAACAACACTTTATCAAAATCTGTGTGAAATACTTTTACTCTTTAAATACATTTTTAAACAGGTACTTTAATACTTTTACTTAAAGGTGCTCTGCCTAACATTTCCAGTGGAGGGTCCGCCACCTGCTTGTCTCCATGGAAATGTTATTGCTTTGTTTAGAATGTTCCACATTATCGATTAAACCTACCTATCACAAGGGAGACAAGCAGGTTACAGCACTACGCCACATTACAAGTCAGATCTGTGGAGACTCGCCCCTATTCGCAGAAGGAATTAACGTATTTTTGAGCAATAGAAACACACGTAATGAATAAATGCTATTCGGATATGTTTAAAGTCATACCGTGGAACATTCCAGGCAAAGCAATGACATCTTCATAGAGACGAGCATTTGACAGACTCTCCACCTGAAAAGTTACACAAAGTTGATTTTTTCACATGATACTTTTACTTGAGTAACTTTTCGCCTCTGTATCTGTACTTTTACTCAAGTAACAAAAGTACTTCATCCACCGCTGTTGCTATTTTAACTTCCCCATATTCACATACAGGACACTTTCTCGGTTCCAACTCACTCAGCGTTCATTTCATAACAACGTATTATGAAACCTCGGACTAGACCAGCATTGCCTCGGATATAGGTCAGTGTGGTAGAGAGACTCGCCATTTAAAAGCTCATTTGAATTCTCTTAAAGCGCTAGCTACATGTAATTAATAGACAGAATTAACAAGAAGGGAAATTGCGAGAAATAGATTGAAAAAGTTGAGTCAAAAGCTTCACTCACCCATGGCACACGCTCCTCAAAAGTTTGCTGACTTGAAATTATCCATCCGTGATACAAAGCTCACATTTGATCCTTATATGAGAAGTTTAAGGCTAATATAACGCAGTGTAATGTGGCTATGTACATGTAGCGTGAATGCTCGTGGTAAGTGAGTCTAAACCCTGACTAGCTGTGCTCTAAAATGGTACAGAAAGGCCAATGGGACAATTACAAAACAATGCGTCCATGAAAGCTGCCTTGAGCCGTCGAGTGTAGAGAACCCCCCTCTCGATGCAACGCACTTCCTGCCTCCCTCGCCCCTCCCCCTCCCCCATGTGACACCATGATGTCACTAAGCCCCGCCCACCACAGAGGCTGCCTTAGGTAACGGGGTAAGGAGGTGCGAGGGCTGGAAAACAGGAGCAGGGCAGAGGAACCAGGGCAAAGGATGTGAGGGAGAAGATAAAGGCAGTGGACTCTGAAATTTAATTATTATTATTTAGTTTGGAAGCCTGCAAGATATAACTTACTAATATGATATTGTGTAGTGGTAGTTTTCAAGTCAACAGCTACAGCCTCAGTAGAGATCAGCAATTCAAGGGCTGAAATAATCCAAATGATTCTAGTGAAGGTGCATCACAAGGAGTATTTTCTGTTTGAGAGAAGAACTCAGCCTAAATATGCAGGTTGTGTGTGTTAAACATGAGTGAATGAGACAAAACACAACTCCAGGTATGTTTTTGATGAGGAAACAACATAACAACATAGATCAGAAAACAGCATATTTAGTTTGGAAGCCCACAAGCTATAACTTAATATTTATAATATTTATATTGCTTGGTTGGGTCAAATCATAATGAACATTGAAAAAAGTAGGTAAAGACTGAGTAAAAATAAAAAATATGAGCAAACAACTACAGTTACTACAATTGCTACTATTACTATTACTACTGCTTCTACTACTACTATTATTACTTCTCTGTTGCTAATAATCCTTGTAATAATATTTATACTATTACTTGGTTTGGTCAAATATAACAAACACTGAAAAAAGTTTTTTTTCTAGTAGTTGCCACACCATCAACTTATCTCCATGGGGATGTTATGTCTTTGCCTGTAATGTTCCACAGTATGGCATTCTAGATTGTTATTGTTGTTCTTCTTTTTTTTTTAAGATCACACTTTGTGTTTGTGTCTGCTATATAGTTATAATCTATGACACTCACGGATCATTATGTTTCATTTTGCACATTTTACATTATGATATTCATCTAAATTGTTTAATAAAAGGAACTTGTCTGTTGACTTCCTGGTTGGAAAATTGCGGTGACCAATGGGAGCAGATGTTACCAAACGTCATCACAACAAAGAGTCGGCAACTCTGATGGATAGGTGCAGATCACGCTGCAGATCACGCCAGCGAGCAGTGTTTTTTTGTTTTCATTTGTACCAAAATGACTACACAATGCACAATGCTGCAGAGTTCTACATGTATCATTGATTAAGAAAATAAAATTGGAGAACAAAATAAGTACAGAGCAGCAGGTGTTTGAAAGTAGCGGTAAAAACTGGGCTTGATTGGCAATATGGCGTCTTGAAAATAAGGGGAAATAATTATAAAGCTCTGAAAGGTATTAATAGGTCTGCTTTAACTTACAGATTATTGTTCAAAATATCTATAATATAAACACGCATTCTTATTGTGAGCAAAGCCGCCACTCCACAGACCTTTAACTTGTCCATGGACATAAGATGAGCTGTTTAATGCTACAATGTGGAACATTCTAGGCAAATAACATCTCAATGGAGCCAAACAGGTGCCAGACCCTCCACCGACGAGCTTTACACAACAAAGCATTTAGTATCTTTCCCTTCCTGACGTCTGTGTTGGACTGTTCTAATGTGGAGGAATCACAATGGACTGAACGCCTCCGTCACTAATGGGGGTCCAAGCACACAGTCTATGTGACTCAGACTCCATCTATGACCCATCTTACCTTTGATAAAGCAGGATACAGCATTAAAAATATTAAAAACAGACATGCCATGAGATCTAGTACCATAACTAAAAAGATGTTAAAGGTCCTATACAGTATTACACAAAATTAATTCTTGCGATTTTTAAGCCATGTTAGAATGTTACCTCATCACAAACAGACCTGGAGTTGTGTTTTGTTCCAGTCACACATGTTTGAGTAATCCTTTATTATTAGTCTCGCTACATCTCCAAAGCTCAAAATGGTCTGTTCCATCTTGTGACGTCATGTAGTGGTAGTTAACAGCTCCTTTTACCTTTAGTTTAGTAGAGATTGACAATTCCAGAGCTGAAATCATCCAAATGATAAAACAGAGGAGCACTTCCTGTATTACCACATGACATCATGAGGTGGAACAGAGCGTTTTCTGTTTGAGAGAAGAACTCAGCCTAAATATGTTTTTGATGAGGAAACAACATTATAACATATTGTAGATCAGAAAACAGTATGTAACATGGGCCCTTTAGACATGAGGTCTGACACAATAAGATAAAGATGTTAACCGGGACATGAAGTGTACATAGGAGTATTAAAATTAGGCAGTGCTGGTTATGTAACAGGATTTCATAATAATGGGGGAAGTAAAAACATCTAAATGTCTCCTCTGCAGCTCAGATAGTTCCTTTTGTATAAACAGACAGATTTGCAGTTGTAGCGTGTTAAAGGTTAAAGGGCTATTACGGTATTTTCTGATCTATGTTATAATGTTGTTTATAATGTTTCCTCATCACAAACAGACCTGGAGTTGTGTTTTGTTTCATTCACACATGTGTAACACGAATCCTGCATATTTAGGCTCTTCTCTACCTTATGATATCATGTGATAATACAGGAAGTGCCCCACTGTGTTTTAAAACTCCACACACCTTCACTAGAATCATTTGGATCATTCCCGGAATTGCTAATCTCTACGGAGCTAAAGGGAAAAGGTAGCTATTAACATGAAAACTACCACTTCACAACATCACAAGGTGGAACGAAGTATTTTGAGCTCTGGAGATATAGACAGACTAATAATAAAGGTTTACTCAACATGTGTGAATGAAAAAAACACAACTCTGGGTATGTTTTTGATGAGATAACAACATTATAACATGACTTAAAGCTCACAAGAGTAAATTTTGTGTAATATAGAAACTTTAAAAGCTTATGTGATCTGAGAATTGTGCCAGTGCCCAAGAAGCCTATTCCATCTGGACTTATGACTTCAGACCAGTTGCTTTGACAACTCGTGTCATGAAAGTGTTTGAGAGACTTGTTCTGGCTCAGCTCAGACCCCTGGTGGCACCATCCCTGGATCCTCTACAGCACATGTGTCAAACTCAAGGCCCGGGGGCCAGATGTGGCCCGCCATGTCATTTTATGTGGCCCGCGAGAGCTTAAAAGTTTTGAGTGTCTAAATTTTAGACACTCAAAACTTTTAGAGCAACAAGCAAACATATGTTTTCTATGCAACTGTAATTGTCACTTGAATAAGTTATAATAAATAATGAGTTATTTAACATTAAGGAGTAGTTACATTTATTTTACATTACATTCGATTACATTTAGTTACATTTATAAGTTACATCTGGCCCTTTAAGGACAGCCATTATGCTGATGTGGCCCTCGGTGAAAATGAGTTTGACACCCCTGCTCTACAGTTTGCCTATCAGGCCCATATTAGTGTGGATAATGCTTTGATCTATCTTCTGCGGCGGGCTCACCCTCACCTGGATAGTGTTGGGGGGGGTCTGTGAGGATATTGTTCTTCGATTTCTGCAGTTCCTTTAACACAATCCAGCCCTTTCTGATGAGTGAGAAGCTGCTCAGGATGGGTGTCAGCTCTTCCACTGTCTCCTAGATTACTGACTACCTGTCAGGCAGGCCTCAGTACGTGTGACAGGGCGTACCCTGTCTGATACTGTGTTCATTAATGTAGGAGCCCCCCAGGGTACAGTCCTGTCTCCGTTCTGTTCACTCTGTACACCTCTGATTTCCAGTACAGCTCGGGGTCCTGCCATCTGCAGAAGTTCTCTGATGACTCTGCAGTGTCCCAGGCAAACCATCTACTCCGTTGACAAGACCAAGGAACTGGTGACTGACTTCAGAAGGAAGAAGACACCAATGGAGCCCATTACCATCCAGGGCCAGGACGTGGAAATAGTGGACTGCTATAAGTACCTTGGTGTACAGGTGAATAACAGACTTGACTGGAGGGACAACTGTAATGCTGGCTACAAGAAGAGCATGAGCAGACTCTACTTCCTGAGAAAGCTCAGGTCCTTCAATGTGTGCAGCAAGTTACTGGAGATCTTCTACCAGTCTGTGGTGGCCAGCGCACTGTACTTCACTGTGGTCTGCTGGAGGCGCGGCACCAATAAAAGAGACATTGGGCAGATTGACAAACTGATCCGTAAAGCTGGACACGTGATCGGCTGTGAGCTGGAGACATTTGTCACAGTGAGGGACAGGAGGACACTGGACAAACTGCTCTCCATCATGGACACTCCTGCTCACCCACTGCACCAGACTATAGAGGGACAGAGGAGATAATACTCCCTACAACTGTACAACAACTCACCCACTGCACCAGACTATAGAGGGACAGAGGAGATAATACTCCCTACAACTGTACAACAACTCATCCACTGCACCAGACTATAGAGGGACAGAGGAGATAATACTCCCTACAACTGTACAACTCACCCACTGCACCAGACTATAGAGGGACAGAGGAGATAATACTCCCTACAACTGTACAACAACTCACCCACTGCACCAGACTATAGAGGGACAGAGGAGATAATACTCCCTACAACTGTACAACAACTCATCCACTGCACCAGACTATAGAGGGACAGAGGAGATAATACTCCCTACAACTGTACAACTCACCCACTGCACCAGACTATAGAGGGACAGAGGAGATAATACTCCCTACAACTGTACAGCAACTCACCTTTATGTAATGAATAACCTTATGTCCTGTCAATCATATCACTTTGTCTTTTGTATAAAGCTGTGATTTTATGTTTTTATTACTTATTTTTCTATTTTAACTTTACATATACCCTTATATAATTATGCCTTATTTGACACGTGTCTCTTTTTTGCTATCTCTTTTGCTACTTATTTAAAATGTATTATTACCATTTTTTTTTTACTCTTTGTTGTTATATTATATTGTGATTAGTGAGCTACTGTGTCCAAAAAAGAAACACTTAACCCTGGTACATATTCGCAGGTAAGTACTCCAACTCTCTTAAATGAAAGATTTAATCATGTGAACTACACAGAGTGTGGGACTGATGTATGAGGTAGAACTGAGGTAGAACTGTGCTTGAACCTCCTTTTAGTACAAGTACAAGGGCTGGGACTGGACACAATACCACAATATAATACACAAGACTATGTGGACAAGAATGAGACAAAACAAGATTTTAACATAACTTACAATTTAAAAACTGATGATTTTATTTTTATTTATTTTTTTTGCTTTCATTGCATCATTGTAGCACTGCTTTAACGAAACTACAGCTTCTCAAGAGATAAAAGATATGCATAAAAAAGATACATAAAAGATAAACATTTTGACAATATCCAACATCATTTTAACTTCATGCAAAAAAACTTCTGAATGCTATGAGTGTATTATTGGGTTTACACAGTTCATGGTTTTACTGTAGTCTCGCTCCAGCTGCAGTGAGTTGTGTCTGTAGAGCTGTTGGTGTTGACAGTGTGTTAATGAGTTTATGGAGTGTGACTGATGTGGGTCCACTTTGGGCAAGACTACATTTTACACTCTCTTCAATTCATCTCAATCTTCTAATTCAAACAGGATTACTTGAAGTAGATAAGTTGTTAAGTAGAATGCATTGGAAAAGCATTGGTAATTGTGCATGACTTCCTAGTGACAAAAATAACTATTCTGGAGCAGCAATTGTATAATTTCTCAATATATAAAAAAAAATGTATATATATATATATATATATATCCCAAACAAGAGAATATGAACTAGTTTTTGCAACCTAATGTTCAAAAAGTCAGATTTTATATTTAGACTTTTAATAATACATGTTTATACTTTTAAAAAATATATAGATTTTTAAAAAGAATTTACTGTCCATACACGTCTCACGTATATACTCTGTCTCACATAAACATAAACATACCATGACTACTATAACTAACATCTCTTCACTTCGTACAAAACATATTTCCTGTGGACTTTTGGCACGATCGCTCTGAGCTGGAACTTGTCATTTCTAAAATTATCTTCACACTTTGCCACTTCTTATGAGCTGAATGTTCTGTGAGCAATGTACAGATCGCCATGGTAACCTAAACCCACAGATCAGACGCACTCCTCTAACGCATTATAAAGAATAACGTACAATGTAAAAATGATCAATAGGAACAAGTAGAATAGAATAGATAAAGAGAACATAATTAATTGATACATTTACATAAAAATCTCATAATTCCTCTTCCAGTGGAATTTGTGTCTCTACTCTCCCAGGATTTCTTTAAAGCTACCATATAAACTCTTGGTTGTAATCAGCTTTGAAACATATTTTGGTCACGTTGGCATTAGTATTTCACACTTTCCAACTTAAAAATGATGTCTACATTTGGTGAAAACACTTCCTAAACTACACATTGTTAGAGCGCCCTCTGCTGTCACCAGTATAAATGAACAATGAGTACGAAATTGCTCATGGATTTAAAAACTGGCAGGAGACTTTTGGGTTTCTGATCTATGACGTAACAATCTGGGTAAAATTGAAATGGAGTGATTTCTGAGCGCTCAAAGAAGTCCACTTCGTAAACAGTATTAAAGAAGGGGTATTTTACTTCTATGGGGTATTAACCGCTAACACATAACATAATTAGATCACCTTTTATTGTTCTGAAAATGCTATATTTGTAGAAAACAACGTATTAACATGTTTTATAACTTTCACTTCTGTTTGCTCCCCATGTCAAATCACTCCCCCTTCAGAGCGCTTTCACAACACAATCAGCGCGCATCCCACTAATGAAATTACTGGTCATCGCAGTAAGTTGTTGTGCACAGTTTTGTAACATGTTTTTGTATATTTATGGAGAATTGTCGTGTGGGAGTGTGGGTGACGTAGGCTTGTGGGCTGAGCATTTTCACAGAATCTTACAGCTAACCGTGAGGAGGGTTTGAATAGGGCCCAGGAGAGATCACTATATTACCCAAACACGCATGGATGACATCTAAAACCTCTTCGAGCATGTTTTTGATGAGGGAACAACATTATAACATAATAGAACGCTCAAACATGTCTTGAACAATATCCAACACCTATAATATTAATAGCTAAACTTGAACGTACTGTAGACATTAAACCGGCTACAATCCTGATCTACTGGGACATTTGAAAGCAGGTCAAGAACACCCACCTTCCTCACTGTCCCGGAAACAGCCCCACCAGTGGCAGCATATGTCTGTGTATTTGAGAAGCCATTACTCAAACAGTGACAGTGAGAAATGAACCGAGAGCCCTGAAAAATCCCAAAATAAAACTGGCCTCTTCAGCATCACAATTCTAGGTCAGACCGCGTTGGGAGGTGTTGATTTTATTATTTTGTATTTTTTGTAAGGAGGTTATGGGTTGGATTCCTCTCTGTATGGCAAAAAGTAATTGTTTAAAGTAATTTTTTTCCGAAAACATCTGCAAAACACGTGAAGTCAGTAGCAGTGTTAATTTTGACAAGGAATTTTAATTTAGTTTTAGTCTTAGTCTTTTGACTAAAATTACTTTTAATTTTAGTCTAGTTTTAGTCATCAGATTTGTTTAGTTTTAGTCCAGTTTTAGTCGACTAAAATGAAAATAGATTTAGTCGACTAAAATTACAATAGATTAAGTCGACTAAAACCTTTTCACACGTATCAATTTTTACCTCTTACATTGAACATAAAACTATGCTTTCTTGAAATTGGGATATTAATATGCAAACATTTCACACTTTATATTTAAACACAACTGTTTTTATTGAAAATGTGTTTCAGTGTTTAAATGGAAAAGCAGTAGCAAACAAAGCACAAAGACAGTATAAATTATTGCTGTCTGTCTTTAAGACACCAGTGTATACCACATCAATAACTGTCAAAATGATAATTCACAGCTAAATCCAAAATATATTTTTAAAAAATTTAAAGTGCAGGTGTCAAAGGCCCTTTTGCCCTATATAGCTTATTACTGCAGCTTATTAATGCATAACAAGTACTGTAACAACCTTTGAACTCTACAACTCTAACTCTAACTCTTTTTCCCCTTGATTGACGCGCCACATGGTTTACACGTCGTCTTATTCTCTTTATCAAACGTGAAGTGAGACCACAGGTCAGACCGTCTTTTTCTCCCAGTCCCAGTCGCCAACATCTTCTCTTAGCACTTGTTGCTCCTCTGTCCTCCTCATGTTTCTCGGCGGGGCGCGTGAGCTTTTCGGCACCGCGCAACAACGCGCGCTGTGATTGGCTCTTTAGCGCAGCGGCCGCTTGTTCCTCTCTCTCTTCTCCTGAGGAGTCCTGACCACTTATTCGTCACCATGGATCTATTATTCGTCACAGGTTATATTTTCGTTTAGTCTTTTATTTGTTGACGAAAATGTCCGTCTATTTCGTCATCGTTTTAGTCATTCAAAAGTAATTTTTATTTAGTTTTTGTCTCGTTTTCGTCCGCAAAAAACCTTCATTGACGAAATAATTTCGTCATAGTTTTCGTCAACGAAATTAACACTGGTCAGTAGTGTGGAGGGTGAAGAGTAAGGGGGTGAAGACAGTCGAGGAACCCCAACACTAAAAGACAGGACCACTGAAATAATCAAAAAATCAATTGATGAGGTAACATTATAAAGCGTAAAACTCACAAGAGTCAATTTTGAGTAATATAGGACCTTTCACATTCATGACTTAAGGCCATTTCATTATTCATAAGAAGTAACTCAAGCCCCTCCCCCCTCAACTAATGCTATGCCGTTGCTATGGCGATTATCAACAGTACAGAGGCAGCATGTTAATCAAAATGGCTGCAATTGTAATTCTTTTTTATTTGACTTTCATAAAAGAGAAACTTTCAGAAAAGAGAGACTTACAATTGGCCACACCCACTTGTAAAATCCAACAAGAACTTCAGAACAAGCCTGTCAAAATGGCCTGGCACATGTGAGATTTACATGTTTTTTTGTTTTTGTTCTTCAAATTACTACTTAGTTTAGAGCTATACATTCCTGCGGGAAAAAATAGTCATAGTTGTTTTCAAGATGTGTGTAAAATCCCTCAGTCGTCCAGGTAGAATCCACGGCAAAGGAGAAATTCAGTTCTGAAATGAAGAAGCAGCTGTGAAACGTATTCGACCAAAAAACTTTTATCCAGTTGACAAATTGATTTTCTCCTTTGCCAGTCATAGTTGTACTTAATTGGTGACTGTATGAACACCACCTATAGCTTACACTGTTAGGCCTACTATTTTTCAGAATGTACCTTGCTTCTTCATGTTTTCTTGGTTTGCTTCCCACTTCTCATAGAAATAAAAACACATGGAAGAGACAAATACTGAATGACAAATCACCAGCAGACATGTTCCAAATGCTGTTCCCAGTCGTACAGAAGCAGATGGCAGTTATCAGTACAGTTGGATCAGCCCGAGAGTTTCATGAATCACCTGTTGTATTTGAGTTCACATTGTGCTGGCAGTGTTCTGAACAAAGGTACAGTACATTTTATACACAGAATTACTCATGTGCAGCTTGTGTAAATGCAGTTATATCAGGGACAGATGGAAAAATGACATTTGTAAAGAGGTTGTTGGGTTAATTAATTGGGCTAAAATATAATATTGGTTGATGTATTTGTATTAGTATTAGCTCTTTTTTTTTTAATCTTTTGTTCAGTAGAGATTGACCATTCCAGGGCTAAAACCATCCAAATGATTCTAGTGAAGGTGTATGGAGTTCAAAAACACAGTGGAGCACTTCCTGTAACGTGATACGGGCCCTTTCATTTTGGTTCATTTGTGCTAACAGACAAAATGTAAGCTCGTTGTTGTGATTAAATAAACAAACAACATATAAAAATAAAATATAAATTAATAAAAATCATATTATATCTTATTTATGTGTGTATTTTTTCGACCAGATTCAGATTTCAGAGCTTTGTAATCTTGTAATAAAAGAACTGAAACTGAACAGTAATTTTGAGACAACAATCGCTCATTAGTTAGAGCTTTTGTGCATGAACTCGAAAGTTGGTAGTTCGAAACCTGCTCAAACTTTGTGTGCAAGACACTTCACCCACCTTGCCTATATCTTGCCTATGAATGTGGCGTGTGAGTGAAGATGGTTGGAGGGGGTGAGGACACAGACTGGCATCCCTGCTTGCGTCAGTCAAACCCAGGGCAGATGGCTACAGAAATAGCCAACCACCACCATATGAAATGAACCAACTGGTAGTCTAAGAAGGAAATATGCAGAACTAAAGCTAAAACTGTTTTGGTGCTTTGTTGTTGTCATTTTACTTGTCCCTAAATTCCACAAACATTCAGCTCTAAAAAAAGGCCAGACAAGTCATGTAAAGGAGTCGGGGTCAACTGGTGAAAGTGTGCCTTCTCTAAACAAAGCACTGTGAGCTGATAACGTCCTGTTTTGGGGGCGGGCGTGTGGCCTGAGGGGGCGGGGCGTGGAGTGTATCTGTGGTACTGTGGCAAAGGTGAAAGTCTAAGCCCCTCCTCCAGTGTGACGATGTGGTGTAGTGATGTGGGCCAGTGTAAGGGCTGCCCATGTGCTCGGACCATACGCACTTCCTGTTGGACCCAGAGACAGACAAGAAGAGAGAAAGGAAGTGAGAAGTGGGGGGGCAAGAGAGAAAAAGAGAGCTAGAGAGACAGAGAGAGAGCAAGAAAGAGAGAGTGAGAGAGAAAGAAAGAGAGGGGTTAGAGACAGAGAGAGTGAGGGGGGAGAGAAGGAGAGAGATAGCGATAGAGAGAGAGAATTGATTTGGATAATCCCATCTCTCACTGGTCAGCTGGATAAGATGCAGAGGTTCCATTGGTCTTCAAGATAAGACAAAAAAATAGTACTTTGATTAAATGCATATTTCTACAAAGGGCCATTTATGTTTAATCGTCTTATAAAACTTAAGATGTGTGGGTCTGGAACCATATCCTGTCCCCCTGATAGGTGTTACTGAGGCGGAGGTGCACTTTATTGTCCCTTGGGATGCATCAGTTGGATACTGGCATTGAATGTTGGCGCCAACAGTGAAAAATTTGCAAGGTCAAGTTTTTTACTGGTCGTAGTTGGCTCAGAAAGTCTCGGTTGTTAATTATCCTCAAATCTGTATTTATACAAAGTTCCTTTGTAATCAAATAACAGCTACATAAATACATATTTGATTTTTGTTCAAAGGAAGTAAATGCTGATTTCAGTCTCTGCACTGGTGTTGGTTAACACCGGATATTGGCAGATACTTAAAGCTGTAGTGTCAAAATCAATGCATCATTAATTCTCCCCATAGGGAAATTTTTCTTCTACATTTGTACCAGTCGGAGAACCAGATGGTCATTTCAGGTCAAAACAAACATGGCAACTTACGAGTAAAATTTTATTTTATTTTTTTTAATGCAGAGGACTGTGAGATTTTTTTTGCACATTTTGTTCTGAATGGTACAAGAATATTTGTGAGGAGATGTCTTCTGCATTTGAGAGACACCACTTGAGACAGATTTGCCGCTGTGGTTAGATTGTCCCATATTAGGATGGAGGTTTGAAGTTCTTTATGGTCCTGTTCTAGACCCGTCTGCATTCAAACAGAATGTAAGACGGTGGTCGGCTACAGCTAGACTCATTTCACTAGAATGAAGTTAACATAATGAAAATAGACTATCTAAACTTTTGAAAAATCTTACCTAATTTTCCCTTACACAATTCTGGTGAAATTTGTTGTTTTACTAACTGAACATGGACTGCAAATATCTATTATTACTATCTTTAATAAAAAATAAAAAAAAGAAAAAAAAAATAGTACAAATCTGTAAATATCTAGGGCAGTTACTAAAGAGATAAAAAAAAATATGCAAATCCATGCCCCAAGTGTGGAGGCCAGTGGGGTATACAGGGGGATTATGGGATGTCAGGGGGTGATGAAGCATTGTTGAGAGGGAAGTGTCTCCACAGCGACAAAAAGCTGGTGCCCTGGCAACAGTCGCTATGGGAAACAGACGAAAAAGTAGGGTGGGGGGGTGATGGAAGGGGAGTTAATGGCAGGTCAGTGAAAAAACATGTCCCCATCTGTCAGAACAGAAGAGAGGTGATGCTGAGGGTGGTTATATATACACACAAGAGCGATGTGATTGGACGAGGAGTGATGACGAGGCGGTCGCCATGGGAACGCTTGGAAAGTTTGGGGAAGTTTGGTCAAAGATTATTGCGTCCGATATGGCGGGTGGCATGAACTCCAGTATTTGCCATATTTGTTTACATGAAGTATTTTGTCGATGTTCAATTCTCCCTCCATTGTGGAAAAGTTATCAGCAAAAACATGCTTCCTGTTAGCACAATTTGGAAAAAATACCCAATTGTAGGCCTGTCACAGTAACAAATCTTAGATATATGTATTGCTGAAAAAAATATAGATGAGAAACGACAATAATGAAACTAATTTATGCCATTTACCTCCCAAAAACCTACTCTAAATTTACAATATTGTTAAAAAATCATGAGCTAAAGTAAATAGCAGAATGAAACATTTTATTACAGTATAATGAGAGTATAATGAGGCATAGAAGTGATTTATTCAAACTTTTACGGCTTTAATCTTATCATATAGCCAAAAAAAAATCAAAAATATCAAAAAAATTCCCAGCAGTACAAAGAAAATGTACAGACAATAAATATTGACCTATTGTTCCAGATTTCATATACTGAACGAACGATAAGTCAGTATACTAATTATTGTGATAGGCCTATCCAATTATAATTATTCTGACAAACTGTGTGATTGCGATTTGATTTGCGATTTATGTTTTGATAGTTTGCAGCTGATGTCATCAACATTCCCTGGGGTGGAAATGCTAACTGTAGGCATGCTCTGTCTGAGGATTTGTTAGACTTTAATCTGATATTTATTTTAACACAATCTGACCAAAGAAAGAACGGACTTAGTTTGAATTACAAAAGGTGAGATGATTTGTGCGGTTCAACAAATCCCTGTCAAATAACATTACAGGTACAAGCCAGCTACAGTTTCAGTTAATCAGAAAATCAAACACCTAAAAAGGTCCATGAACGCTCATATTGATCACAAGCTCAAGAAAATGTGTTGTTTAAATCCATTTTGCATTTTCTCAGACAGTCTTAAAACTTGTGAGGCAGTGTTTGCTAATGTGTGCATTGTGTCACCATGGTAACTGATGTAGAACACACCCAGCATGATGTTACTGCAAAGTATCAGTAGCATAATAGAACTGACAAAAAGAAAAATGCACATTTCACATTTCAGAACAGAACAATCACATTTCAGAACAGGTTTGTACAGATCTAAACTACAGGGTTTAGACTAATCGCGTCCATTCAGTCCTTTACAATGGCGTGTAGACACTGGGATCAAAATATGTCATCTTTATTGTAATCAGGTAAAATGTCCAAAGAAATTCATTAGCCATAGCAAAGAAACCACTGCCTCATCACTGCTGGATCACCCACATAGACTGTGACAGAGGGACAGAGGAGCTCATTCTCCAACAGGCTCCTACAGCTCCGCTCAGACAGTGAGAGATACAGGACTACATTCATACTATAATACTCCCTACAACTGTACAACAACTCACCCTTATGTAACAGATAATACTCCCTACAACTGTAGAACAACTCAATATTAAGTAATGGATAACCTTATGCCCTGTCAATCAGCATAGTATTTGCACTGTCGTTCTTGTCTCTTGTTTATAGCTGATGAAGCTCAAATGAAGCTCATGAGGCTAGCAGTTATAGGAGCGATTTTGGTGCCAGGTTCCTTTTAAGAATATGAATTTATTTACGGACAAAATTGTGAAATAAAAGCACCAGGATCGTGTAAAGCAGGTTAATACGAACATTTTAACACCAAAACCAGACTCACAGCAGCAGTTACAGAGAGAGGGGCGATAGTTTTTCAATGTAATTTCAATGTAATGGAGTCGATGGAACCGGAAGTGTCACCATGTTCACTTCCTGTTTGGAACATGGCGACTAGCGGGTTATCTATGTTCAGTTATGCATCACTGCTAAAAAAAGTCGGCAAAAATGTTCACCAAACTACTACAGAAAACAAAAGACACCAGGCCAGCCCTAGCAGCTTGCATTTGTCATCTGCAAATACTCTGTTCCACCTTGTGATGTCATGTAGCCACCTTTTACCTTTTGTTCAGTAGAAATCGGCAATTCCAGGGCTGGTGTTTTCTGCAGCGTTTCTGTGTTAAAGGTGCGAATGAAACAAAACTCCAGGTATGTTTTTGGTGAGGAAACAATATTATAACAGATCAGAAAATAGTGTAATATGAGCCCTTTAATGTAGCGTCCTCTCCAGCTCTGGTTTGGTTATACAATATGTTGCACAACTCACTGCTGCACCACTGCGTTTTATAAGCCCTGGACCCCAATCGGCCGCATCCTCGCCTCCTCTCGTCCTTCTTGCTTCATTGTTTCCTTTCTTCCTCTCCTCTTCCCTGCCTTTTTTTCTTTCCTCTTCTCCTCCTCCTCATCTCCTTTCCTCCAACCCGTCTCCTTGTTTCCTTTCCTCCTCTCCTCTTCCCTGACTATTTTTTTCTTTCCTCCTCCTCGTCTGCTCTCCTCTTCCCGGCCTCCTTGCTTCCGTGTTGCTCCCCTCCTCCTCCCTTCTCCTCCCTCCAATCAATCCTCCTCCTTGTCTCCTACGCATCCCTGCCTCCTCATTTCCTTTCCTCCTCCTCCCTGCCTTGTTTCCTTTCCACCTTCCTCAGCCTCATCCCACCTCCTCCTCATCTCCTTCTCCCTCCTCGCTTCCTTGTTTCCTCTCCTCCTCCTCCTCTCCTCCATGCCTCGTCTCTCCTCCTCCTTCCTCTGTTACCATATGCACATGTCTGACCCGGTGGTGGTGTTTTGGATGGAGCTGTAGATGTGTGAGAACGTTCTTCACAGGTTCAGATCAGACCTCCATCTGTCAGAGCGCACAGTTAATAAGGCCTTACACAACAACACTGGCTCAGACTCTGCACGAGACCCACCGCCAATCAATACACTCAATTATTCAGCATATGCTGGGCTTTTGGTCGGTCATTTGAGATTCTATGTTAGGATACTTTTGAGTTAAAGGTCCTATTTTACACAAATTATATTACACATTGACTCTTGTGAGCTTTAAGCCATGTTAGAACGTTGTTACCTCCTTTATTATTACATCTCCAAAGCTCAAAATGCTCTGTTCCACCTTGTGATGCCATGTAGCTGTAGTTTTCAAGTTAACAGTTTCCTTTTACCTTTTGTTCAGTAGAGATTGGTAATTCCAGTGCTGAAATTATCCAAATGATTCTAGTGAAGGTGTGTGGAGTTTAAAAACACAGTGGAGCACTTCTTGTATTGACATCACAAGGTGGAACAAAGTGTCTTCCGTTTGAGAGAAGAACTCAGCCTAAATCTGCAGGATTTGTGTGTGAAATATGTGAGTGAAACAAAACACAACTCCAGGTATGTTTGTGATGAGGAAACAACATTATAACAAAGATCAGAAAATAGTAAAAATGCCTGTTTTTCTAGGTATTTTTGAGCAGTAAAGGCACCTGTAATTCAATATATTTAAGGTAGAGCTGTTTAATGTCATAATGTGGAACATTTCAGTGACATATTCATAGAAACAAGCAGGTGAGAGACCTCCAACCAAAAAGTAACGCAGTGCACCTTTAAGAAAATATAATGCAATTTTCTGATCTATGTTATAATGTTGTTTCCTAATCAGAAATAAAAAAAATACCTGGAGTTGCGTTTTGTTTCATTCACACATGTTTAACACACAAAATGTGCATATTTAGGCTGAGTTCTTCTCTCAATCGGGGAATGGGATAGCAATATTTAATATCGTTGTACTCTATATACTGTTTGTATATAGATTCCATTGTTTAAGTTATTTTTGTATTCTATGTTTTGTCTGTCTCAGGGACTATAGGTGGACATTAGCTCTGAGAGCTACAGTCTTGTACAAAGCTTCTTTTCAATGTTTGTTTGACTAATGCTCCTGTATATTATTCCTGTAAAATAAACTAAATAAACTAAACTAAACTGAACTGAAAACACTCTGTTCTACCTGGTGATGTGGTAATAGAGGAAGTGCTCCACTGTGTTTTTAAACTCCATACACCTTCACTAGAATCATTTGGATCATTTCAGCTTTGAAATTGCCAATCTCTATTGAACTAATGGAGCCGTTACTAATAATATTCCCTGTAATGTTATGTATGTCCTGTTCAGTCATTGGAATGTACAGGCATAATCTGCACTATCTGGGAAATGGAACATATGAGCACAGTCACAGTGACTTTACAAATTCCAATCATATTTCTATTTTGGACTACAAAAAATATTAAAGCACTCTCTCACAATACAGCAATATACAATATAATAAAAACAATTTACCCCAGATTATAATAATCTCATATTGTATGTTTTTCTTCCATGTTAGCAGTACAGATCTACGATATATCGGTATGGGACGATATCACAGGGTTTTCGGAGCATCAGATTTATCTCTTTGAAGTAAAAATGAATAAAAAATTTAAATAGCTGATAAATTAGGCAAAAAAATATTTATTTAATATGTATTTATAAAAACACATTGTTTTACATCACAGTTTGATAATACTACTATGTTGTTGTTTTTTTAAAAACAAAAGTGAAAAGTTAGTTTGTGGTCTTTACTCTAACTTAAATGTCCTATATCAAGCAAAAATGACTCTTGCGAGCTTTAAGCCATTGTATACTCCTGTTTTTTGGAGACTTTGAATACTACTGCTATTGTAAATCCCAAAAATTACTATTCTATTCTATTTTTTATATACATTATAACAACTTCATGGAAATTCACCAAGCACATTACAGCCTCTCTCCTGCTTCTGCTTCTGTCCTTCTCTCTCCTTTTCAAAATCCCTAAAGTGAGGTCACTGTCACCCAAAGCCTGTGACGCCACTGAAGTTTTCTCGCGCCGCTAAATCTTCCTCCTACACCAATGCTAATAAAGCCAGAGATGAATCATGTGTTGTGTAACCAATGACAATGGACTGGGTTTGGAGAGGAGCATTGTGGGATATGGGAAAGGCAGGATGCAAGTTCAATACAACACCAAACCTTTTACATCTACTTTAAAAACACCATACTTCTTACTTCTACTTAAAAGTGCATTGTGTAACTTTTCTGGTGGAAGGTCCGCCACCTGCTTCTCCTGTTTCCATGGAGATGCCTTTGCTTTGCCTGGAATTTTCAATAGCACGGCATTAAACGTATCGATTTCCAAAGAAACAAGCAAATGACGCTACAAGGGCAAGTTACAGGTCAGATCTGTGGAGAGACGACTACGCTGACAATGAGAATGCAGGTTTTTAAGGTATTTCTGAGCAATAAAAATACCTGTAATTTACTTAATGGAAGATAGATATGTTTTATAGGATACTGTGGAACATTCCAGGCAAATCAATAACATTTCTATGGAAACAGTAACTTGGGGGACCCGCTACCTGAGAAGTTGCATAGTGCACCTTTAATATAGGTTATAGTGTACCAGTACTCTTACTTGAGTAAAAGCTTTGGTGACTTTCAGCATTGTGAATGAGTCTACAAATGACTGAAGTTTTATATTATATTATTATTATTTTTTTTTACTTCTTCAGATATGATTTTGTTTTTCCATTTGTTTTTTTTTGTGTGTGTCCTTGGAAAATACCATATTTTTGTGCCTTGCGTAATGTTTTATCCTTCCAATTACATTTAAGGGCCCATCTTGGTCTATTTTCTCATCTATATTTTTTCCTCATCACAAACATCCTGTACCTGCAGTTGTGTTGTTTCATTCACACATGTTTAAAACGCAGAAACACCTTGTGATGTCATGTGGTAATACAGGAAGTGCGCCACTTTGTTTTTAAACTCAACTTCACTAGAATAATTTGGGTCATTTCAGCCCTGGAATAGCTCATCTCTACTGAAGTAAAAGTAAAAGGAACTGTTAACTTGAAAACTACATGACTCACGGACTAATAACGTGTGAGAATGAGGTGGTAACAGCTTTAAAGAATATCTAAAAGCTTGTAAAAGTCAAGGTTTGCGTAATATAGGACCTTTCATTTTTTATTATAAATGAGACTGAGACATCCAGACTGTTGCAAGTATACTGTCAGATGAGTACTGACTTTTTACTCCTGTTTGAGTAAGTATATCTTTTTGTTTTTTAACTTGTATTCAATCTGCAGTCATATTTATTTTGATACAGACAAATGATGCATGTTCCTGATTGGCTAACTATCTAACCTGTCAGTAACGGTCACCTGAACTCTGGTAGATACAACGGTGACTCACATTTTCATAAAGTACTGCAGAAGTGTGTATTCTGGGTCCCTGGCGATTATGATTACATTTGGCTTGGAGAAAAAAAGGGGTGAGCGCTGACAAATTAGACTTTTTGAGAAACTATTAAAGAAGTGCTACAATGACAGCGTTAAAAGAAATTAATCAAAATTATGAACAGAACCACGTAACTGATTTACTATGTGAAAATGTCATCTTGTCTCATTCTAGCAGACCAAATCTCGTGGTATTTGTCTCATCCCACCGATAAAACGAAGTGTGTGTAAAATGCCCAGAAGAGACTCACAGTATGCCGCCTCCTCCTCCTCTTCCTCCTCTTCATCGCTGTATTGTTCTTCATCACTGTGGTGTTCTTCATCACTGATCTGAAGGACGTCTCTGCTCCTCTGGTCCTGATACATTTCCTCCTCTGAGTCACACATCCTCAGACTCTGCTACCTCATGAACATCTCCCCTGTGAAGGAAAGAACAATGTTTACTTCTCCACACTCCAAATTTAACTTTAGTGCTGCACTATATATCCGAAAGTATTGATACTGCGATATTTACTAATGTAATAATAATAAAATAAGGTTCTCCAGCTGACAAAAAAGCACTGGTTTGTAAAAGCTGTTAAATAAAGCTGATTTTATTAATGATTTTTGTTATTAAGTCAAAATTTAGACTCATTTTAGTCCTGGTTTTGTCTCTGTTATAGGGCCCATATTTGTCTGTTCTCTGATCTATGTTATAATTAGGGATGCACCGATATCAATACTGGTATTGAATATCAGCTCTGATACTGAAAAATGAGCTGGATCGAGTATCGGTTCCATGATATTGGTTATTGTGATATTGTAATAGGATTATTTACAGGCTGATTTGGCCTAAGAAGTCTCAGAAGTTGCTCAGTAGTGATTTGCAGGATAAATAAAAATTGGATCTCTTGTGTAATAAGTTAAATAAGTTAAGTAAATAAGTACCTCCTGGAGTTGTGTTTTGTTTTATTCACACATGTTTAAACAAAAATCCTGCATATTTAAGCAGAGTTCTTCTCTCAAATGGAAAACACTCTGTTCCACCTTGTGATGTCATGTGGTAATACAGGAAGTGCTCCACTGTGTTTTTAACTCCATAAACCTTCACTAGAATCATTTGGATGATTTCAGTCCTGGACTTGCCAATCTTTACTGAACAAAAGGTAAAAAGTAGCTTTTAACTTGAAAACTATCACTTCATGACATCACAAGGTGGAACAGAGCATTCAGAACTTGAGATGTACACAGACTAATAATAAAATATTACTCAAACATGTGTGAATGAAACAAAGCACAACTCCAAGTATGTTTTGGATGAGGTAACAACATTATAACATGGCTCAAAACTCACAAGAGTACATTTTGCATAATAAAAAACCTTTACATTTTTATTTGGACACAGTTTCACTAAATTAACATATAATTTTTGTCATTTTTTTCATTATAACAGAAATGAATGAGTCAAAAAGTATTTGCAATATCTCAATAATACCGATACAGTCAATAACGTTTTTGATATCATGCAGCCCTACTTCCTTTCAGCTTGTTGGTGGCTAACTAAGCACCACGGGGATAAAATGGTTGGGATGTTTGCAAGTCAAGGCACATCAATCATGAAAGCATTACACCAACCACGAACTGGAGCTGAGAGAAAGAATTTGGCAGTGAATGTTGTTTGTGGAAAACACTTACATAAGAGCTGGTATTGAGTTCCAGTTTTTAAATATTTTAATGGTCCTGAAGTGTGTGTTGTGGTGCCAATATGGGAACGGGAACTGTGCCCTAAGACACACATGTAAACAATAAGAGTGAGAAAAGTTTGTATGAATTAGGGATGAAAATGACTTAAGAAATTCTCAGTTGACTAAAGACTTGGCCTGTATGTTCATTAATCAGCAAAAATTCTCAAAACTGTCATAATAATCCAAGATGAAAAAAGTACTTAATCGCATATTTGTGCGTAAAAAAGCAGAATAAATTTAAATAATTCCCAAATAATGATCTCAATCAAATAATTAAACAACTAATACAAATTTTGGTTGAATATAAAACAATACATCAACACCAATCATTAGTCGTTGGCATTACCGCCTTTGAAATTTATGAAAAGACCTTATGAACTCATTAATGTGAACAACCAGGAATTAAGAATAATGTTGCATCTGGGAAGAGGAAAATATACAGTCATATACAGGGTATTTCCAGACGTTCAAAGTAGAGGTAAACGTTTATTCCGCTTAAAAATAATTCCGGTCGTTCAGTGCATGCTCGTTGGGTCGCCCTTCTGACGTGATGACGCACTGTGAGATGGCGGCCCGGAGCAAATGTTGGTCTTGAAGCCAAACAATTATTTTAATAATTATGTTGGAAGAACTACAAATAATGAAAAGAGTGGATGGCAGAAAACATAAAAACACTAACCAAACCGAGATGACAAAAAAGCCGATAGCAGCTGATGGTGTGTTTTCTTCTGTCCATCCATCCATTTTCTCCCGCTTAATCCGGCTGGGTCGTGGGGGCAGCACGCTGCCCATTACTCTGTGCACCAGACCCAGACCCCTATGAACCCCTCTGCAGGTGGTGAGCCCACAGGAGGGAGGAATTCCTTGACGGTCCTTGATTGTAAACTGTTCATAGGGGTGTTGCATGTTTTTGGTTGATGGGGGGGAAACCGGAGTACCCGGAGGAAACCCATCCAGACACGAGGAGGAAACATGCAAACTCCACACAGAAAGGCCCGGGCGACCTGGGGATCGAACCCGTAACCTTCTTGCTGTGAGGCATGAGTGTTGCCACCGTGCGGCATGGTGTTTTCTTCTGGTTGACGTAAATACGTTCGTGTCCCTGTCCAATCAGAACCCTTCCCGACCCCCAGACACTGAGCGGAATTAAATAAAGCAGATTTAACGGGGTTTCCATGTAAACTCGAAGGAGAATAATTTAATTCCGAACTATTTAATTCAGAACAATTAATTTGGAATTAAAAACATCATGTAAATGTGGCCATTGATCGACTCCAAGTCATTCGTTGCGTCTTTGAAGGGTTTGAGAAACTCCACCAGGGATCCAAGGATGTGTTTATTGACGCAGCGTATTGTGTCATACTGGTTATTATCTAGCAGAATCATCGTGACCTCATCATACCGCTGTGAGACAGAATTCAGCATATCCAAAGTCGAATTTCTTCTTGTCCCCACTGACTGTTTGAGAGACTTCGTCAGCTTGACTTGCAGGCCAGAATGTTTAAAATAGCTGACCAGTTTCTTCTCCTTGGTGATAAGCTGGGCCGCTTCAGGGACTTGGCCCATCACAGCAGGCGAGAGAGCATGCGAGAGAACTGAATTCAGTACACGGGCACGACAGTTTAGTCTTGTGAATCCACATAAGGAGGCCACCATGTTCGCTCCTCTATCCGTAACAAACACTATTTTTCCCCCAAATGTGAACAATCAATTCCAAAGACTCTTAAATTCTGAAATAATAAAGCCCAGATATTTTCACCTGTCTTTGAGGTTCCTTCATCAAATGGGGCAGAAAATAGCACTCTACACTGTAAGTTGTAGTCTGAACTAATGTAATATATGGTGGCAAGAGGTTTTGCAATATGTTTCAGTCCAAATATCCGTATTTCCCAATCCACATATGTCATCTACAACAAATTTGATTGCCCAATCTACATGACGTGACACAGTTGTTGGATGGGGCAGCATCTCTCTCACATCGAATTTGCCTGTAGTGGCTGCCATGTCAACTAAGTGTTGGGCCAATTGAATTAATCCCCAACCAGCGATGCTGAAATCAACACATTTCTCCACAGAACCTTTTGGCACTCATATACAACATGCAAAGGGCAGCTGATTTCCCTCTGCGTCGTACACAAGCGAAAAATACTTCCAAATGTCTGATTTCAGGTTTCTTGATTTTTTGATGGTAAATGTACCTCTCTTTAAAGAAGAACTTACTTCTGAAGCACTGTGAGATTCACTGGAGGTGCTCTGTTCTTCTGCCATGTCTTTGAAGCTCTGTCAAACACGGAGAAGCGGAAAGGAATTGTCTAAAATGTGCGTGAGATTAGACCACTTCCACAAGTTTAGGATGCTTAAAATGCTTTTATTAATGCCAAATAAAATATCCAGCACAAATTATGTCTGATACAATAGGCATACATTAATCATTTGTATATTTTACTTTACACTCATATTTAGTTTGCGGGACTGTAGTTTAGCATCCCACCCGCCCGCTCCCACACTGTGCAGTCCCGCTCCCACCCACAGTGAGCTTTCAAAATGTGTAGGGCTATAGTTACTTTGCAATTTCATGCATTATTCATTCAATCCACACTTGGTGGTAAGACACTATTGAAGCCACAGCTGCCCTGGGGCAGACTGACGGAAGCGAGGCTGCCAATCTGTACTATCGGTCCCTCCAACTATTACACACACACATATTTTCATACTGGGCAATGTAGGTGAAATGTCTTGCCTAAGGACACAATAACAGTTTTTACCTGTGGCACTTCTTTCCTGCGGTCTCCAAGCACTAACCAGGCCCAGCCCTGCTTAGCTGAGCTTAGTCTGAGACCTGATGAAGTCAGGCTTTGACAGAACGGGACGTTTGTGTACTTGTAATGTACTAATTCTATACTTGTAATGTACTTTGTAATGTACTAGTAGTTAATGTACAGCTAAATATGTCTTTGCAGTAACTTTTCATAGGACTCCTCTCTCTGTAGGGAACTAGCCTGTCCTTCCTTTTAAACTTCTGTAACTAGGGCACATAACATTTGAGCCATGTTCCACTATTTGATTCAGAGCCACAGTGATTTACATAACGTTCTATAGCAGCAGTGTGAAGGTGGACCAAGTGTGCCTTATGTAACACTGAGTCAGAGCTGGCCCCGTTACAACTGTTTTTTAACTTGACCTAAATTATGCACCTGCAGGCTGTAAACTTACTACAAGAGTTTAATAAGGTTGTGGGTTGGATTCCTGATCTCTCGGGGTGGAGTCTTCTGCTTATGGGACAGTGGCAGAGTGGTTAGCCTGGCTGTCTTTCAGTAAGAAGTATATGTCCCGATCAAGTTTTTTGGCTCCTGATCTGATACCGATTTTTAAATATTTGCAATTCCTGATACAGATACTATACCAATGCCATCCCGATACCGAGCTTATAATTTTTTATGATTTTATTTACACAATTTAAGCGGGGCATTTATAAATAATGAAGTATTCTGTGGTGAATCTAGCCCCAGATATAAAAAAAAAAGGCCTACTTAAAAAATAGTAATCTGTTATAATTAGGGATGGGATGAGACACAATTTTCACGAGATTTCAAGATCTCTTAATATGATATTTTCACGATATGCATCTCATTGTACGGTATTTATTGCGAGATTTTGTGGAGGCTAACAAAACTGTGAATATGCTGCATTTCTGTCATAACTGAAATAATTAAGATGTAAAAGTGCTTAATAACAGTTATTTCATCATTTAGATTGGACTGACAGCAACTTCCAGCAAAAATATATTAAAAATCAAAATAATAAAATCTGAATACATTATACAACTATTTTTTGCATTATAAGCTTGCATCTGTAGACTCGCCTTATTTGCATAAAATCAAGACATCCACTTTAAAAGCACTTATAACCAAACTGAACCAAGGACACCTGCTGCACTTTTTCAGACACTATTGTAGGCATAAAGGCAGGGATGGAAGCTGCTGAGGGTCAAAAAACAAAAGAGAAAAGCGCCGCAATGTATCAGTCTGGGTTTAAATGACAGAAGGTCAGACTGGCTCAAAGTCTCAACGTAAGAGAAAGAGCAGAATACATTTGCAGAGACATGAGGCAACTTTAAAGGAGCTGCATGTAAATTCCATAAAACATGATCCAACTGTTCCCAGATACAAGGTTGACATGTTAAAATCAAACCTACTTTTACTAATAACTATTATAGTGCTGATTTATTCTTGATTACACGGGCACGTTTACATATTACAATTGCCACTTTAATCCAGCAACGATGTTTGTTGTCCTCTGTCCCAATGTTTGGGGCTTTTTTACTGTCACACACCTGGGATACTGTCCTGAGGAAGTCAGACTGCAGATGGCGCTGTCATCCTGCCTCCATCGGTAGGAAGACAGTGCCAAAACCTGTTTAAATCAGCTGACTGGAAACGTCACAGCAACATCATGTGACCACTGTGAGGAAGACCGTTAGTGAGCAGTCGAAATTGTCAGGTATGAAAACTAATTCTTGGTCTGAAAAAAGAACCTAATAACATAAATTATCGGAAGACCAAATGAACCTCATTGGACTGGTACTGTCGAATATCGGTTATTAAACACAAAAGTCAAATATCGGTATTGGCTCAAAAAAAACAACAACTCCCAACTCATATAAGTACAGAAAAACATCTTTTGTAACTGTCCCGGCGGTAATAATTTCTATACGCAATACATACAATTCAATTAAACCAGCAATCTCCCAGCAGTACTATTTTTGTGTGGTACAAACTTCACATTCTGTTCTCCGTACACTTCATCTCTCCATCACTCCATCCACCTCAGTAAACCAGGTCAATAACTGCACATTTTTGTGATCAGACCAGCGTGTGTACATGTAATAAACTGGAGATGTAGAAACGAGGCATACAGGGGAATAAATGATAAATGGAGAGGGAGAGGTGGAGAGGTGGAGGGGTGGAGAGGTGGAGGGGGCTTGCATAAGGCAGTTACATAAGGTCTGGGCTAATAAAGAGCCAACTTCAAACTTATACAAGAAGTGATGCCAGTCTCCAGTGCACTCCAGTGCTCTGTAGGTTATAGGCATGGAGAGTTTGTGCAGGTTCTAAGCACGGATAAAAGATTCAAAGGAAGCATATATATACGGTGGTAGTAGTACACGCAGTAGTGATAATAGTATAGTAGTTAAGTAGTAGCAATAGCACTGTGACAATACACAAAACTTGAGCAACTTTAGTAGATGTTATAAGGCATGTCAGTATAACACTATAACAATATAGGATAGATAATAATATCTTCAAACTTATAAATAAAATCATGCTTTGAAAAATATGCATTCTGCTATAAGTGGGCTCTCTAAAAATCGGACCAGTAAATTGGCTTGTTGCTTGTCTCAGTGTAAATAAATACGTTTAATATCATATTGTGAAAAATTCCGGGCAAAGCAACAGCATCTCCATGGTGGTGGACCCTTCACACGGGAAGTTACACAGTGCACCTTTAAATTTACCCTTCCTTAAATAAGAGTCAAGTTAATGTGACGTAAACAGATAAAAGACGATTTACACTGAAGTTATGTAAATTGGCTACTTCCTATTCTTAAATCTATGTACATTTTAGAGGAAATTGATGACAATGAATTTGAGTATTTTTAGAAGATAATGATGAATTTGAAATCTTGTATTTATTGAAATTAGAATGAATTAATTTTGATTGTTTTAAATGCTAGAGTTGGTCTAATGTAAATAGTTTCTTTAATGTATTTTGTACCTGCAGGACTGCAGATGGAAAATAGCTTGTAGCCAAGTCTGGCACAGAGCATCTTTTCTCTCTGAGATGTTTTCTGTGCACTGTCCTTGTCTTAAATAAATAAATATCATCATGGAGTCCAAACCAGACAGTTACAGGTCAGATCTGCAGCAACCCCGCTCACAATCAGAATTCCTGTTTTTCAAGACATCTGTGAGCTATAAAACCACGTGTAATTGAATAAATGTAAAGTCATACTGTGGAACATTCCAGACAGAGCAATGACATATCCACAGAAACAAACAGGTGACAGACCCCACAACCGAAAAGTTACACAGTGCACCTTTAAATACTGCATCATGTACTAGTTTGAACCATCATGGCAAGTGTCTCCAACATAATTCTGTAATACCATTTGTATCGACCACGTGGACATGACCTCATAAAGTCCATTATCCAAAAACGAGACATTACACAAGGCAGTGTTTGTTCCTGACGCTTTATTTATCAGAGAAGAGGTTTTTATATAGAGTGGAGCCTTGGCATATGCCGCGTTTGATGGAATAATGTGAATTGTGTAAGCTCGCCCAGACCTGCGCTTGTGTAAGAATTTTATACATGGGGATGTGAATGGTCTGTGAGACTTATTGACCTTGTATAACAGGGATGGAATTGTAGGGTAATTCACGACTTGATTCATGATATATGGCTCACGATACAGGACTACATTCATACCGTACTAGACAGACAGATAGACAGATAGATACACAGACAGATGGATAGATACATACTTTATTTCCTATACAACTGTACAATACAACCCTTATGTAATTGATCCCCAAAAACTAAATGTAGAATATAGTTAAGAAAACACAAACCACAGCATATAAATGATAAAATGAATGACTTTAGTAGTTAGTTTGTATCTGTAATGAGTAAGTTTTTTATTCAATTGACCCTCCACATCTCATCACAGTACAGAAAAATACCAAAATGTTCCCCACTATAAATATTGACCCCCATACCACCAGTTTTTATTACACCAATTTATATTCCGAACTACGTCGACTGAACCGATATTTGGAAGCCAATATCCAATCCAGCACATTTTTCCTATACTTTTTATTTATTAAACACTCAAACACGTTGTACAAAGAATACAATTAAAAAGAGTACATCTAAAAAAAACAAGGTCATCCGACAAAACATAGGGATGATTATAAAAACAGGTTAAACATTAAAGACTGTACTAAAATCTGCTTGAACGAGACATGTGCCAGTAGCTCCTTGACCCCATTGCTCCGGTTCAAGGTTTGGGTCAAAAAAAGCCCTGAATCTGAAGCTAGCACCTGCCAGCACCTGTTTTTCTGTATTTAAAGCCTGCAGTGTTATCCAGTGAGCGTGCCAGTGTGATGCAGAGACAGACAGCCGATTAGGGACAGACGTGGGAGCACACTGACCCCGATACAGCCAACAATAACCAGGGGGACATTTATAGAACTGCTGTGAACTGTTAAGATCACCCACCGGATCCACAGGCCAAAAAAAAGCAAACTATTCAAATACTGAGATGACGGCACATTCTGGTCTATTTGTGAAAAATGTAAAGCCTTCATCAATCACTCACTTGGAGTCTGACATATATTTCAGTTGGAAAAAAAGAAAAAGTCTTAATACCATCTTTTACACATATTAATAACAGTAGAGTTGAATAAATTTGCTTAACAAGGGATGCAATAATATTAGTAGGGCTGTAGTCGACTAAAATTCTGGGTCGATTAAAGACTAATTAACCAAATGGCTAACTAAAAAGGGGGATGGCAAAAGCTCTTAAAACAATTATGTATCTCCTCCATGTATCGGACCCCAACTGCACTCACAAGTCTACATCTGCAGGGGGAGTTCATGCAAAAACAACTATTTATACTGAAAAAGTACTACGAAACAATGTATTTATATAAAGACAGATTCAACTCATGATTCACAAGTTTAATCTGCCTTTTTACACATATAATTACAAAAAGTATCAGATCTTCAGCTAACTCTTTCACTCAGTAACTTCTCCTTTCTGCTGTTGTCCCATATAAATCCTTAAAGTCTAAATAAAATCAACTAAACGACTAAAGGACTACAGCCCTAAATATCAGTTTTGCACAAATGCAGTTAATGTAAGCTTTATTGAAATGACACTTTTTTGGCAAATTAACAATAATCATAAACCAAATACACAATATCTTAATAAAAAGTTTCGTTTCATCTTTATCTATTTGAATATTGAAATGATTGTTGTCTTGAGGGTACAGTATCTTTACTTTCCCCAAACTTAAACAGTGTCGTTGAAAGTGGTAACCCTGGTTACTCAACACTTAAAGACCCTGTACGTGATTTTTACCGTCTTAAAAACATAACTAGTTCATTTTAAACAGTGAGCAGTGGTTCAAAGTGAATCCTCCCAGTTATTCACCACGGTGAGTTTATGAGCGCTTTTCACAGCTTTCAGACACCAGAGTGGTGTTTTGCTGTTATGATAAAGCTAACAACTAGCATCCTAGCTGTGCACTTCCTGATTTGGAGAATAAAGCACAGGACACGGCATACTTATTTTGGGCGAAAGACACATTTTTCTCAAATACGTGGGGAAAAAAAGTCTTAAATCTTCTATACAAAAATAAATATTAAAGGTACATTGTGTAACTTTTCTGGTGGAGGGTCTGTCATCAGATTTTTTTCATAGAGATGCTGCTTTGCCTGAAATGTTCCACAGTAGCATTAAACTTATCTATCTTGCATTTATTCAATTACAGATGTTTTTATTGCTTTAAAAAAAAACACAAGAAGGATCGTCTCTCCACAGATCTGATGTGTAACTTGGCTTAGCAGCATCACCTGATCACCTGCTTGGTTCTATGGATGAATAGATATGTTTAATGTAATATTGTGAAGCATTCTGGACAAAGCAACAACATCTCCATGGAAACATCTCCCCCACCACCAGAAAAGTTACATATGCGCCTTTAACAAAAACTTCAAAAGCTAGCACCTTAAAATTGTTACCAAAAAAATCATATATTTACACAATTTTCTCACACATCTTTTCTCCACATCTTCTTTCACACCAACTCACAAACCACCTCAACCGCTAACATATAATTACAACTGTAGGTTTAAAAAAGAAACTGAAGCGCACATTTAAGGCTCCAATCCTCTACAAATATCTTGGGGGAGGGGGGTGAGTCCACTGGGTCCAAAGAGCGCTCTGATTGGCTACAGCCGGGAAAGCTCTAACCAATCAGAGCGCATGTTGCAAGGTCACTGGGTTTGTATAGGTTCATATGGGGACAGAATGGGGAAAGGACCTCACTGACCTCTATAGGGTTAAGACTGTGTGGGGGAGGGTGGTATGTAGCACTACTGGGTTTACTGGGTTAAAGCTACACACAGTTTTGGTTCATAGCTATAGGTTAGTCCTGGTTTAGACCTGGTTTAGACCTGGTTTGGACCTGGTTTAGTCCGAGTTCAGACCAGGTACAGTCTTGGTTGTAGGTCTGAACAATTTGGGGAATGCATCTACGTAAATGCGATTTTTCTGACAAACTTTGAGATTGCGATTATAGATTTGTGATTTATGTTTTAATACTAGGATTCTTTTCAAAGTTCACTTTTTAAACATGTCCAGAAGAATTGCGATTAATCGTGGAGCCCGACTTGGTTATATTATAGTCCTGGTTTAGTTAGACCTGGTTTAGTCCTGGTCCGGTTTTGCTTAACGTGGCTTAAAGTGGATCTCAGTCTGTCCTGGTTTAGACCTGGTTGAGTCCCAGTTTAGACCTGGGATAGTCTCGCTCATGCCATGGTCTATACTGGTTTAATACAAGTATTGACAGAACAGGTTTCTATATTAGTCCTGTTTTAGACTTGGTTTAGTTTCAACCCAGACCTAGTTGCATTTGATCCTGGTTTGAACCTGGTTAAGTCCATACCTTACTCCTTTCTCGTTCCCTCGATTCATAAAGAAATATTTATGGTTGCAGGATGGGGGAAGGGTCTGTGGTGGTATGTAACAGTGGGGGAGAGGGAAACAGGGCACTGCAGCACTGGGGTAGATTGTTTTAAGGTCAGGTTCAAGCAATGGGCCAAAGGAGTAACGTTATGACGCCAAATTGACTCTTGTGAGCTTTAAGTTATGTTATAATATTGTTACCTTCTCAAAAACACACCTGGAGTTGTGTTTTGTTTCATTCACACCCTTATTATCAATATGTCTGCATCTCCCAAGCTCAAAATGCTTTGTTCCACCTTGAGATGTCATGAAGCAGTATTTTTCAAGTTAACTGCTACCTTTTACCTTCAGTTCAGTAGAAATGGGCAATTCCAGAGTTGAAATTAGTATCAGTCAATCAGTTTGAGAGGAGAACTCAGCCTAAATATGCAGGGTTTGTGTGTTGAACATGTGCGAATAAAAAAAACAAACAAAAAAACACAACTCCAGGTATGTTTGTGTTGCAACATTATAACATACACCAGAAAATAGCGTAATACGGGCCCTTTAAATCACAATCGACTAAAACTAACAAACCTAACCAAGGACACCCACCCATGATCCTTTAATTGGGGTCTAGCTGACACATGGCAGCGAAGTCCAAGTCTAGGTTTAGATCATTGTTAGACCAACCTTTAGACCAGTTTTTTTTGCCATGCTTTAGTTCTGGCTTTAGTCCATGAGTTGGGTGTTTGAAAATATGAAAAACTGAGCCATTTCATTTCAAACTGTTTGCAGTGGTCCAAAGTTATTCTTCACTTACCTTGTGCATTCCAAGCATCCTAATCATTAACCAGGATAAGTTTATAAGCACTTTTCACTTTTTTAACTTCTAGAGATGCCAGAGCTGAGTTTTGACATTACAATAACCAGCATGCCAACTACACACTTCCTGATACTCGGACAATGAAACACATTCCCATTATATGCAGACAGCGCAGACAAAAGGTTTGCTCAAATACATGAAAAACAAATCAGGAACAGACTCTTTAAAAGGTCCTATTGCGCCAAACTGATTCTTGTGAGCTTTAAACCATGTTACCTCATCAAAAACGTACCTGGAGTTGTATTTTGTTTCATTGACACGTTTGAGTAATATTTTATTATTAGCCCGTCTACATCGCCAAAGCTCAAAATGCTCTGTTCCACCTTGTGATGTCATGTAGTGGCAGTTTTCAAGTCAGCAGCTAGCTTTGACCTTTTGTTCAGTAAAGATTGACAATTCCAGGGCTGAAATTATCCAAATGATTCTAGTGAAAGTGTATGGGGTTTAAAAACACAGTGGAGCACATGACATCACAAGGTGGAACAGGGTGTTTTCTGTTTGAAAAAAGAACTTCACCTGAATTTGCAGGATTTGTGTGGTAAACGTGTTTTGTTTGCATTTACACAACTCCAGATATGTTTTTGATGAGGAGACATTATAACAGATCAGATCAAACATGAGCCCTTTAATCTCAGTCCAGATCAGACTTATTAGTAGTTCTGTATTCTTCAAGGTCAAGTCTGGTTTATAGAGTATAATAACAAAAATCATTTACAAGGGTGGGTTGTTCGTTGGCTGAACTGTTGACCGACCGACCCCTGACCAACTCTTATGCAACTCTCCATAAAGTGAGCAAACATAGGTCCATGAGAACACACAAACCAAATGGGGGTGCAGTGAAAGATACTGTATATTGCTTAAGATTTTTGAAGTTTTTTGTATTGTTACTAGTCATGTCACTTTAAAAAATGTTGAAGTTCGATATATATTGCTGAAGTAAACATAAAATAATACTGAAACTCATTTATCCCATTGATACAATAACCCAAGAGCAGATTTAAACCACAAAAAACTAAATGTACAATATTACTTAAAGGTGCTCTGTGTAACTTTTCTGGTAGAGGGCCCGCCAGTTACCAACTCCATGGAGATGTTATTGCTTTACTTACAATTTTCCAAAGTATGGCACTGAACTTTTCAGTCTCCCAAGAAACAAGCAGGAGATGCCACCGGGCCAATTTACATGTGAGATCTGTGAAAAGGCGACCCACCTCACAGTCAGAATGCATGTTTTTAAAGGTATTTTTGAGCAAGAAAAACACCCTTAATTGAATAAATGCATCGTATATAAGTTTAAGACCATATCGTGGAACGTTACAGGAAAATCACTAACCTGAAAAGTTACAAAGCGGCTTTAAATAAAAAAATATCATAAATAAACAGTAGAATGAAACACTTTAGTACTGAGTCTGCATCTGTAATGAGTGATTGAGGTGATTTATTCAACCTTTTATGGCTCGTTGGCAAAAAATAACAAAAAAAATTCCCAGAAATGTAAAGAAAATGTGCACATGATAAATATAGACCCAAAAATATATGGTTCCAGCTTTCATATATCAATATAGTAATTATCGTGACAGGCTTATTGAGAAATATCTTAAAGAAAAGACATGAAAAACAGAATTAATCAGTCTGCAGTGGTCCAAAGTTATTCCTCACTTACCAAATGCATTCCAAGTATCCTAATTATTCACCACAGTGAGTTCACAAGCACAACTTTAAGAGAGTGGAGTTTGCCGTCACAGTAACTAGCATGCTAACTGCGCACTTCCTGATTCTTGGCCAATAAAACGCATTTGAATTTGACACAGACAGTACAGAGTCGACATATTTTGACCTCAAGAGCTGCTTATACACTGGGGCAAGGCACATTTTGCTCAAATATTAACATCTTTCAGTTAATTTAAATGGTCTTGTTTATGTTTTTAGTTTGTCTTTTTTATTTATATTATTTTTCCATTTGTTTATATCATCGTTAATGTATACTCTATTCTATTCTTTAAAAATGAGGTACTGTTGCAGGAGTTGGGAGAAGGTTTAATAATGTAAACCTGTAAGTTTTGGATTTTGTGTATTACTAATGTTTTGTGTTTTTTGGACCCCCTCGAAAACAAAATGGCACATCTCAAGGATCATTCCAATAAAATAAAATAAAATAAAATAAAATAAATATATGGGGGGAAAAAATCTAAAATAGCTACAGGCCCTTTAAGTGAGCAACATCTTTTTCGCTACTTTTTCACAAAACTCAACAAGTAAGAAGTAAGAACTAGGGCAGCCCAAGCAGTACACCCATTACCTCCATGAAGAAAACCAAAATCGCCAACCACTCTCTTGTGTTATTATTTCTAATGTTAACTCAATGACACCAATCCTGTGACCCCCACTTACCCATAATCCCCTGCTCCCCAGTGTAACCAGCACTGTGATATGGCCTCATTCCTGTCTCTGTCACAGGCGCCTCAGATCACATTAAAATTCATAAATGTCAACTTAAAACAGAAAGCAGAGATGGTGGGACCACATGGATCATTATCAGGAAGCACAGCAGACACTCTGAGTCTGGACAGGTCAACGAGGACTCAGGAGACAATGGCTACAACTGGAGATTAAAGTGAATTAATAGAAATCTGTAAAGGAAATCGTGGTAAGACTTTGATTGTCAATGAACTAGCTTGTGTATATTCCATTAGCATTTTGTAAAATCTGTAAAACACTGTAACTTAGCAACTACAGTCATAGATATTTGTGAAAAACAAACAAAAAACATGATTTCTACTGTTACTTAAAGGTGCACTCAGTAACTTTTTGGTACCTGCTTATTTCTATGTCACTGCTCTGCCTGGAATGTTCCACAATATGACATTTGACACCTAGAAAAACAGGCATTCTGACTGTGAGTGGGGTTGCGTCTCCACAGATCTGAGCCGTAACTTGGTCTGGTTTGGTCTCCATAATGATAGAAAAGTACCATACTGTGAAACAGGGCTGTGCCACAAATAGAAAGATCGCTAGATTGCGATCTCTACTTTGCTCGATCTCGATGATACGGAGGATTTACGCTCTTGATTAGGAAAAAGCCGTCAGGGCCACACGTGTTCAACACAAAATAAAAACTGTTGTGATCCTGACACCCTGTCCTTTACACCCGAAGTCTACATGTCATATGTTTTTAAGAAGATGGAAGATCAAATTGAAAATCGAGATCAATTCTTTTTTCCCATATCCTCCAGCTCTACTGTGAAATATTCCAGACAAAGCAATAACATCTCCATGGAGAAAAGCCTTTGATGGATCCTCCACCAGAAAACCAGAAAATCCAACCATTTTCACCTTTTGTAAGACTTCCTGAGAACCCATATCTCTGCATACTTATGGGAAAACATTAAAATATGAAAAAATAAAAAATAGAAATTATAAAAATATTTGTGGTGATTCTGATCAGGCAGACACTGAATTTTGAACAAAGACTACTTAAATTACTGAAGGATTTGCTTCTGTCAGTTATGCAGCAAAGAAAAGTGTTAAATAATATTTCACATTTGCTGAATAAAAATCGGTTTCTGATTCCCCAAAGCAGCCACCCTTCGCTTTGCAAATCACAAAGCTCTTTCAAATGAGTTCTTTCATGTTTTTTTCCATTCGTACCAAAACGACTATGTGACGCTGACAAATCCTACGTGTATCACAAATTAAGTACAGAGCAGCTGGTGGGGGTGAAAACTGGGGTTGATCGACAATATGGCGTCTTGGAAATAAGCGACTAAATGATAAAATATGTATGAATCACTCCAAATACAACCTCGAGAGGGTAAATGAGAAGAGCTATGACATGGTTAAAAACTCTGAAAAGTCAAATGTTGTTACTGCTTTGTATGGAAACGCTGGATTCGTCTTTTCGTCTTCATGGAGACCAGACCAACTTACAGGTCAGATCTGTGGAGAGGCAACACCGCTCACAGCCTGTTTTTCTAGGTATTTTTGAGCTATAAAACCACTTGTAATTGAATAAATGTGAGGTAGAGCTGTTTATTGCCATACTGTGGAACATTCCAGGCAGAGGAACAACATAGCTATAGAAAGAAGCAGGTGACGGACCTTCAACCAAAAAGTTACATAGTGCACCTTTAAGTTCTGGTTTAGTCTTGGTTTTATCGTGGTCTAGCCCTGGTCTAGACCTGGATTAAGATATTGTTTAGACATACAGAAA
Source organism: Taenioides sp. WSHXM2023 (assembly GCA_029959045.1). NCBI lineage: Eukaryota > Metazoa > Chordata > Actinopteri > Gobiiformes > Gobiidae > Taenioides > Taenioides sp. WSHXM2023. The sequence continues at coordinate 28,836,965 of CM057086.1, forward strand.
ATGATCAGACCAGGTACAGATCTGCTTGAGCCTTGTTTGACCTACAGCGGCTTAGACTATGATTTTCTAATCCCTCTCCAAGTACTACAAAGGAGTCACAACAAAGAGAACACTGAAGATCAAGTCATCTCTTCAGGAATCTCTCCATGGAGAAGTCAATGGTGCAACTGTGAGTATTGATTTGAACTGGAAAATACCTCAGTGAGCTGCTATTGACTGCAGGCCTTTTGAGCCAATACACCTAAGGCTTTAATGGACTGGGACTAGTGTAATAAAAAGACTCATAATAGAATGTGATTTTCAACATTAAATCGTAGTACTTTCTTTTATATTCCCATGTGGACTTATATCTGTTTAATCCCTCAGTGGTCCATGTTCGTATACTCGTCTATGTGCTCTTACACTTGTTCTGATCCAGCTCAAGATCATTTTAAAACTATTCAGGAAAGGTTTATTTCTGTCCTGTGAATGTGACTTTTTAGTATCAATACCTGCTCAAATGAGTGTCTAGTTTCGATACTAGTTTTAGTATCGATTAGAATCTGATTTGCTGCCAAAGAATGACCAAAAAAAGCATTTCAGTCTGCTTTCAGTTGTTAGTGCTTAGTCACAAATTTGCATTGTGGACTGTGAACTGGACCTTGATTTCTAAAGGATATATATTACGCTAATTCAACTTTTATGAGCAGTAAACCATGTTAATTTTAATATAGAGGTTTACACCCAATTCTCCGTCAGTAAAAGCTTGTGGTTTGGTGAAGAAATTGTATTATTTTTATTTACTGAATAAGAGAAAGGCATTTTATTTGTTTTAATGAGATGAAATACAATAGGCTCTATTCACGCTTACCGGAAGACGCTGGAAACATGCAGATGACGACTTCCGGTGTAGTTACCGACACTGGGCATGTGATAAAACCGTGGATTCAGCAGCAGCGTCTTCACAACTCTACATGACTCTAATCGTATATTTGATGTCACTAACAGACAGCGGGTTATAGCTGTTAATCTGCCGAACATAACGGAACGCTACAATGACTTTTTTTTATTAAGTTAAACTAATTATAATACACAAATTAATAGGCAATTTATAAAACGAAAAAAGAAAGAATACAACGACATCTAGATGAAGAAAACCGGGCCATTTTCTCAGTTTTCCCAGATTTGATCAGAGTTACTACATCTTACGCCAACAGAACCCAAAGGAAGTCGTTATCCATGTTTCCAAACGTCTTCCAGTTTTGTAACGCAAGTGTGAATAGAAACATTAAATGTGAAAATTGTGAATGATAAATATAAAGGTCTGTTATATAAATATAACAGACTGAGCAATTTTTTGTCATATCATCCAGCCCCATATTGTGGCTTCAGTTTTTCTCTGTTCCCTCTCCTCTCTGAAGGATCTGTACTTAATTATGATTCTGTGAAAAAAAAACAACTTGCCAAAAACAAGTTAAAAATGTTACATAGCCATTTTTCAGAAAAGAGAAATCTAAATCCTCAATAAAAAAAAAGAAAAAACACCACCATAAATCAAACTCTGCTACCTGTAACAGAAAAATGCCACAATGAAGACAAAAAGTGTTAATAAGAATAAGTTCTACAATTTTAAACAGGAAGTCAATTATTAAGCTATTATTTTATGATTATTATTATTATTATTATATTGATCATTATTATTTATATTGATTATTATTTTTTATATTTATTATTATTATTATTATTATATTATTTAGCTATTAGTTAAAGCCGTTAAAGGTGCACTATGTAACTTTTTGGTTGGGCGTCTGTCACCTGCTTGTTTCTATGGTTATGTCATTGCTCTGCTTTAAACAGTTCTGCATTACAATTATTTACAGGTGGTTTTATAGCTCAGAAAAACGGGCATTCTGACTGACTCTCCACAGACCTGACCTGTAACTTGGCCTGGTTTGGTCTCTATGATGATAGAAAAATGCCATACTGGGAAACATTCCAGACAAACAATAAAGCAATAACATCTCATGCATTTGACACGCCCTCCACCAGAAAAGTTACACAATGCACCTTTAACAGAGCCGTGTGGTCACGTTTTGTACAGTTGTCTATTTGTGGTAAAGTATTCAAATAAAGAGTACACACACAACGCTACGGGCAGACAAAACAAAACAAAATATCTGCCTGTGCTGGAGACTTAAGGCTAAAATTCTAACAAATATTAGGGATGCACCGATACAGATACCGGTATCGAATATCGATGCAGATACTGAAAATTTACGATATATCGGATATCGGTTCCATGATATCTGCTCAGCCAGTATCGTGGTTTGGCCTTTAAATGGATGTAATAAGACAATTACAGGCTGATTTTGGCCTTGAACGTCTCATAATGTTTGAACTTCAATTCATACAAAGTTGTTCAGTAGTTATTTGAAGGATAAATAACAGTTGCATAACATAATTGGATCTCCTGTGTCGTAAGTTAAATTTGTCTTAAAGGTGCACTGTGCAATGTGATTAAAACGTTATTGCTTTGCCTGAAATGTTCCATGGTATGACATTAAACATATCCATAGCATTTATGCATTAAGGGTGTCTCTATTGCTCAAAAATACAAAAACTCCTTCTGTGAATAGGGGTGACTCTCCACAGATCTGAACTGTAATGTGGCGTAGTGCTGTAACCTGCTTGTCTCCCTCGTGATAAATATGTTTAATCTGTACTGTGGAGCATTATAGACAAAACAACATTTCCACGGACACAAGAAAAGAAAAAAATAAAAGAAAATAAATAAATAAAAGAAAAAGAAAGGAAAAAAAAAGAAACAAAGAAATCTTTAAGGAAATAAATGCCATATTCCATCCCTACGCTGGTATCAGTTAATATCGGCAGGTACTTAAAGTCAAAGTATCGATATCGGAGTTTAAAAAGTGCATTTCTAGCAAATATCGCGCTCAAAGAAAACCTTGAAAAATAACAGACAATGCAGGAAGCCCAATGATACAGTATGTAACAGTTCCTCACTAAAAACAGAACTCAACCCTAACCTCAATACAAAATTAATGATTTATTTCCCCAGCCTCTGATGTTGGCGTAACCTCTCTGAATGAGCGTGTCTGGTGTGGTGGCTGTTTGGAGGTTAGGTAACGCTAACAGGAGGTGCTGAGTCACAGAGCGTGTGGGAGGGACGGGCTCTGCCTACACCACAGACCTCTCCAAATGAGCTCAATGAGTTCACACGTTTACACAAAGCACTTTAAACCAGAGCCACGTACACAGGTGAGGTCAACTGTCTGCTACGAAAGGGTCAGGTCCATTTTATCATTAAGGCGAGACAATACAGGCAAAACTAATTTTTTTTTATCATTATTATATGTATTTTTTGTTTTTTGGTTGTTTTCTGATCCGTTTTCATTTTGTATCTTCATCAAAGACATACCTGGAGCTTTGTTTTTTTGTTTTGTTGCATTCACGAGTTCTTCTCTCAAACAGAAAACACTCTGTACCACCTTGTGATGTCATGTGGTTATACAGGAAGTGCTCCACTGTGTTTTTAAACTCCATACACCTTCACTAGAATCATTTGGATAATTTTAGCTCTGGAATTGCCAATCTCTACTGAACAAAAAGTAGCTGTTAACTTGAAAAAACTACCGCTTCATGACATCACAAGGTGGAACAGAGAATTTTCAGTTTTGGAGACGTAGACAGACTAATAATAAAGGATTACTCAAACGTGTGAATGAAACAGGTGTGTTTTTGATGGGATAACAACATTATAACATGACTTAAAGCTCACAAGAGTCAATTTTGTGTAACTTTTGTGTACCTTTAATACTGTATTTAATTTAATCATCTTGCATTATAAAGGACATTGTAAAATCAAAGGCTGTTTTCTCAAAATACATTTTCCCCCCATATAGGGACATGAGCATCAGCCGTGAAACCTACAAACATTTCCAATCTTGTATTAAATTGTCCATTTTGACTGTTTTTACACATAAAATCCCTTGTTTTTATATCAAACCATTACATGACAAACTTAATAAATGTTTTCTTACATTTATGTAAGAAAAACTACAGAAGAAGTTTGAAACTGATATCTCTAAATTAAGATTTTTTTCTCTTCACCTGCAGTGTCTTGGCGTGAAGGTGATCAGACAGATGGTACAGGGTGTAGGAATTAGAACGTTAGCAGTAGAACTGGGTGAGTTTTTCTTCTCGTATTAATCAATCACAATTTTAAGAAACAATTACATTTTTCATAATAAAACTATATATTAGATAGAGAATTCAGAATCAGGCGAAAACAAGATGTCAAAAAGCAGAGATAAACAGAAAATCACCAAACGCTTGGACTTATTCTAAACAAACATGTCTAGTCAAAATGCTTGGCAAAACAAAGCTAGAGCACGTTAGCAGCAGCTGTTTCCCGTTTATCGACTCACGTCAAGATCCAAAATATATCAAACTCAAACAATAACAGAAAAGGCTGACAATAAACTGGAAGTAGTTTTCGTGTACTCTGTCTTTAGCCATGTCTCACAGTGCCACAAACTTGGAATTTCAAATATTTCTGTGAATGTTATTTATTAAAGTTATTCTCTCAAACAGAAAACACTCTTTTGGGGTCATGTAGTGATGATTTCAGCCCTGGAATTGACAATCTCTACTGAACAAAAGGTAAAATGTAGCCGTTAACTTGAAAACTACCACTACATGACATCACAAAGTGGAACAGAGCATTAGATCGCTTTGGAGATTTAGATTTAGATAGACTAATAATAAAGGGTTACTCAAACATGTGTGAATTAAACAAAACACTATTCCGGGTGTGTTTTTGATGAGATAACATTCCAAAAATCGCTCACATGAATCAATTTTGCGTAATATAGGACCTTTAAAAAAACATTTGTTGCGTCAGTTGCTTACGTAGCCAGTTCTGGAGCTGGTGAATCATCTGGTGCCAGGGCCAATCAAAACATGGATATATAATTTTTCATTGGGGTCAATAACAAAAATATTCCTTTAAAGTTCAAGCTATACTTCTATTTTTATGTATTATTATTTTGCTTTTTTTGTTTTGTTTTGTCATCTTTCTTTTATAATTATTTCTTTGTTGTTCAAGCTTGATAATTCTTGTAATAGATGCACATTATTTGATTATTTTTGGAGAAACAAGTAAAGGGAGTGTAGATGAAGAGTAGTATAGTACGGTATATTATGTTACCACGTTTACAATAAAAATGTAATGGAAAAAATAAAAAAGTTCAAGGTACTTCATACATCAAACTGAGGGATGAGACCAGAGACCTCTGTGTAACTGTAAAAGGTGATAGGACACCCGCCCACAGAGCTGGTTGACTGTTGGTTTCTCTTGCAGTTTCTTCTTCCTTTTTCCATTAAATTTGAATAAACCTGTGCAAATGTAGTGAACGGAAACACAGTGAATTTGAATGAGGTACAGGTCAGTTCCTTCTCAGTGTCATTCCAGACACTTAGATTCTATTGTAATGTCATTTTCTCACACAGAATTATTAGACGTTCTTAGTCTGATACTTTCAAAACTGCAGTAATGTAGAAACGGACATGTTAAGTGTGTTTTCTCATTCACAGTTTATAGATAATTGGGTTGGGTGAGGGTTGGTTCAGCAAGAATCCCATTTGTGGGCTAATAGTCTAACCTACTGTGCCACTGTTTCTCCCTTGGTACAGACAGATGGACAGAGAAAAAGAGAAAAGAAAAGAGAAAAGAGAAAGATGTCACCAGGTGGGCTACTCTTAAAGCACCCTGACAACTTCCAGCTCCGACAGCATTCAAGCAGAAATTCCAAAAGTTTAAAAGGTGCATTGAGTAACTTTTCTGGTGGAGGGTCCGTCAAATGCTTGTCTCCGTGGAGATGTTTTTGCTCTGGAATGTTTCACAGTATGCCATTAAACCTTTCTATCATCATGGAGACCAAACCAGACCAAGTTACAGGTCAGATTTGTGGAGAGGCAACCCCCGCTCACAGTCAGAATGTTTGTTTTTCAAGATATTTTTAAGCTAATAAAGCACCTGTAATTGAATAAATGCAATTTAATGCCATACTGTGGAACATTCCAGGCAGAGCAATGCCATATCCATAGAAACAAGCAGGTGACGGACCCCCAAACAAAAATACTGTAGGCGTTCCCTCATTATTAAGTTATGTTTCGATTTATCCATGCACGTTTGAGCGATCCTATATGCAGGCAAGGCTTGTCTGTTTTCACGCACCACCTATCTCCGCCCACAACCCTGTACTTTTATTCAAAATATTTAGAATCCAAATCATTAATCTGGTTTTCCAAAATGCTACGTAGCCAGTGTATTTTCAGTAGCACGTACACTAAATGAAAATCTCTTCTTGTCACGGTGAAATGACAAGAGGCGGGGCTTATGCTTTATTCTTTATTCTGTAATTAATTGTTGCAGCAAAATATAGAAATTATTATAAATGAAAATTAATACATATGTTCCTAGTGACTTTGTTCAGCGTTACAACTGTTAAAAAATCTGAATTATGAGTTGACATTGGTCCTTATCATAGAACCACGAGCGCTCCAATGCGTCCAGGCTGCAGAAACAAAAACCCACGTACGGTCCCGCAGCTGCAACGGGACGGCGTGAAGTTATGAAAGACCCGAACCCACCCGTGCGTCGTGCGTCCCGTTTCATAACACGGAAGTAAAGGCTCGGCACCGGTCTGGTCTGCAGCGGTACGGCAGCCAGCTCCTTTTGTTCCGCTGGACGCGACGCACGGCCACGTAAGACCAACCGGTATCAGCGTGCTTCATTAGAATACAAAATGCGCCTTACCTCACTCAAAGTCCGGTTGCAAATGTCAGGTCCCGTTAATTCTGCCGGTAAACCAATGAATTGCAGTGTTATTATTTTAGTTTGTGAGTGCACGAGCTGCTGTTCCCGTGCGTTTGGTCGGTTTGGTCCCGCGCGCTGCACAGAAAAAGCCTTACGAAAGTTCCCGGAAGTGGCCCAGCATCCAACCGCACATCACAGTCCCTCCTGAGACCTTTGTTACTCTTATTTAACATTTGTCAATTCGTTTTATTCTTAGCTTAATTATTGTTTGGTGATGATTTTTGAATGATTTTTGAGTTTTTTAATATTTTATCAGCAGATTTTTGAATTTAATTGTGTAGAATTTTTGTTTTGTTACTGTCTAAATTCACTTTAAAGGTCCTATATTACGCGCAAATGACTCTTCTGAGCTTTAAACCGTGTTAGAAACATCAAAAACATACCTGGAGTTGTGTTTTGTTTAAGTAAACCTTTAGTCTGTCCACATCGGAACAAAATTAGAGTCTATCTTTAAGTCTATTTCTAAATTATTATTTTTTTAGCCATTATCTATTATCTTGTTTTATTGCATGTTCCATTTTCCTGCTGTTCTTGAACTGTGCGTTGCAACACTGGAATTTCCCCACTGTGGGACTAATAAAGGCATATCTTATCTTATCTTATCTTATCTCCAAAGTTCAAAATCCCACCTTGTGATGTCATGAAGCGGTAGTTTTCAAGTTACCTTTTAGTTTTTGTTCAGAAGAGATTTGCAATTCCAGGGGCTGAAAGTATCAAAATGATTCTAGTGAAGGTGTGTGGAGTTTAAAAACACAGTGGAGCACTTCCTGTATTACCACATGACATCACAAAGTGGAACAGAGTGTTTTCTTCTGTTTGAGAGAAGAACTCAGCCTAAATTTGCAGGATTAATGTGTTAAACATGCGTGAATGAAACACAACTCCAGGTTTGTTTGTGATGAGGAAACAACATTATAACATAGATTAAAAAAACAGCATAATATGGACCCTTTAAACAAAAGACTGCATTGTTAATGAATCTCTAACTTAGACTTTAGTACATAACTGACGTAACTATTGTACTCCTAAAACAGTTTGCTAAACATATATCTTAAAGAGCTATTTAAAGTTTGTGTTAACTTGTCAACACGATTTAAATAAGTGTGCATCAGCACCTTTTACATTTACATTTTGATGACTTATCTCAATACAAAAGTTAGGACTAGAGGTTTTAAGTTACCAGTTACTATGGCAACAGTCCTAATTTTTCATCATTCTGTAAGGATAGGCTTGTTTTTAATTACAGTTTTATATAAATTGTATGGACCCACCTTATTCTAATCATTTATGCTGCTTCTCAGATTCATAGGTACAGGAGAGGATAAGGTGTGATTTATCCAGGTCTCAGGGCGCCCTCTTGTGGCCGAACCCGCGCAGCGTTTGTGTAACGCTGTTGTGCAACTGGATTTGGGCAGACCTTGGATTTGTAGGGCCTATTTTTATTACACAAGTGTTTCCAACTGCAGCGTCAGGAGGATTTTATGTTCTCAACTGTTTTATGCAATACAAAGAAGTGTATTTTGTTTTATAATCAAGGACTAACTTAAGAGTCTGGTCAAAATTTAGTTTTTCAGGTTTAAGATTGGCTATGCGCTTTCTATGGAGACGACCAGGCCAAGTTAGGGGTCAGGTCTGTGGAGAGGAGACCTTGTAATGCATGTTTTTCAAGATATATTTTTGTAGTAATAAAGACATCTGTAATAATTGATAATACGGTGGAACCTTCCCGCTATAGCATCGTCAGGAAAGTAACGTAGTGCAGGTTAAACGTAATATTTCTCAATGAAAAAAGGGGGTGAGTGCAGATTAGCTATGCGCTACTAATGTATTTTCATTTTTAAAGATTTTATTGACCTCTAATATAAATATAGACGATAAAAGATCAAATTGAAACTAAACCATAAAGCCCAAAATTTTCTAAATGTACAATATTGGTAAACAACTTGTATCTTATCAACGAGTTAAACTAAAGCAACTGGACGTACTGAGCTTTTGACGCCAATGTTTTGCTTCAGACAGCTTCATCAGGGCTTGTGTCTGCGACTGTGACTCGCACTAGATGTAGATGTTTTAGTGACGTCACCAAAACGTCACCATCCTCCCCTACATCTGGTGGGAGTCCCAGTCACAGACACAAACCCCAATGAAGGTACCTGGATGGCAGCAAAACGTCGGCTTCTGAAGTTCAGTTGGTTTAGTTTAACTTTTTATATTTTATCCCTGGATGTCTGAAAGTTTGCATCAATTAAAACTTGTATATTTTTTTCTATCTGTAATGACTCATAGAAGTGACTCATATAAGTTCATAATTCAACTCTCTACAGTTTAAATCTAATCATATTACAAAAGAAATAACCAACAAGTGCAAAGAAAAAGTACACACAATAAATACTGATCCATGACCCCAAAAATGATTGTTCCATCTGTCATATTTTGAACCATAAGTTGATGTATTCTTTATCATGTCAGGACTAGACACCTGCATTTGTCTGACTCTTCAACTAGTGCCTTCGGACAACCTGCCAGGATCAGTGGGTCATAAAGGGAGAATCACCCGTTGGTGGGGTAAAACGGGACCCCACCAATGTGTACAAAAAGAAGATCATTGCTGGAGAAGGAAGAAGTCATTGATCGACAGCTATATTACAGACTGTACCCTGGTGACGCCATCCCTGGCATCTATGGCCTCCCAAAGATCCACAAACAAGGAGTACCACTCAGACCCATTGTCTGCAGCACAGACTCCATCACATACAATGTGGCCAAACACCTAAAAACCATCTTGGCTCCGCTGGTGGGTAACACGGAGCACCACATTGAGAACACAGCCGAATTTGTGAACAAAATCAAGCATCTCCAGTTTGACCGGGATGAGACTATGGTTTCCTTTGATGTGACCTCTCTTTTCACTTGTATCCCTACATCGGTAGCGGTGGAGGCAGCAAGGAGGAGACTACTGGAGGATACCAAGCTAGAAGAGAGAACCAAACTTTCACCCGACCAAATCTGCCAACTGCTGGAAATTTGTTTAAGTACCACCTATTTCCAGTTCAGAGGAAACTTCTACAGGCAAATCCACGGCTGTGCCATGGGCTCACCGGTCTCCCCTATCATTGCAAACTTATACATGGAACAATTTGAACAGAGTGCCCTGGCCTCATATCCAGGCACTCCACCCACGCACTGGTATCGCTTTGTTGATGATAATTTTTCAAAAAACAAAAATCAAAATTTGGAACCTTTTACTGCACATATCCTCTGAGAGTCCATTGAGTTTAAACCCACTGGATTACACCACTGAATCTAAACTGAGAGGCTCATGTGAGGCTTCTGTTTTCTGTTTTCTGATAATCGTCTTGAGAACCAAAACACCAGATAAATGTAATATCATGTCCAGTGTTTGTATAAGTTAGAATAAATCAGAGTTTATTATTATTACAGTTATTGTCCGTAAAGGTTATATTTGATTGTTTAAGTCCCTCTTATTACTCGCCTTTCAATCAGAACATCTCCACAGTAGAACAAAACACGGATACATTACAATTCATAGACGTCGAATTCAGATTGTCCACTAGAGGGAGCCATTTACCACCTAATCTTTCTGCACACTCCTCTCCATCACGGACTAACTTAAGATCATACTGCCTTCTACTGTATTTCCTCAGCATACCCACACATTTACTACTACTACTACTACTACTGCTACTACTACTACTACTACTACTGCTACTACTACTTCTATCTATCATAATCATGCATAACTACAACAGAGTCTTGATTTTCACTTTTACTTTTCGCCTTTACTTTGTACGTCTGCCCCTATACTAGCCAACAATGGGATTAATTAATTATTACCCATTAAGATTCCTTTAATGCCACACTGTGAAACATTCCAGGGAAAACAATAACATCTCCAAGAAGACAAGCAGGATAATAAATAATAAACTATAAACTATCATAGATCTTAATTTTATAATGAAAACAGCAATATTGATCTAAAATAACAGATTTGTTCTTAGCCCCTAGTCTGAATGTTTCAAAGAGATGCAAGAAATCTCGACTCTTGTTCCGGGTCTCGTCAGCTCTAGTATGAGGTGTGTGAGAGGGGCTGATGGGGCAGATTGGCAGCCTCGCTTCTGTCAGTGTGCCCCAGGGCAGCTGTGGCTAAAAGTGAACAAAACGCAGATGGCCGATGTCTAAAACTTTTTTCTATTTTTAGATTATGTTTCGACAAAAAGTCTTCACCCATAGACCGTATATAGAAGAGGAAGAAGTGAGTGTGACGTCACCCATAGCGATCCAGTCAAATGAAGCTCACCAAGGCTAGCAGTTACTGTATAGGGGCCAAAGCACTGGATTTGTCTGCTATTAATGTTCATATTTTGATTTAGACTTGTATATGTAGAGCGAGTTAATCCGAACATTTTAAGACCAAAATAATGAGGCTCACTACAGCATTTAAAGAGAACATGGACAGAGACAGTTTTTCAATGTGAAGTTAAATTGGGCCAGAATCAATGGTCTGAAGTCTGAAAAGCGAAAAGTTTGAAGCGTGTCCATGCTCGCTCACTATTTAGAACGGAGCGGCTAGCGGGTTAGTTATGTCCATTTATATATACAGTCTACGCCTTCATCAGATCTTTCATTTTTTCTTGCTTTGGACCACAGTATACAAAAGCTTACCACCACCGAGTGTGGAATGAAAGCATCATACATGAATCTGTAAAGCAATTATGAACGTCTGGAAGACTAATGCTTTATTATTATTATTATTATTATTATTATTATTATTATTATTATTATTATTATTATTATTATTATTAATTACAGAGCGCCCACTACAGGGTCAGTACTCAAGTCTTGAATGCAGCACAATGGAGGATTACTCAGACATGCATGAATCACCCAAAAGTTGAAGCAAAATATGACTCACTTAAAAACAACTAGTAATCAAAAAACATACCAGTCTATGTGCTCTTATACTTGTTCTGATCCAGCTCAAGATCATTCTAAAACTATTCAGGAAAGGTTCATTTCTGTCCTGCGAATGTGACTTTTTTAGTATTCATACCTGCTCAAATTAGTGTCTAGTTTCAATATTAGTTGAAACTGGACTTTTAAAAACTTTTAAAACTCTTTAAAAACAACCCCCGCCCGCCCGATTAGTATCTGATTTTCGATTTTCGCTGTGTAACTGTCTGGTGGAGGGTCTGTCATCTGCTTGTCTCCATGGAGATGTACTTAGAATGTTCCACAGTATGACCATAAACTTAAAAATCTCCATGGAGCCAAATTATAGGTTAGATTTGTGGAGAGGCGACCCCACTCACAATAAGAATTCATGTTTTTTAAGATATTTTTGAGCAATAAAAACACCTGTAGCTGAATAAATATAAAACAGATTAGTTTAATGCCATACTGTGGACAATTTAAACCAAAGCATTAACATCTCCATAGAGACAAACAGGTTGTGGACCCTCCCCAGGAAAGTTACACTGTGCACCTTTAATGCCACACTGTGAAGCATTCCAGGCAATGCAATAATACCGTCTCAACTTAAAAAACAAACAAACATAATAATTAAAACATAATAACATAGTAAAATATAGTGATTCATCGTTCTATCTAGCGCCTTATAGTGCACATTTGAGGGTGACGTCAGGGCTATCCCACTTCACCCCTTCTCTTTCTTATTGTTTTCTTTTTTCTTTTAATCTGTTTAAGTATTCCACTCTTTGTGTCAATGAGCCTGCCCCGTCAGAAGCATCGATCTGGTCAAAGTTACTGGACATTTATCAAGCTCTGCGCTCAACACAAGACCAACCAACGGGCATCCAATTATCTTTACATTGATTTTTATCTTTTTTTCCCACAACTGGACAAGGTGTTTCCTGAAATACTCTTATAGCTGGTCACTGTTCTTGTCATTTTGTATTTGTTGTGAAAATAATAAATGATGGAGAAGAGATGAAAGTTTGTTGGGTTACTAGTCGAGTGTAGTAGGTCTGAATCATAGATTAAGCTTGCGAGGCTATTAGGAATTTATTTTAGGACAAAATAGCAAAATAGAAACACCAAGATCATGTAAACCAAAATGACGAAACTCGCAGCAGCAGTTACAGAGAGAGGGGTGACCATTTTTTTATGTAAAGTCAACTGGAGCCAGAGTCGATGGAGCCGGAAGCGCCCCCATGGTCACGTCCTGGTGGGTTAGCTATATCCATTTATATATACAGTCTATGGTCTGAACCTAATCTTTTTAATGGTGCGGTATGTAAATTTTCTGGCGAAGTGTCCAGCACCTGCTCATATCCATGGAGATGTTGTTGCTTTGCCTGGGATGTTCCACAGAATGGCATTAAGGCTGAATCCCATTACACCCCTTGGCCGTACCACTTTCCCGTACCGCTCCATTTTGCGCGTTCTCGTGTAGGGATGGGTTGTCCCAGTTCCCGCTATGGCAGAGGGGTAGGGGAAAGTGGTAGGGCTATAATATACTCCTCCAAACAAAGATTTTTCAGAGGCACACTCCAAACGGAGGTTCCCAGAATGCCTTGCGAATCACCAGCAAGATGGCTGCTACCACGACCACAGAGACCAAAGAAGAAGACGGCATGTTGGATTTCTCAAAAGCTTGGCGCGTCTGCTTATGTAAAAGCTGGCGGAGACGACTGATGACGTATGTGATTGTTGAAGGGGTGTCCCAGTTCGCAGGGGTCGACTTTCAACCACTACCCCCTTGTTGCTCAGCTTCAAGGGGCAAGGGGCAAAGGGTTAGGGGTAGAAATTAGAAATGGGATTGGCCCTAAACATATCTATCTGCACTGAGACAATCAGCTCATGGTAAGAAAGCATGTTTTAAATGGTATCTTATAAACAATAAACAACAAATGCAAGATAGATAAGTTTGATACCACTTTGTCTCCATGGAGAAAGATACATTTAATGCCATACTGTGAAACATTCCAATACCATCTCAAAGAAAACAAGCAGGAAATGTTAAATAGTCCATGTTTAGGTCAAACCATATCCGGGGTTTTAAGCCTGTGCCAGACTGTTCCCCTCTGGACCACAATAGACCCCTCGATTTGTCAAGCTCAGGATGTCTCATAAACTAGAGGAATGGTACAATATCCTACAACTACCAAGTATGGAATGAATGAATAATGCATAAAACTGTAAACCGACTTGAGCGTCTGGAAAAGCGTAATATAAGACTAATGCGTTATTATTAATTACACAGTGCCCACTGCGGGGTCAGTACTTAAGTCTTGAATACAACACAATACAGGACCACTCAGACCTGCATGAATCACCCAGAAGTTTATTTAGCAAAATATGACTCATTTAAAACTAAAAAAACAATAATTAAAACAGAATTATAGTGAAATATTGTGTTTGATAGCTCTTTCTATCATGACCAGACTCCGAGTGGTGCTGTACACATTACCTCTCCATCTTTTCTTCACCCTTAGCAGTTTATCTCGCCTGGGATACCTGAGCTCGGTGGCTGGATGTGAAAAGAAAAGAGGGACCGCCTGAAGGAACATTTTGCTGAATCTTGTGTTTTAAATATGCTTGTTGGACTTAAAACTGTGCTACTAATATTAGTTAGCTAGTTAACACGTAGCTGGTTATCCTCCATGATGTTTTTGAACTCTTAATATTTACATTTTTTTTAAAGTCTGTGGGAAAAATGTATGAAAAATGTACTTCTGGTACACCACAGCCAACGTCAAAGTAGAGGGGACTGCTGAGCACCGTTGTTTATTGGTTACAGTGTTACAGTTCCATATTTTAAAGGTGCATTGCGCAATTTTTCTGGTGGCGGCTCTGACACCTGCTTGTCTTCACGGAGATGATATTGCGTAAAAACCTATCTATCTCAAAGGTAACAACAATAGGCGTCATTACAGGTCAGATTTGTGGAGAGACAACCCTATTTATTGTATATTTAAGCAACAGAAACACCCGTATAAATAAATGCAAGACAGATGTGTTTAATGTCATACCATGGAACATTCCAGGGAGACAAGCAGGTGACGGACCCTTCACCAGAAAAGTTGCACAATGCACCTTTAACCGATAGTCGTCTTTATTTAAATCTGACCACAGCCGACATCCAAACCTCCATAACCTTCACCCTTTGACCCCTGCAGATCACTTTCTAACAGAGGCTCACAGTTGTTTCAGTGCGAGTATTTAATGTTCTTAAACTCATCGGTTACTGTCCCTCTCATATTTATTTACAGTAAATGAAAAACAAAAGACGCACCAGTCCCCAGAGACCTGCCCATTGCCCACGTGAGACCAGCGCTATCATGACCCCTGCTGGCCCCTGCTGACCCCTGTAGGGATGAATGTGATGATTTACGGTGAGAAATAGCTTTAATATACAATTTACATTTTTGAGCACTGACTCAGCTGGACTGTGCCTTTTCCTCTGGGCACACGTTTCCCCCAAAAAACCCCAAAAACATCCACAAAAGGTAAATTCATCCAGCTAAAGGAAATACCGACCTAAAACATATGGATGACATCATGCTTTCCAAATGTTATGCACGATTTACAACCAAGAAACATATTTTGTCTAAAGGTCTTAGATCTCCAAAGCTAAACATGCTCTTTTCCACCTCGTGATGTCATGTAGTGTTATTTCTCA